>ML777250.1:2410556-2481275 GCA_009831015.1 Picea engelmannii
AGTGCTTACATGCCTACTTGGGCTCTGCTAGGCATGACAGTTGTATGGTAAAAGGTTAGAAAGAAAACAACAAAGCTATTAACAAGAATTAAACAAAAACTAAAGGAAACTATGAGCATAGGAACAAAAATAAAAACAAATGACAATCGACCAATATCACCAATGTATAAGCTGGTCTGATAGATGAAATCCAAAGATACACAATGGAGAAAGAGGACTTGGGTCCCTTCCCTCTCCAATGGAAGGCTCTTGAGGCCCGCAACTGATTTGCTCTCCTTACAAAGAAAAGATGAAATGTGGATGAAAGAACTCCAAGCTTATTCACTCAAGTGAGGGGTGAATAGCTTATGAAATGTAGCTTACAATGTGTGTTGCCAAAGAAGGGGTCTCTAGCAATCTCAACAGCATAACAGTATGAAGAATTCCTTGAAGAAATGGTGGTCATTCATTTCTTTTTATAGCCAAGCATTGGGTTATTATGCAACCTCTTTTGAATGTGAAAAGGGGCTCTTTAGGGCACAATTAGGTCTTTGACCAGCCTCCCCACACAGATTGAGCTCAGATTTGATGTCAAATCGACTTGGGAGCCGATCCATTACTGGTTGGGATGCCGACCAGCTTCATAAATGCGTCGTTTGGCAGGCGCGCGGGTTTTTCACCCCACATCCGCGCATATGCACTCCAGGTACGAAGACGTTGCGCGCGCGCTCAGTGGGTGCAAAGCGCCTTTTAATTTTTTGTCCATTTTGTATAGTTTTGACCCTTTTGTTGTGCTGTGGAATTAATCCTTGTGCCATGAATGACTGTTTTTCTGTGCTGACGATGCGGAGTTCTTGTCGCCCTGTGCGGACGAAATTTTAGTGATAACACTTATTGTTATGGATGTCTCCCTTTTTCTCAACTTCCCTTTGTTGACTGCTTCTTGTGGTGACCTCAACATTAGCCTCCTTATTTCTTCTATCTCCCTATATAATTGTTCCAATGGTTGGATCTCTTTATGTAGTATACTCCACTGCACCCCCTCCTCGTTGATGGGAAGATCAAATTGATCACCTTGTGATTTTCTCCATCTCTTGTGGCATTAACTTCCCACTCTATTGCAAAGTTCAGTTCTGCAGTATCATCACTGAGTTGCTGCTCAAATCCTCTTTATGACATCTTTTCTTCTACCAGTTCTCCTGCTAGTTCATCTCCAGCTTCCTCCAGCTACTCCCCAGACTAGAATTCTTCTTCATTTTCTGTTACAGGCTTCATTGCTGCAGTCATATCCTGTTCATCTTCTTGGCTGAAATTTCCAAGCAATTTTTTCGAATGATATTCTCCTACAATTTGCATGACTGTCTTCTCATGGCAGTCATCTATTGGCTCTGGATCGTTCAACCAATCCTCCAACATCTCTAACTCCTTCTCCCATGGATTGAGCAGCTTATCTACATGCTCTTCTTCTGCTGGGGTAGATTTTTATGTCTGTTCCATTTCTTCTTTATCTTTGACAATATCTGCTAGATGTCCTTCTATTGTTGCACCTATGACACACACTCTGGCCTCAACTGGGCTATTTGGAAGGAATATCTCAATTCCTCCAATGATCAGAAAGTAATTCTGATCCTTTTGCATCATCTCTCCTTTCTGATATGAACTCACCTATGAGTTCATGAGACCTTCAACCAATATCATCTCGCTTCCCTTGCCCACCTCGAAAATTGAAAGTTCATCACTTCCCACCTGGCAGTTTCTGAGACACTTCTCTGATCTCGTCTCCTCATCATCACTGAGACTCTTCCCAATTTTTGGCTCATAGATGTGTTCCATCTACTCCTCACCTTTGAGACTTTCGACATACCTTAGCCACATTCTCAACAACCTTTTCTTTCCTATGGCCAACAATTTATGAACGGACCACTTCACCTTCTTCTTCATGGGCCATTCATACACCCAATGCACTTTAGCATACTGCTGCATTTCAAATGCAAGCTTCTCCATTTGCACTCTTATCTCACTGAGCTCTTTGTCTATCTCAGCCTTTCTTTTCTGTTGGTGGTCTTCTCTTGGACCACGTTCATGGACTTCAGTAGACATATTCTTCCTCTACTTGCCTTCTTGGAAAGTTTGTCGTTTATTCCAAAATCAAGAGCATTCCCAACTTCTCCTACAACTCACCTCGCTCTCAAATGTCCATTTCCTACATGCAAACAGATCTCCTCGCATAGATAATTTCACTCTGTCTCCTTCTTCTCTTCAACCTGAAATCTACAAATGAAAATTCTCACTCTCATACCACATGACAGAGACCCCCTACCTCAGCAGGGTCCATTGAACTCTCAGTCATTGGATCTTCAAATACACGAGCTCGATTAGCTCTTTTGGGTCCCTGCTGGAACCTCCACAAACAAATCTCCAGAGCTCCTTGTGAAACTCGGCCTACGCGAACAAGCACTGAGCACAAGCTTCCTGCACGTGACCACCGACTGTGACCGCACGCCTATCAAAAGGTGTTTCACTATTTCGCGTGTCGGTACTTCTACATATGATTCACCCTGAATCTTTCAATTCCCAAAACTATGAAAATGGATTAACATATGCTATCTCCTTTCCTTATCTCTGCTCATATGACCATTCACCACGACCTGGGGCCAATCCTCCAAGTGCTTTGGGACTTCAAAACTCGTGTAGTTGAAATGTAGCCCAATGCTTTGCTCCAAAGTTCGATCCCTGAAATTCTGAAATCTGCTGACCAAGATCAATGGTCATGTCTCTCTCGTGATCTGATGGCTTAGATCTATTCTTCATGAATTGGGACTTCACATTTCATGAAGTAGGAGGATTGATCACCTCCCTGCTCCTAATCCCCAATATCCCAAAATTCTCCTTGGACAATCAATGGTCCAGATCTCTACGCAATCAATGGTTGTGATCTTTTCATGAGTTCACACTTTGCTAATTCTCACAAGCCAACCCTCTGACCTTTCCCTCCTATGAATTAGCGAAATGATGATCCTTCACCATGTGTCGTATCTTGATGGTCGACTACGATGATTTCGGGAGTTCACGTTTTGTGATGTACACTCTCTTGTGCAACTCCAAAGGGTTTAAACCTTGTGCACATTCCCTGGATCCAACGGCTGTTGGTCCACGCGCTTCCAGATCCTACAACTTAGATATGATCTTCTCCTGTGCTCGCTTCTCCTGTCTTGATGTAGTTTTGATGGTCTAGATTTCCTCCTCTGCAACTGATCTAATGGCTGCCAATGATCCTCCTCCTTAGCTTTCAATTTCTTCCTAACTTGGAAGATTTACAACTTTCCAAAGGTCTCAGCCTTTGATTGTCCTCCTACGAGCCCAAATGTTGGGTCTCAACTTCTGCTTTCCCTCCTGATACTTTGTCAGTGAAACTTGACCTTGACCCTGTGCACACTTTCGCTCTATGTGCAACTTCATGCTACCTCTCCTAATATTTTTTGTGGCTTGGACTTCGAAGTGTCTTGGCCTTCTGCTTATTTCTACAGTTTACTTCCCTACGCACTCCTTCTGCTCGATTGGCCTTCAATTGGTTGTCTTCAACACTTCACCTGAGTGTTGGCATGGTGCACTCCTTGTACAGGTCTTCCTCTATATTGTTCAACAACTCTTTCCCCTTGATCTTAAACTGCTTGGACCTCAAAGGTATTTCTCCCTTCTGTCCCTCAAAGAGATGCAAGTGCCCTCCTGATGACTTTTTCTCAACCATTCCTTGTTGAGCTTGCAGAGTATTCAAAAAATTTGTAAGTGTCCTCCTCTTGGACACTTCCCTTATCTCTGAACTCGAAATAGATTTCTTCTTGTGCACTCTTTTCACTCGCTCATTGCCCTCCTGGTAGAGCTTCACATAATCCTCAGTAATTATGTCTCTCTATGCCTTCCTCTAAACAGTCTTTCATCCAAGGTGTTCAGTAACCTTGAGGTTTTCCTTTGAGTTTATGATTCCTCTGGTGTGCCCTCCTAGCACGTTCTTTCCTGAATTCCACAAAACTTAGATGTGCACTCTTTTCACTGGCTCATAGAGTCTTCAACACTCTGTCATGCAACCCCTTTCATTAAGCAAAAAAGAACCAAGAATGAAATAAAAAAACCCATAGATAGAAAATTTTGTCTATCCCTGTAGATGGAACCTAACATACATCTACAACATAAATGAACACACAAATGGCATTCATCAAATACACATAAAACACATAGAATCATATGTAGGACAAACTGCTCTTTATATTAATCTGAATGTCAGTTACAATGTTTACAAAAGATCGGACTGGAACAGAGTCTCGGATCTCTCTCTCCTCTCTAACATAATCTCCTCTAGTCTAATTTGTTCTATCCTTATCTAATGAATTCTATATACAAATATCTTTTACAAAAGAAGGCTCCTCGAGCCTTTCCCTCCAAGCTACCTACTCTCATTAATTACACTGAATTGCAATCAATGCCATCTAGCCCGAATCGGATCTAGATATTCATCAACCTATCAACCATTAAAGGATACTTCATATCCTACCTACACAAAGGAACTAGCATGGCTCTTCCATCCTTACAAACATTTAATTACAATTTAAAATTTTAAATGAAAGGGATGGAACCTCTGCCTTCCTTGAATGCGCGTTGAATGTGTTGTCTAGCTTGCACATTGCTAGGTTGGAGCGATGCTCTTGCATCATTCAAGAATTCTATAATCATGAGCCCTGGTATGAACATGAGAATATAATCTCATCATGCATATGTTAGTGGCTCTAGTATTGGCATTAAGCATGGGGGCACCTTGATTTTCCCTAATGGCGGTTGTGTATGAGGAAGCTTGTGCCATATTCTACCCTTGAGGGAAAGGGTTAGTTAAGAAAACAGGTTGTTTTTGTGCCAAAATATTATGGGCTTCCTCAAGCCAAGGGAAATGATGAGTCAAGTGCTCATATGTGCAAATATTACATGGAAACTTAACCTTTTTCTTCCTGTTTTTCCCTTCACCAACATTTTTAGCATCCTTTTTATCATTACCCCCCTTTCATTTATTTACTTTACCCTTTCTTTTCCCCTCGAAATGTTGGTTCTTCATGCGGTTTTTCATATGTACACTATGTACTTTCGACGTATCGGTGGAAGGGGTAGCCATACTAGAAGTTTGGTTGGCCACATTTTGTTGTAGCGAAAACTGTTGCATTTGATTAGACAATTGATCCGTGGGATTGTTTTTTGTTGATCCTACTATACCATTGGCATGAGGAAAAAACTTCGGTTTGGTTAAGTCAAATTTTGACCTTGGTGCATCAGGAAGAATCTCATACAACATGAAGGATTGAGAATAAATCAATTCCAGTTTTTGAGCCCTCATAATAGCCTCCTCCTTAGAAAACACTTTGGAAGTTCTGACGTATTTGGAGACACAAGGCACCAAAGACTTCAGGAACCACTCGAGAAAAAATGCATGAAGGAAATTTAATTTGATCAAGTTCTTCTAGAGATTCCATTCTTAAATATGATTGGAGATATCAACATCCTTAGTCTCCTCAAAATTGGCCAACAACTCGGTGTCGTCGTCGTATCTCACTGGTAGCTGAAAATGGTTTAAGAAATCCATTTCCATATCATTAAATCAATCATACTTCGATCCATCAATATCAATATACCACTTCACAACACCTCCTACGAGAGTGAAATAAAAAAAAAACAACTTGATAGAGTCATCATTTAGCGAGTTGGAAGAGCACCACAAGTGAAAATTTGTAACATGATCGCCAAGATCTTTTCCAGTCTTGCCTTCAAATTTTGGTATGTCTGAGGGAAACTTAGTCAGCACAGGAGGCCAATGTGGATCATGAAAAATATGATCATTTAACAACATTGATAAGTATGAAAGATGAATATTTTCTAGAAAGGGTAACCTAGGTTGTGGTGGATTTAAAGGAAAAGATGAAACTGAATTTTCGTTGGCACTAGGTTGCTAGGAAAGGATTGTGTGTTGACTAGGATTCTGGTAAAAAACAGGGTTTCCTTGGCAAGTATAAGGGGTTTATGTGCTAGTATAAATCATCGAAGGATTCGAATAATTTTATGACATACCTTGGGTAGGGATTTCTATATACATGGTATTCCCAAAAACTTGGTTGGGGTTGCCCCTAATTGATCCTCCTGGCATAGGAAATGCACCTTTTCTAGGGTTCCACTAAACATGGGAGGGGTTGCACCCGATCAACATCCTTGGCAGAGGCATAGAACCCTGCTAGGGATTTCCAATACCTTGAGAGAAAAAGGATTATTTCATCACTCCTATGAAGGAACAAAGCCTTGCATTGGATTAAGTTGATTGATAAAGGGGTTTCCCCTCAGAAAAAAGTACCGACGACGAGAAAACGTTATTTCCAAAAAAAACAAATAAAGAGAAAAGAATAGACCCAAATGGAGTCATAAAGGAATAAGGCCCTTGACTCCCTCTACTAAACAAAATGGAACTGGTACTAGGCCCAGCTGGTTGCTGAAAAGAACCTTCAAGTGAGGGGGATAAAGGAGGGATATGACCCCCACCGTAAGGAAATGCATTATATGGAGAATAAGTTCTCCTAAGGGATCTTTTAAAGTGAGAATTAGAACTCCCTTTACCCATACCAACAATATATAAATTAGAGTAAGTTAAAGTTGAGCTTATATCAAAACCCGACATCCCATATGTGAAAGGAGCATCATAAGTATTATGTATTGTATAAGTATGAACAATGGTCAAAGTCATGGAAGAGACTGTGCCACTACTAGAAGTGGTAGGTGTCTGACTAGAGATATTCCTTGTAGGTGAAGGTGGGGGAGGAGGTATGATGCCTCCTCCACATGTGAATAGGATGGGAGTATGATGAATCTCAGTAGAAGTAGCGTTACTCACTTCCATATCCAGTCACCTAATGAGATGATGATCATGATAAGTCACCTCAGGGGGGACTACCTGAACAAGGATTCGCACTAAAATATCAATGATTAGAGGTTTTGCGGGCCTGAATCCTTCATCTTTGAGGTCATAAATGCTAGTCTCCTCTGGTGCAAGAATGTCTTTTCTTAGAATAGGATCAGGCACAATTTCTTGTGGCCCGATAGCTTCAAAAGAACCTTCTTGATCTAACCTTCGCCTCAGCGGTGGCAGTGGCGGCTCCAAATTTACAGTGGGAATCCCTAGAGCCTACATGAATGGAAAATCTATTGATCTTACACTTTGTGAAATGATCAACCGACACTTTAAGGTAAATCTAGGGAGAATCATAGAACACACACTACAGAGTACTAAAAATAACATCATCACTTCCAGAAATAATATCATCAACATAAACTTCAATTAATAAAATACTATATTGAGTTACCTTGATGTAGAGGTTGTTGTCTGCGTTTCCTTTTCTGAACCCTTGTTGCTATAGATATCTAACCAATCTGAAATACCATGCTCTAGGGGATTAGTTTACACCATATAAGGACTTATTCAACTTGCACACATAATCTTCATTCTCTGACAACTAAAATCCTTATAGTTTCTCAATGTAGACTTCTTCTTCAAGTTCCCCATTCAGAAAAGTTGATTTCATGTCCATATGATATACTTTAATATTCTTGGAGAATCCATAAGGTAGGATCAATCTGATTGCTTCCATTCTAGAAAATATGGAAAATGTCTCTTCAAATTTGATACCTTCAACCTATGTGTATCCTTTACATACCAATCTATCTTTGTTCCTAGTAACATGTCCATCTTCATTCAATTTATTTTAGAAGACCCACTTTGTGCCGAATACATTCTTGTTCCTTGGTCTTGGAACCAATTCCTAAGTTTCATTCTTCTCTATTTGATCCTACTCTTCATTCATGGACTTTTTCCATAATTGATCCTTGTTGGCTTCTTCAAAACCGTTTGGTTCAATTGAAGATAAGAGTGCTAGGTGCAAATGTTCTGGTTAAAGAATTCTTCTTCTATTCTCAATTCCTGCATCTTTTTTTTCGATAATATGATCTGAAGGATGATTTTTCTGTATTCGTTTGATAGCTATATTTGGAGGTACTAGTGGTACTTTCTCTTATACTTCTATATGATCTTCTTCATCTTCCTTTATGTTTCTTCTTCATCCTTTGCTTCTTGTTCATAAATATGTTCCACTGGTTCCTTTTCTTCTTCTTTTAATTTCCATCCACTTGTCTCATCAATTGTTACAGTGATGCTTTCCACAACTTTGTTTAGCCTTAGATTGTAACATTTGTATGATTTCCTTGTACTTGAGTAACCAATAAGTCTCCTTTGTCTACATGAGAATCAAACTTTCCCATTCTTCCATGTTCTCTTTTGATGTAGCATTTGCTTCCCAAAAATCTGAAGTGATTCACATTTGTTGGTATTCATTTCCATATCTTGTAGGGAGTTTTGTCATTGTTGTTTCTAAGAATTACTCTTTTTTGAATGTGAACTGTTGTATGCACTGCATGTGTCCAAAAAATATCTGTCAACTTGGAATCCATTAACATTGTTCGATTCATTTCCTATTCTGTCATGTTCTTTCTTTCAATGAACCCATTCTGTTGAGGTGTCCTAGCAACGAAGAATTCCATTTTTATTCCATGCTTGATGTAGAAGTCCATAAATTCTTTTTAAGTAAACTATCCATTTTACGATCTCAAACATTTGATTTTTGAATCCATTTCATTTTCAACCATTTCTTTGTATACCTTGAAGTTTTCAAATGTTTCTGATTTATTCCTAAGAAAACAAACTTCAATCATTCTTGTATAATCATTAACCAATAACATAAAGTATTTCTCACATTTTAAACCATTTGTTCTAGTTGGTCCAACTAGATCAGTATGCACAATTTCTAGTGGTATTGTCGTTGAGTATTCCTTTGATTTGAACCTGGTCATTGTTTTATTTCCTCATTGACAATGATTGCATAATGTGTTGGTTGTCTTCCTAATCTTGGAAATTTTTCTGACTGCTTCCTTTTTCCTGACTTTGACAACATTATCGAAGTTTATGTGACCCATTCTTTTTTGACATAGCCAAACTTCGTGTTCCTTTCCTAGACAATGTTAATCCCTAAATAGTGGCACATTACCACTTAATTAGGGAATATTACATAACTAATGTTATTTTATTTATGTCGTCTTGGGTCCATTAGTTGTAATTGTACCTCTTAGTATCCTATATATACCAAGGAGACCTTTTCATTTGGAAGCATCTTGTATTTGGAAATTTATGCAGTATATAAGGAGGTTTCCCCCTTGAAGAGGCTTATCATCTGAAATTATCTCTTTCTCAAGGCGTTGAGTACTTATTCTAAGGTTTTTATATGTTATCTTGATATTTGGTTCCTGACATTTGGTATCAGAGCTCAAGGTCTTGGGATTTCACTGCTACATTTGAGACACCTTGGAATTTTTGCTATAACTTTTGTTCTGTGGTGTTTCAGAAGGAACCCCTTAGAGGACATTGAGTAGATGGATCAAGGTATGTGGAGTAAACATTTCAGCTCTTGAGGCCTTATAATTTCATATATATATCCTATGTAAGATAGGTTTATGGAATCATCCTGAATTTATACATCTCATAATTTTCTCCATACAATGTTTTATGTAACATTTCAGAACTTGAAATGTAGAGGATATTCATATAAATTATCAAGGTATATGTGATAAACATTTCAAATTTTGGTTCATCCTATTTTTGTGGATATACCCTGTGTAAGATAGGGTATCTGACTAGTCATATTAACTAGTCTCAAACAGGTCTTCTGGGTAAAACAATGATATATTCTTCAATGAGTATTCAAATTAAGTGAGACTAGTTGCATTGGGCATTGGATAGTTTGTAGTATTTATGGTACAAGTTTCAAAATAAAATATCATATATTGTGATCTTGGCATGCTTTACAAGTACACTCTCTTGGAAGGGACAAAAATCAGCAAGGTGTGGGGAAGTTACCATAACTTCCACTTGGCACATCCAATTTTGATCAGACTTGTTGATCCAGATTATTTTCGGCATGAAATGAGAGTGGAGATATAATAAATAAATCTACATAGATAATGCAGATATCCAATATTATAACAGAAATGTATCATAGATGCAACCATAAACACATAGATATAGTAATACACACTTTTCTATTAATGAGAGAAAATGTACAAAGACTGTAAAAATACAGAGTGAAAGACTCGCTAGAATGGTGGTAGCTTCTCTCTGACAAGAGATGTGATGGATATTCACATTCGCAAGAATATTATTTTACAATGAGGCTCCAGAGGCCTTTTTATCATAAATAAAATACAAAACCCTAACCCCGGAAGATGAAAAGCCAACAATTTTGTGGACCCTGTTTTGGGTAGTTTGGTGTATGAACTTCTCGGGGGCGTAACTTTGGCATATGATCTTACTTTGGAGTGCACGATAGATCGTTGGAAAGGAATCATTGAGGAGATTCATTTTTGGGGCTCAATAAGAGAGTTCGACTATCATTAATAAGATTTATCCCGGAAAACCTTCATTTAGACCCTCAAAATGGCCTCGGAAGTTAAAAACTGCTAAAAATAGTAAATTGCCAAAATTGCCAAAAAAATGTTTTGAGCCAGATAAAAAAGGTGGGTGGTTGCTGATATCCACCTGGATCAATCCTCCCTCCTTAGGAAGAAATGGTATCCATTTCGTTGAGTTCCCGAGGGAGAGGGGAATGACTTTGAATCTTGGTGCATTGCTTTCCTTGTTGGAGACGTTGCGTTGTGGAAGGATGTCATGAACATGTTGTTGGTAGAGTTGAATCTATTCAACCATTTGAGATACATGAAATGTATGGGTGCAACAAGAATATTTGTGATTTTCTTCAGTCTTGTTGACCCGCTTCTATTGGATAGAAGGTGCTTGGGCCAAGGCTGTCGTGGTTACAGTATCCTTCTGTTCACCTTTTGAATAGATTGTGAAGAAGATGAATTTTGTAGTATGAGATACTACCTTGCATCATTGTTTAGGTGGGAAAGTAGTTGGAACTACCTCTAGTATCCTGTAGAGATGACCCCCCAGAGTAACAATGACACTACGGGGTCAAGGCTCATAGATAGCATGGTGCTTCCACGTATATGGCTTGCCCAAGAGAACATCACATACATCCAGTAGGGACACATCACATAATATCTCATCCTTGAAGGTTTGGATTCCATATGATAATCGACACTATTGTCTCACATGAAGATCCCGTCCCTGGTGAAGCCATCCAATGTTTTATGCTTGCGGGTGTGGTGTTGTTGACAATCCCAAATGTTTGACGACCTCTATTAAGATAAGGTTCTTCTGGATTCCACTATCAAAAATAAAATGCAGTGGGTTCCCCTTCATCGACATCTATGAATGAAAAAGGCACTCCCCCTCTTCAGGATCAGTGGGTTCTTATGGTTGAATTGTTGCAGTCGCAAAAATAGAAGTGGGATTTGCATCGACGATTTTTCTTTTATCAATATTTTATGAATCAGATTCTAAATCAGGGTTCATCTCCTTATCTTTAACCTTCAACACCAATCATTTTTTTGAGTGACATTCATTAGTGTTGTGCTAGGGGATTTTGTGGAAATCACACCATTTTTCGGTGTCCTTCTTTGTCTTTTCGTGACCCTTCTTTTCCTATGGCTTGGACTGGTTTTCAGGAGATTGTTTGTTACGGTTGTATTTATCATACTTTGGTTGTTTCATATTTTCAAACTCAAACTCCCATTTGTACTGATGCTTAAATTTCTGCTCGATTTTAACAACATATCCATAAGCAACACTGAGTGATGAGATGTCCAGAAAATCCATTTCAGTTTGGATGTATCTATGTAGAGCTCCACAGTATTTCAGAACCAAATTTTGTTCAGAGTCTTTGATACCCATATTAGTGCGCAAGGTATAGAAGGTATTGGTGAAATCTAAAACTTCTTGGCCCCTCTCTTTCTGTAGTGTGGTCCATCTCATGTACTGGTCCTCATAGTTTCCAATAGGGTAATAATGTTCCTTTACCACATCCACAAAAAAATCCCAAGTGGGATCAGCCCCATATATTCCAAACTCCTCTATGGAAATTTTCTCCCAGTAAGTTTCCCACCAATGTTTGACATGGGGAAGATCCTTAAGGAGTGTGAAGGTGATATTTTCCCTGTCAAAGAAATTATGAACAAAGAAATGACTTTCTAGCATATTTAACCATTTTTCTAGGGCATCTACATCTATGTGTCCTTCAAATATGGGAATATCAAAATTAACTTGTACCTTGAAAGGAGAGGTGCCTCCAAAGTGGCCTCTTTATGAAGACGCTATTGTTGTTATCGTCGGGCATTGAAGGATGTGGGAAAAATTCCCCATCATTTTGTCCCTCTATTGCATGAGAACTTTCTCAAGCAACATATTAATAGAATCACCTACTCTATCATTTTCATTTTCTTCCACCATGGATGGTTTATTGGGCATGAGAGAGTGATTGTATTAAATAGAGACAAGATTGAGACCCAAATTTCTATACTAAGACCTCATCGGGGACATGCGCTAAAAAACGATCAAGAGAAGCCTGCTCTGATACCATTGATCCAGATTATTTTCAGCATGAAATGAGAAAAAAGATATAATAAATAAATTTAAAGAGTAACATGGATATCCAATAATATAACATAAATGTATCATAGATGAAACCATAAACAAAAATATACACTAATACACAATTTTCTATTAATGAGCGAAAATGTACAAAGACTATAAAAATACAGAGTGAAAGACTTGCAAGAATGGTGGCAGCTTATCTCTGAGAAGAGATTTGACAGATAATCACATTAGAAAGAAGATTATTTTGCAATGAGGCTCTAAAGGAATTTTAATCATAAATAAAATCCAAAACCCTAACCCCGGAAGATGAAAAGCCAATAATTTTGTGGACCTCGTTTTGGGTAGTTTGGTGTATCAACTTCCTGGGGGCACAACTTTGGCATACGATCTTCGTTCGAGGTGCACAATAATTCGTTGGAAAGGAATCGTCGAGGATATTCAGTTTTGGGGCTCAATCAAAGCCTTTTTCTATCATTGAGAAGCTGGATCCCAAAAAACCTTCATTTAGACCCTCAAAATGGCCCTGGAAGTTAAAAACTGCTAAAAATACTAAATTGCCAAAATTGTAATGTTTTGAGCTAGATGGAAAAGGTGGGTGGCCACCAATATCCACCTGGATCACTTGTGGAATTGTAGATAATACATATCAGAGAACTAAAAAAATAATTTTTCAGACCTAGAAGAGTCAAACTTTTGGAGATACAACAGGTGAAATATCATCTAACAGAACCAGCTCGAAATCAAGGTTTAAAAGTGATACTTGGAAAACATGCCACTAAAAAATGGAACTTCTACACCAATTAATCCTCCATATAGTCCTACTTGGACTCTTGATGAAGGTGAAGAAATGCGCAAAGACATAAATGATTTACAAAAGAAGATAGTAACAAAATATGAACTATAAGAGATGATGGATTCAACTAAAGCAAAGTTGAAGGCAATAATGGATACTAAGATGGAGGGTCTAAAAAGGGAGATGATGGAAGGATTGAAAAATTTTCTAATAGAGAGGACACCTTGTTATAAAAATAGGATTGCGGAGCAATAAAATAAAACAAATGCGAAAATAAAACACAAAATATAGAAAATACAATAGAGACACAGATATACGTGGTTCACCCAGTGTGGGCTATGTCCACCAGAGAAATTGCCATGTCCTTCGTTTATGATTATCTAGAAAATTAAAGGATACAACCTACAACACACCCACAATAAGTTTCTCTTCTTTCTCTCACAATATCCTCACTCAAAATACAATATTCACAATGATACATAGTCACAGTACATTTCCCTCATAAAACATGGTTTCCTTCTAGGGAAAAAAACCCTAACATAACTTCTACCGTTATATATGTGACCTTATAATGAATGGTCCAAATTTACTAGAAATTACAATATACATTTACAAGGCAATTTTTCCTTTGGGGGCTTCGCACCTAAACCCCCATCGGGGAATGTTGTCCCTCAAACCCTCATCGGGGGCCCACTTACCACCAGACCCTAAAGGGGGGTAACCCCACATGGAGGAGTGTAAATTCTTCTGGGGTGTAAAGTCTTCATGGGGTATAAACACGGCTGAAAAAAAAGACCTCTAAATCCAGAAGATAATCAGGCTCCACAACCAAAAATCTCCCACTTGGAGACTAATCTCAACAACTCCATCGTTGTTGTATATGATGGACTATGATCCTTCTTGGACTTGGAAAATTTTGCATCATCATATTCATGCTTGAAGACCAATTGAAACTGAGCAAGACCTCAATTTCCCTCTTGTTACTCCCTTTGTTAACATGGCTACAGGATTTTATCTAGTGTGTATCTTTTCCAACTTCAAATGTCCATCTTCCAACGCAAATCGTATGAAATGGTACCTGAGTTGTATATGATTAGTATTCGAATGGAAGGCTGAGTTCTTTGAAACATGAATGGCACTCTCATTGTCACAGTACAACCTTCTATTCTCTTTCTTCTTTCTCAATTCCTCCATAAATCTCTGTAACCAAATCATTTCTTTACTAACCTCTGTAGTAGCAACATACTATGCTTCTGTTGTTGAAAGTGAAACAACCTTTTGCAGTTTAAAAATCCAACTTACTATTGTTCCACCTATAGTAAAAACATACCATGTGGTCCTCCTCCTGCTATCTTTATCACCTACCATATCTAAATCAACATATCCATGTAGAATAGTGTTTGAAGCTTCAAAACATAATCCATGAGTAGAAGTACCTCTCAAATACCTTAGAATCCACTTTACTGCCTCCCAATGTTCTTTACATGGATTGTTCATATATCTTCTCACAACTCCCACTGCAAGTGCAATATCTAGTCTTGTGCAAACCATCGCATATATCAAGCTGCCAACTGGTAATGAATAAGGGACCTTGTACATGTATTCTATCTTCTCTTATGTCTTGGGACACATTTCCTTAGTTGATTTGAAATGGTTGGCCAAAGGTGTACTAATTGGTTCTAGATTTTTCATTCTAAACCTCTCCAACACCTTTTCTATGTACTCACCCTGAGACAATGTCAATTTGTGATTTTTCATGTATCTTATTATTCTCATACCAAGGATTTTATTTGTAGCACCCAAATCCTTAATCACAAATGAATTAGATAATTTCTTCTTCAACACATTTATATCATGCACATTAGATCCCGCAAAAATCATGTCATCTACAAACAATAGCAAGATAATATAGTTTCCATTTTCTAGCCTTTTAAAGTAAACATAGTGATCAGAATGGCATCTACTATAACCTTGTTCTATCATAGAATTGTCAAACTTCAAATACCACTGCCTTGAATCTTGCTTCAGGCCATACAAGCCCTTCTTCAACATGCATACCAAATCTTCCTTCCCTTTGACCTCATACCCCTGTGGATGCTACATATAAATCTCTTCCTCCAAATCTCCATGGAGAATTTTTTTTTTAACATCTAATTGTTCAAGATGAAAATTTTCTACTTCCACAAGACTTAAAATAGTCCTAATTGAAGTCATTTTAAAAATGGGGAGAAAACAATTCATCAAAATATATACCTTTCTTTTGTGCAAACCCCTTTACAACAAGTTTATCCTTGTACTACTTTTTTCTTCCATGTTCGTCCTTCAACTTGTAAACCCATTTATTCTACAATGATTTTTTTCCTACAGGAAACTAAACCAAACCCCAAGTATGGTTATTTACTAGGGAATCCATTTCCTCTTTCATTCATTTATCCCACTTCTTTTTAGTGTCTACCTGCATTGCCTCTTCATAACATTCTGGTTCACGAGAATCAGTCGAAAATAAATAATATAATGAAGGAGAGTATCATTCAAGGGGTATAATTAACCTGATAGATCTTATAAAAACACTTGCAGGAGTTTGAGGTACATGTTTCTCTTGTTATTGTACATTTGATTTTCTAGTACCTTTGGAATTTTTTTTCCAGTGATCTCATCAAACATTGTGTATTCTGGTTTTTCTTTTTCTTGTTTCTTTCCTTGCAACTAATCTGTGTACATGAACTTCTCATTGAATATGACATCTCTACTCCTAATGATTTTGTGATTTTCATAATCCCATAAGCGATAACCAGACTCATTAACACCATATCCAATACAGGTAGACTTCTTGGATTTTTCCTCTAGCTTTGTTCTCTTTTCTTTATCAATGTCGACAAATGCTTCACAATCAAAAGTCCATGCCTCCTATGGAATTCCACCATCCAAAGAACTTGAAGGTCCCTTGTTTATTAAGTAAACAATATTATCTAAAGCATCTTTCCATAACTGTAAGGGAAAACCAACATGCAATCTCATACTCCTTTCATGATCCACGATTTTCATGTTCATCCTTTCTGACATACCAATTTCTTGTGGTATTCCTGGAACTATATTCTCTCTACGAATCCCATGATATGAACAATAATCATCAAACTCCTTGCTGCAATATTCACCTCCATTTTCTAATCTAATACACTTCAACCTTTTTCCTATCTCATTCTCAACCAAAGCTTTCCATTTCTTAAAAGTATCAAAAACATCATATTTTTGTCGAATACAATAAACCCATGTTTTTCTAGTTTCATCATCAATAAAAGTAACATAATAATGAGAGCCACCAAGAGATGATACCTGAGTCGGTCCCCATACATTTGTATGCACAATCTCTAACCTTCCACTCTTCTTTTATTTTCCGACTCTGAGAAATCTGAATCTCTTTTGTTTTCCATAAACACAATGCTCAAAGAAATCCAAATCAATTTGTTTAAGAACTAGAAACAAATTTATTTTGTGAAGTATCTGCATCCTCTTCTCACGCATGTGTCTAATCCTATGATGCCACATTTTTTTTTCCACTTCTATAGAAGCTAAATACATAGAAGAGTTAGTATTACTAGTACATAAATACAATGTACCTACCTTCTCTCCTTTTGCTATCACCAATGATCCTTTCGTGACCTTCCACACCTTATCTGTAAATATGGATATACAACCTTCACTTGCCAACTTCCCTATTGAAATTAGATTTTTCCTTAGATCTGGAACATGTCTTACCTCTTTCAACAACCATTGGTTTCCATTCCTTTGCTTTATTTTTTTCTTTCCCATTCCAACAATTTTGCATGTTTCATCATCACCCAAATGAACCTACCCAAAATCACCTTGAACATAATCTATAAAAAATTTCCTATGGGGTGTGGAATGAAATGAATCCCCTAAATATATTACCCAAGACTCAGAAATATTATCTACAGAAAGAATCAAAGCGTCCTCTAACACATCACCTATTACATTTGCTTCCTGATTTTTCTCCTACTATCCATCTCTTTGTTTCTTTGGAGCTCTGCAGTCTTTCTTCTTATGTCCTTTCTTCCCACAATTCCTGCACTCTATATTTCCAAATCTATATTTGGATCTTCCCTTCCTAGAATTCTCGTGGTTCCCTAAGCCCTTTCCTCTATCATTTTTTCTTCCCATGTTCTCCATGTTTAATGCATTACTTGATGTCTCACCTATGCTTTTCCGTCGCATTTCCTCACTAAGGATAACACCAACAACATCATCAAATTTTAAAGTGTTTGAACTAGAGACAAAGTTACTTACATCCATGACCAATCCATTCCATCTTTTTGGCAATGATCACAACATTAGAAGAGCCCTGACCTCATCATCAAAGTCCACTTTTATAGAACTTAGTTTATTAGTAACAATATTAAATTCATTTAAATGATTTTCAACAGACCCACCTTCTGACATCTTCATATTAAATAATATCTTCATTAGAAATACGTTATTGCAAAGTGTTTGGGAACAATGACCCTTTCTTTCTCTGTAATTAATGGGACATGATGCCTTTGAACAACAAGTTGTTCTCTTATGATAATCCTATGCAATGTTTCTTCCATTGTACTTACCAGAATGTCTAGCTTAGATTCTAAATATTTCAGTGTCTCCTTTGCTATTTTCTCCCTTTCTTCTGCCTTGATCATTGAACTTTTGATCAACAAATGGGCTTCCAAACTTATCACACTATCTTGCATTTCTTTGAGTGTAGTAGTGTTCCTTTCTCTCAACTGAAAAACATCTCTGGATCAAATGAATCTGGGTAGTGTAAGAGCTCTAAACCAAGAGGTTGTCTTATATCAGCAGACATTGAATGGTAGATTTGATTGAATCTGGCTGAAAATTGTTGCATTGTTTCTCCTCTATGCCTTTTCAAGTGATTATATTCTTCCAAAATGAGGAAGGGATTCCTCTTGATCACCCATTGACCCAAGAAAAATTTCACAAATTGATTGAGGTCACTGATGCTTGTAGCTGGCAGATCTTTATACCATTTCTTAGCTCTACTTTGCAAAGATAAAGCAAAAAACCTAATAATAACATCACTTTTTTCCACCTCAAAAAGGTCAAGATAATTTTCAAAACCTTGAATGTATTTTTCAGCAATGATGTAGCCATATTCTCCATCAAATCTAGGAAGATATTGGAAGTAATTGGCAGGGAAATCATGGAGTATGGGAGGTAACACAAGAGGCTTGTATATATCTCGGATTTTTACAGGTGTAGAAGTATGTACAGGGATTGCAACGCTAGGCTTAACCTCTTGAGGCTCATTAGGTTAAACATGCTCTTCATGAATTGTGGCAGTATGATCTGGATCAATATCATGAGAAGGGAAGAAATAATTAAAAATAAAACCAATCATATCTTAGATAAACTTCCAACTTAAATACCTGATCTTTTTAGATGGTCTGGTCATGTTTCAGGTCCTTCCTCTAGTGGAGTCTTTGAATTGGAACTAATCTGTAAGCTGATTGGAGTCACCAGGTGGATGATTCAGCCTTCTTGTGTCTGATCACTGTCCACCATCAATTATCAAATATGGAATTTGATATTCTTTCTAAGGAAGGTTCCCCAGTATGGTCTCCATTATGTTAACACTTTGTAATTTGCCCAAGGCTGAGGAGGCAATCACTGAGGTAACATCAAAGAATTTGGAGTCCTGGATCTAGCCCTCCAAGACTTAGAGAGAGATCTCTTTGTCTGATCTAGCTTTGTTTGGATTGGGTGTTAGGCTAGTTATTATTGTACAGAGTTTTTTTTATAAATTGGTTGGCTGGAATAGAAAGGGAAGGCCATTGGGTAATGGAATCAAAGAGGCCAAGGTGATCAATTTGTAGAAGTATTAAGCTAAAGAGAAACAGGGAAAGGTAGACATACTATTGAATCTGGTAAATTTGAATGAAATGAAATATGAGGAAAGAGACAAGATCGATTGAGCAACAAAGCAATTAATAATTCTTCCACTAAATATCAGAAGAAAACATTTACAATATCCACAGTCAGAATCAAAGTGTATCTTTCAACAAATTATGTTCTTTAACCTCCTGTAAGATAATTAGAAAAGAAAAACATATGGAAACAGAGAATAGAAATTATAGAAGGAGCACGTCACCACATAGCTATGGTACATGAATCCTAAAACAACCGATCTTGTATTACTGCAGTTTTAAAAGATGGAGGATCTGTGAGCTCATTACAATAATGGGAAATATTCCTTCAACAGGTTCCCAAATGATCCACCACTGTACATTTGACTAATAGAAATATATATAAATATTATCTCCCAGGATCAGGATGTTGAATTCAACAACCTCGGAAAAAAATAGAAACAAATCCCCAAAAATCTTGAACTGATCGCCATGAAAGATGGGTCGGACTGATGAAAATAGGGGTCAAATCAGACATCCTTATATCAAAAAATATGACATATGTGTGAAAAATGAAAGAGGTTATTGTATATGATTCCATCTTGAGAAAAAAACTCTTTCAGTTTTCCCAAATTCATCTCCAGTTTGCCAAAATAGCTGTCGCAAAATCATGACCAAAACAGGAAAAAAAGGAAGCCTGACAAATAGGTCTCATTGATCACTTTTATCCTCCCAACTTATGATACCTGTGTAAATTATGGAAGAGGTTATTGTTCTTCAGCCCGTTTTGAACAAAAACCTCTCTCGGATTTTAAAAATTCATCCCCATTTGGCTAGAATCACTCTCGGAAATAGACTAGTAAAACTAGCAAAAAAATGGTTTTAATCTTTTGGCATGGCAGTTTTGGAGGAGTAAAGTGGTATATCGAACCCCTCAGAGTGGTAAGTGGTAATGGGATGAGTCCAAGTTCAGCATACAGTGACACCTATCCCTGTAAATACCACTTACTCGGATCCCATTTTGTTGAGTGACGTAAGGGGGGGGTCCGAGTTATGGGGGAGTGTGTGAGTGTTTAAAACTTAGGATAGTTTCATTTTGGTTTTAATTTTTTGTTTTGTTTTTATTATTGTTTACGTGTTTTGTTTTATGCATAACTTTTATTATATTTTGTTTTATTTGTTTTCATTTTAATTCTTTATTGTTTCGTATTTATTTGTTTTGTTTTTGTTTTATTTTAATTTTTGTTTTTATTATTGAGTATATTTTAGTTAATGTTTTTTAGTTTAGTTTTATTATGTTTATTTTTTATTTAATTATTTAACTTATTATATGTATTATTTTATTTTATTATTATACTAACCTAACGATACTTAATTTAATTACTAATATTATTAACCTATTTACTAACTTAAACAAATAACTTAATTACTAATTATTAATAAATAAGTAATTAATCTATTTATTTATTTATTATTAACTATTTTATTAAAATAATCTAATTAAAATAAATTTATTAGGCTAATTAGCATTAAAAAATGTCACTAACCATTTATTACTAACCTAATGTTTTTTATCCTAAGCTTGTTTATGTTGGGATGAGTGGTGGGAGAGATGTAGCCAATGGGATAAATGCACAAGGGAGTGAGTGGCGTAGAGGTGGATGAAGGATGCAGCAGCGTGATGAAGGATCATGCAAAATGGATGGAGGGGGAAAATGAATCAACCGGGCCCAACAAGCCAGATGTCTTCATCACAGGAGAAACGCCAAATAAGCAGTTGATGAATCAAGTTACCTATGATTATAGGACCCCAAGAACATGGATACTTCAGATGGAGAAATTATTTGATCTGCATGATGTGCCACATACACAAAAGGTATGGATTACTTCTTTATATTTAGAACCCAATCAATTTTTGTGGTATCGATGGATTTTTTCTTGCAAATCACTCGTCACTTGGACAATCTTCACGGAAGAAATGATAGCACACTATGAGGATATAAGGAGCAATACCGTCTTTAGCCAATTGATAAATATCAAGAAAAAGGATTCAGTTGCAGAGAACATTGAGAACTTCCAAATATTGAATATAAAAGTAATAGATATTTCAGATGAGCACCTGATTGATGTATTCATAGGAACTTTAAAGAATAATATTCAACATGAGGTTCACCTTTGGGAACCCAAATCATTGGAGAATGCATTTAGGGTGGCTATGGCTATGTCTATGGCTACTAGAAGGACCACTCCTAACATCTATCAAGAGAATAATGCTCCTTCTTCTAAAACACCTCAACCTACAAGGTTGATACCTCAAAATTTGGAGGAGATAAAAGCAAAAGGTTTATTCTTTAATTGTGATAGCAAGTATAGTAAGGGACATAAGTGTGGTGATAAGATTCTACATAGATTGTGAAGAGGAAGAAGAAGAAGAACCATCTCAATATGAAAACGTAGAAGCGATTTAGTCTGAAGAGTTGACTCCCATGATATCATGTAATGCATTGGCTGGAATTAACACTCCTCAAACCCTCAAGATCAAAGGATATATCAAAAAGAAAAAGGTAATAGTCCTAATTGATTCTGATATTACTCATAATTTCATTCACTATAAATTATTCAAAGCTCTCAATTGATTTGTATATACAACACCAGAGTTTCAACTAATGATTGCAGATGGAGGAACTATCAATTGCTCAGGAAAATGCAATAAGATCAATCTTACTATGGGGGGATATGTAATAAATAGTCCAGTAATTTCTATACCCATGGGTGGTGTTGATTTCATACTAGGAATACAATGGTTACAATCATTAGGAACAATGGATTTTAATTTTCAAGAACTCTTCATGAAATTTTCATTGGAAGGAAAAGAAATTGAGTTAAGGGGTATCACAAGGAAATCCAGTAAGGTGATAAGTTCTAATGGCATGAAAACATTATTGAAAAAGGGGCATCATGGTGTAATTTCACAAGTATACTCACTATATGTTCACACATCTAAGACATATATTCCCCTAGATCTCCAAGGGATCATTGATAAGCATTCCAAATTATTTGAAGATATTCCCAAAGGTCTTCCACCCACTCGAAATCATGATCATTCTATTCACCTAATTCATGGGAGTGTTCATCCTAACATCAGGCCTTACAGATACCATATTCCCAGAAGAGTGAAATTGAGCATATGGTTGAATAAATGTTAGAGAATGGCATTATTAGACCTAGCCAAAGTGCTTACTCTGCACCAGTGGTAATGGTACTCAAGAAATATGTCTCATGGTGTATGTGTCCAGATTATAGAGAGCTCAACAAGATCACTATTAAAGATAATTTTCCCATTCCCTTCATTGATGAATTGTTAGATGAACTACATGTAGAAATCTATTTTAAAAAGTTGCATCATCATGCAGGGTATCATCAGATTAGAATGAAGGAAGCAGATATCCCAAAAACAACATTATGAACTCATGAAGGCCATTATGATTTTTTAGTCATGCCTTTTGGCCTTACAAATGCACCTTCCACATTCGAAGGGTTAATGGATTTCATTTTCAATCCCTTCCTTTGAAATTTTGTGTTAGTATTTTTTGGCGATATACTAATCTAATCATCATAGTCTTAAATGCTTCTTGGAACAAAGATTATCTTCATAAGAACAACAAAAATGGGTGACCAAGATATTGGTTTATGCTTTTGAAATCATCTATAAAAAGGGAAGAAAAATGTTGTGGAATATGCACTCTCAAGAAAGGATGAAGATGTTGAGGCCTTTCTTTGTGTTATCTCGATCATCCAACCCAATTGGATAATAGAAGCGAGGGATGAATGGAAGAATGACGAAAATGTGTGGACAATCATTCAAAGGTTGCAACAGGATTCCAATACAACGAATACATTTACATGTAAAAATGATTCACTGTGGTACAAAGATCGCTTATATTTATGTAAGAACTCCCAACTCAAACAAAAGGTGCTATTTGAATTGCACACATCACCAGTAGGAGGGCACTCGGAATTTTTGAAAACCTACCATAGTGTCAAGAAGGAATTTTTTTGGGATTACCTTAAAACTGATGTTCAAAGGTTTGTGGTAGAATTTTTGGTTTTCCAAAAGAATAAGGTGGAAAAAATTAAGACCCCGATATTTTACAACCATTATCCATCCTAAATCAACACTGGAAGGAGGTTTCCATGGATTTCATCACAGGGTTACCGAAGTCTAAAGGAAAGAGTGTCATCATGGTTATTCTTGATAGACTGACCATGTACACACACTTTTTTTCACTCTCTCATCCCTTCAAAGCCAATATAGTTTCCACCACATTCATGGAGACAGTTCAAAAGCTAAATGCAAGTCCAAAGATTATTGTAAGTGATAGAGATCTCATCATCACTGGGCATTTTGGACATAATTATTTTCTTGTTTGGGTACTCAATTGGCTCATAGCTCATCCTATCATCCTCAATATGATGGAAAATTGAGATAGTGAAAAAATGTTTGGAAGGCTACCTTCATTTCTTTGTCTCTAAGAAACGAACACAATGGTTCAAATGGTTACCCTTGGCAGAATGGTGGTATAACACTTCCTTTCACATTGCAAAAAATTGACACCATTTATGGAACTCTATGGATACCACCCTCCTTCCATCATTTCTTCTCTAAAAGAAAAATCTAAGGTTCAAGTAGTGGAAGATCACATATAGAATCAACAACAAGTTCTCCAAATATTAAAGGACAACATAACCATGGCACAAAATCGCATGAAACAACAAGAATATCAGCATCGTAGTGAAAGAAGTTTTGAAGTAGGGGATTGGGTGTTTTTAAGACTACAAAAATACAAACAGATGTCCCTCAAGAAAGCCAAGAAGGATAACAAATTATCACCAAAGTACTATGGCCCTTATAAGGTGTTGCAAAATATTGGTACTATGGCATACAAATTGGAGTTTCTTGCATCTTCACAAGTACACCTAGTTTTTCATGTTTCATGCTTAAAGAAGGTTATAGGTGACAAGATCCCAGTTCAAACTATATTTCCAGAACATGAAAAGGAAGGAAAAATCATATTGCATAATGAATCTATCATTGACACAAGAATTTTCTAGTTGAGGAATAGATCCATTTCAGATTATCTCATTAAGTAGAAGAAACTACCTGCTGAAGATTCCACTTCGGAAGATTATTCTTTTATACAGAAGCATCTAGAATTACTCAAGCATTGTGGACAACACTTGTCTGAAGGGGAGGGGCATGTTAGGCCCTAAATAGTGGCATATTACCCCTTAATTAGGGAATATTACATTAGCAATGTTATTTTATTTATTTCGGCTTGGGTCCATTACTTGTAATTGTACATCCTAGTCTCCTATGTATACCAAAGAGACCTTTTCATTTGGAATCATCTTGTATTTAGAAGTTTATGTGGTGTATCAGGAGGTTTCCCCCTCGAAGAGGATTATTATCTAAAATTCTCTCTTTTTCAAGGTGTTGAGTACTTATTCTAAGGGTTTTCTATGCTATCTTGATATTTGGTTCCTAACATAACACTTTTCATTTCCAACTTCACTTAATACATATATATTGCTTGAAGTTCTTCTAGCTGTTGCGACCAATTTACCTGAACCTACTTTTCTTATCTCGCACTTATGTGAATCGAGCATAATTTTGTGACCTTGGTCACACATTTGAATTACATTTAGAATATTATTTTTCATATCTTCTACTAGTAGAAAATTTTCTAACTTGGTATTCTTTCTTCCAATTCTGACTGTCCCCTTTCCAATGATTCTAGCTAAGTCATCGTTTCCAAAGGAAATTGATCCATCTCTTTCCTTTTTCAAAGTTAGAAATATGTCCTCATTACCTGTAATGTGTTTTGAGCAGCCACTATCAACATACCAACCAAATTTATTTTTCTTAGCTTATAGGGAGAGTGTGCATTATTCATTGTTATGTGTATTATGCTTTCTTATCCGTGTTCTCTATTGAGGTTCATGTTTGTACTTTTTGTTATTTTGTTGTGATTCTCTGGGAGGAACTGTCATTCTACAATAGTTGTCCATGTGTTCAAAGTTGTTTCACTTGTAGCATTCCACTTCCATTCTCAAGGATTCAAACATGTTGTAACTTATTTTATGTGTTTCACTATGCCTTCTTGGATAACCATTTTGTGCATGATTTTCAAAGTTGTTTCTTTTTCTACTATTTTCTCTGCAATTTACAACTTTATGTCCAAAATTATTACATACATAACATAAAACAAAAACGATAGTTAGATACATGGGAGTTGAATATATTCTGAAGGGAGTTTCTCTTATGAACCCATATTATTCTTGAAATCCTTTTCGTTCTGGCTGCTACGGATTTTGGAATCTGAATCTTCTAGGTGGTGGAACATCTCTGTAATGAAACCTCTTGTTTTCTTCCTTCTCAAGAGATCATGTTACTATCTCTGCATAACTTCTTGATTTTGATTTTATCCTATACCAGACTTGTCATGATGTGGCCTTTGACTGTTGATAATGATATCCAAAACCTTAGAGCTATTCTGCATGTTTTTATGTTGAATATATTTTCTCAATGTGACAACATCTTCTTCCATGTTTTCAATAATCCTATCTTTTTCTTCCAACCATTCTTTGAGTTCTTCTTCTATTCTTTTGTCTTCTTCTATTTGAACCTTCAACTCCATGATCATCTTCTCTAGTTCTTAAGTGTCTTCTTTCTTTTATAGTTCTTCTTGGATTTTCTTGTTTTTCTTCTTTTCTATTTTTATAACTTTTATAGCACTCAACAGTTCTTCTCTATAGTCAACTTCTTCCTCTTCATATTCATCTTTGGTTCCTTATTGATTCTATTATTTTATTGTCATAAATAGAACTCTTTATGTCTCACTTTCACTAAGTTTCTCTTCATCTGATGAGGAGTTGTCTTCTTTGGTGTATAAACTTTTCATGAAGACTTTATTTTTTGTTCTTTTGACTTTATATGTTTGTTTTCTATTTGAATCATCTTCATCATTTCTTTTCTCTTTATTATGAGGACATTTGTTAGAAAAATGACCAATACCATCACAATTAAAACAAATCAATGGAAGCTTACATTTATATCTACTAATGGTTCCGTTTTTCAATCTTTTGATGAAGTTGGCTATTTGTCCATCGTCCTCTGATATTTAACTGTTGTTGCTATATTATTTTTTATTTTTCTTTCCCTTTTTCTTTTACTTCTTGGATGCTTTGAATGTTGTGTAATGTACCTCAAATTTGACACACACAAAAAAATTCTATGGGTCATTAATCTCCAATTTTGTTTAATAGATTCATAGCAAAGGGGAGCTAATGTTCATTATGATCATAGAACTATATCATGTCTGCCACACGATGAAAATACTATACCAGACTAACTTAAAACTTTATATGAGTAATTCTCTAAAAGTTCTAGCACCTTTCTTCAACACATATTTAAATATATGTCTATCTATATAGTAGTTTATATTTAAGACTTGTAGTCCTAAATTATCCTTTAACACATGATCCTTTATGTTTGTGCGCAAGGTTGTACCATTTGATCTTAAAATGACAACATCTACCACAAATGAATATGACATCGGGTGTTATACCCTTGGTAGAATACACATGGCATATCATAAGTGGGCAACATCATTTGAAAAGGTCTGAGTCATTTAAACAGATTTTCCTTATGAATTTATTCGTGGTTAAAGTTCTTATAGTCATTATACTTGTAAAATTTTAGGTAAGGAAACTCCCACGCAAAATCCTTGTTCAACTAAGTATTAACTAAGCTTTGTATCATCGGAAAAGTCAATTGAACGATAAGCTAATTGAGATGAAACAGTTAGTACCTAACTAGTCCCAACTAGATGTGTCACGAAGTGACTATCACTAATTTCACATTTTCTGTTGATATGGGAAGGAGGTGTACTTGTCAAAGAAAATTTAAGACTATGCTCCTGTGATTAATGGAGGTCCTGTATGCAGAATTTTTGATGGCCCTTCCACCTGACCTTCCTCTAATCCCGTCGTGCCAACTCTTCCCTAGCACATGGATCAACCAACCCTGTACCTTCCGCATTTACTCTGCATAGCGCAAGCTCCTCTTATGGTTAGACTAGTTTTTCTTTGTCATTGTGAACTCTGAAAATGGATCTGTGTGTTGTTTCTTCGGTGTGGGAGGAATATGGTTTTGGATGTCATTGCTCGGTGGAACAGACAACATCATTCGGCTTCCTAGTAAGTTTTTAGGAGGCTGTCATGTTTTTAAGTAGAAGAGCGGAGTCTCAAAGGTTCATTACGGTGAAAGCCATTTCATTCTGTAAATCTTGTTATAGATTTTATTTACAGCCTCTCCTCATCGATAATGCTTGAAATCGTTTGGGATTATTCATGTTCTAAAAACAAATTTGGGTTATTCATTTATTTCCGTGTTAGTACATCCAAAGGTCATGACACTCCATCTCCTCATCCCAAATTCAGAGGATTTTCCTGCATAGTTCCCTTTATGTGTAATTTGCAACTTAGGGTTTCATTATCTCCTAGTATCGTTATTCTTTCACGCTCATACCTTGTTGTTGCACATCGAGCTCCGATATTGAATTCTTGTGAGATTTTTCTAGATTTGACTGTACACACTATGTGTAACACCTTATATTGCTTCTCGTTCTTTCTCTTTGCGAAGGGTGAGTCCACCCTTTAGTACTTTTACTCAGACTCTTAGTTGGTCCTTGCAAATAGAAAGTTTCTTTAAAAACTAAAGCATTCCTGTCTGGTGTAATAAAAATCTGTCTATTGTGCTCTCGAACAATTCATAGAAACTACCCTACAGCATGTAAAATTTGAGTTGATAGTTCTTGCTAAAGTTAAGTTTGTCTCCTAAAGTCACTATTGTTATCTGCGGGTGGTATACATTATTTGAAGTCTGGTAAAATCTTAGCAAGAATATTTCCTCTATTTTATCATTGAGTTAGAGTACCCTCTGCAATAAATACAATCGGTTCTATGTGTAGCATTTTCCTATGCCCTTCGGACTGTTCGCATGATAAGTCTTATACAACGTATAGTTTAAGTATTAGAACTATTATCATTTCATTTCATAAAGAAGTTGATAATATATTTTGATTCTTATATTAATGATGGGACCCTGTTTTTGCGAGGGTACCCATCAGGAGCTCCATGGACCATCCTCCTCTTGGCCTGAATCTTCTATTCTACTAGAATGTGACAATAGGAGGACACATGGATTTCAGCTCCTACGTTAAGTACCACTATGGAACAATTGTTTCTATGAATTCAAATTTAAGTTTGGAAGTCTTACTCCTGTATAATTTACTAATGTTTACAAAGGTAATTCCTTGCAGAGATTTCGACCACACAAGGTACCGGTGTCGGTCCCTATCCGTCACGCAAAAGGTATTCGAGTTCTGTGCATAATAAGTCTCAATCTTAGCTTCCAAGTTCTAGGATATGGAGACCATGGTTCTGTTCTAATTTTAATGTTATTAAGTAAATTTTTTGGACCGATTTCCTGTACCAGTTGATCAAGGGTTAAACTATAATTTCTAGTCGATGTCCCATTGTTGGGAGAGAACGCAATAATGCATGATGTTGGGCATATTTTTATTTTGGCCGAAAAGGATTTTGTATTACCAACCTTCAAGAGTTCCATCGTTGGATTCCTTCTCTTGTATACTAGTATTTAAAATACCAGGGTTAGCGAATTGAAATCCAAGTTTAAAGGTATTAACGTTCTTTGTAATGCCTGTACTATTACTAAAGAGGACATATCAATCTGTATTCTTCCAGCAATATATTTTCCCATAGTTCTGTTTGTTACCTCTGTAATTATTGTACTCAAAAAAACTTTATTTCAAGTCAATAGAAACTATCGTTCCTCTATTTTTCTATTATCTATATGAATGATTTCTCGCCAATACAATTTTCATTTTTCGAACTTATCCAAATGTGATTATTCATGAAAGAGGGTTTTTGTATTTCTAATTACTGAGTTTGTCGGTCTTTTCCCTTCTAGCAATTTGTTTCCAAAAAAAGGTTTAATTCATTCCTTTAATTCCTATTTGTATTTCAGAACCTGTTAAGAGTAATGAGACTATTTGTCATATTATAGTTTAACACCTGTTGGGTCAGAAATCTGGAAAATTCTACAGCCATGTAAAAATGAAATTAACTTACTGTTTTCCTTCAAATAACTCTTTGACAAAGTCAAGTTTGAGTATAATACCCATGCATAGGTATTATATGTATATTAATGACATATATATGATGCTATACGAATCTTCATTTTTGGCTTGCCTCAATATTATGACAGTGTTAATCCACTATATATTCTTTTACAGTAAGATACGAGTGTATAATAACTTTGTATTCTTGCATTTATACAACGTAGGATTTATGTTATCTAGAATTAGATTCAGACTGACTTTATTCTTTAATTAGGAGCATTCTGGTGTGTTTACACTGTTCTGGTTCTACTCGAATTTTGGATATAGATGCAGTTCTAAAAAGTGAAGTATAACCTTAAACTGGCGGGGTTTTCCTACATATGTTCCTATCCATTTGAAATTTAACTTTCATCCATCAATCACACAACATTATACTTGTTCTACTCTTTCAGTGATTTACATCTAAGCGAATCTTAATTTAAAAAGAAATGCATCATAAATAATTTAACCAAAAATATATATAGATGTATTATGACCGCCATTTCAAAATAAGATATACATAACCAGATAAGGGTAGAAGAACATATCTGAACCATTTTACTAAAAGACAAAAGGAACAACCACTTTCCTCCCAACCTTAGAATAGGGCATCCAAATCACTTGTCTTGTTCAGCCCCTAGTATGACCATGAATCCATGAGGGCTAACTCAGAACTCTTCCTCAACAAATGCCTTTCCGTTTCAGCAGTCTTCTCCTCTCCTCACACTTAGGAAGTAGTGTTCACAATAGCAAGAAAACAATAATTTTCCCCAGCATACTAGGCAGCATCCTGCCTCCTCACATATGCCATATATCCAAAATTATTTTCGCCTAGGTCTTTTCCCTCCCTTGGGAATTTTTGCATATTTTCAAATCCTTGATTTTCATGGGCTGCCAATGGCCAAATTCATCATTTTCCACTTGTAACAATCAGCCCTAAGGTAGTTCCAACATGTTCCCCACTCATGGAGTCATGGTCAGTTGATTTCAACATGGCTATTTCATTTGTCTTCTAGTAATAATTATAAAATATTTTGTTTAATACAAGTGTCATAGTCAAGAAGTTAGTTGGGTCAAATCAGGTCTCTTCCCAAAATTCATAGTCATTAATTACAATTAATTAAATTCAAAATTCAAAATTCCCAAAAATGGCAAAAAATTTCCAATTTTCAATTTACCAAAAACGGAATAATTTTCCTAAGAAATCTCAAACTTAAAAATAAATTATTTTGGGGGATGTCACATCCTTTCCCCCTTCAATAAAACATTGTCCTCAGTGTTCATTCCTTCCTTGGGACAAGGTTGGATGAGATTTCAACAAATCTCCCTCCAACTCCCAAGTGGCCTCCTCAAGGCTAAAGTTCTTCCATTGCACCTTTATCTAAGAGACAACTCTATTTTGAAGTGTTATTTCTCTCCGATCCAAAATGCACAGAGTTTTTGCCTGGAAGTCACCTTCTGGTTCCACCTGCACCAAGTTACAATCGATCATATGAGTAGGGTCATGAACATACTTCTTCAACAAAGAAACATGAAATACATTATGAATTTTTAGATTGGATGGAAGTGCAAGTTGGTATGCTACGGGTCCAATTCGAGCTAGTATCTCGAAGGGCCTACAAAACCTAGGTGCCAACTTGGCACAGTTCCATAGCTTCAATGAACTTTTTCAGGCCTTGAATTTTAAGTAAACATGGTCTCCCACTTCAAATTCCAAGTCTCTTGTTTTCTGGTCCACATAACTCTTTTGTCTGTCATGTGCTTCTTTTAAGTTTTGTTGTAACTTTCTTACCATACTCTCCATTTCTTGGAGCATCTCTAGTCCAACCATGAGTCTATCAACTAGGTTATCCCATCTAATTTGAGTCGTACACTTTATGTCATACAGTACCTCAAAGGGGCTCAATTTGGCCGAAGTTTGGTACCCATTATTATATGCAAATTCTACCAAGTGTAGGTAGTCTTCCCACTTGCTTGGTTTTTTTCTTACGTACCTGCGGAGCATATCTTCTATATTTTGGTTTGTTCGTTCAGTCTGTCCATCCGTTTGTGGATGATAACGCGTGGTGAAATTAAAATTAGTATTTATCCCTGCAAACAATTCTTTCCAAAAAGAAGATGTAAACTTTACGTCTCTATCCGAAATCACCATTTTAGGAATACCATGCAGTCTAAAAATTTATTTCATGAATATTTCAACAATGTTAATAGCTTTAAAAGTAGACTTTACAGGAATAAAGTGTACAAAATTACTAAGTTTATCAATTACCACCATAATAGAATCATTATGTTTCTGAGTTTTAGGCAAACATGTAATAAAGTCCAGCGATATAGTCTCCCATTTCCATTCTGGTACTGGTAAGGGCTGTAATAGGTTGGCTGGATGTTGGTGTTTGGCTTTTACCTGCTGACAATCTTGACACTTAGCTAAGTATATGTTGGCAACCAATCATTTTTTTAATTGTTCTTAAAAAACGCTGCCTACACCCTTTGTCTAATTAATGAAAAATCATCATCATCAGTTGTGGAAGAACAAGGATATGTAATTCTGATTCAAACTGGAGCAGATTTGATATGTTGTCATAGCTTTTGCTTTTCAATATATCGATACTTTGTCCCAAGTTTTGTATATCATTTTGTTTATGGTTTAGTATTACTTTGTTATCTAAATCACATGCATATGATATAATTTCTTACTGTAATACATGTCTTGTTCCTTCCTAAGAGATAAAGAACATAACAGTTGTTGATTCATTTTATGAATGATAGCTTTGTCTTCTTCGTAGGCTGAATTATTACATAAGTTTTCTGCACAATAGGTTTCCCTTACTGCAGAGATTTATCATCAGAAAACTGTTATGATTTCTTTTATGTCTTGTTTGTCCTGTAACATACTTCAAGAAGCAGCATAGCCAATCGTTTTCGAGAGGCTCAAGGACGAAACGGTGTGAATTTCTTCCTCCAACCAACTTAAGAAGTTATCATACACAGGGCAGATTTGGAGCGTTTCCAGGTTTTGTTTGTCATTTGTGTGCTTAGTAGATTAGTTAGTTTTTAAGTTAATTAATATATTAGATCGCTTAATTTCAGTTGGTTTACTTTCTTATTCATAAATCATAAAATCAAAAAGAGTTATCCTTCACTGTTTTGGGACAGCAAACACATCAGTTTCACAGGTTTTGTTCAAATTTGTATATTGTATGTAATGTATATTTGTAAATGAACTGTAATTAAATTAGTAATTAGATAGTTAATAATTAGTATCTTGTATATATAATAGTTAGTAGTTTATAGTTAGATTAGTGTATTTAGTTCTTTTTCTTTGTTTTATTAGTTTCTAGTTTCCCTTAGATTACTTAGCTCAGATCAATTCTCTCTTTGGTTTCCTTGAGACCTTAGAGCGGCCAACGGAGCCGTTAAACTCGTCAGGGTGGTCCATTCCAAATGGCTTGGGTTATTTAGACATCCCCGGACCGGTTCCACTCTCCCAGTTGACGGACGGTCAATTTTTCCCATCAACAAATGGCGCTAGAAGGAGGGCCGACTGACAAGATGGCCTTGTAGGAGCCTTTATTTCAAATTTATTCAATTTTCCTCATGGCTCCCCAAATCACTGTGTTGGAACATGCTTTCAACTTCTCATTACCCGATGTCCCCAACGAGACAGTCTCATGCTTGTCCAAACTCACCTTTGATGGTGAAGGTAAATTATCTGCTAAAGACCACCTTAACAAGTTTTGGTGCAAGTGCATCAAACATGACATCTCAGACTTAGGAGTTTTATGCAGACTGTTCGCTTTTACTTTTAGAGGTTGAATCAAACATTGGTTTGAATCCTTTCCAGCATGTCACATCTTTGATTGGTTTCAATTTGTAGATGAGTTTCTAAATGCTTTTGAAATTTATGATTTTGATCAATTATGTGAAGAATTTCATACTTCGCTAATCAATGGTGATCCATCTTCAGAAGGCTTTTTGGCAAGAGTCTATCATATCCTATGTAAATTTAATCTCGATGACATGTCTTTGGCATTAAATCTCTTCTATGATCCTTCTATCCCTTCCATTCAGTCATGTTCAATCATGAACGAAGGACCAATTGCAAATCCTATCATTCAACTGCTAGAACAATCTTCTTCGCAAGAAGAGGAAAATTCTTCCGATAATGTTGAACAAGCTAGGGAGGTAGAATCTATTGATCAGGCTCTTATTGACAACCAAATTGGTTTTTCCTTTGAATCATTGTATTTTCAGTCTAAGACTAGTATGGAAGATGATTCATTTCTGTCTCAAGGTGAATACCTTCATTCTTCTAACTCATGCTCTAATCAACATTTAAAATCGGTCATTGAAGAACACTTAAGTAATGAAAATCATCTTGAATGTTCTAGTACTCCTATGAAACTGATTAGAGAAGAGGTTATGCAACTAGAAGAAGAAACTTTAAACCTTCATCCTCGAAATGCACTTTGTTCACAGGAAAGACTAGATGCTTGTCACATAAATTTTGAATTATCTGTCACACGAAAAGCAAATCTAGATGATCATATTATGTTGAGGAATTCGTCACCAAATCAGAGTAAGGGTTTTAAAGAAAGTGAAGAGAATTGTCTTGAGAATACCATTGTTGATTATCATAGTTCAAGAGATTCTTTTTATCTGCTTATTTCTCATTCATTTTATTCTTTATATCCTGATCTATTCCTGGATTCTGGTGGACTTGACATCTCACCTACAACATCCTACTCTTTTCTACCACAACCATATCCTTTCGATATACTAAATTTTGGTGAAATTAATTCCGATCATGACATTGATAAAACCGGATTTGACTCTTGTTCACTTTCATCACTCATATGGGAAGAAGACATGTTACGAGATGATTTTACACAGTTTATGGTTGAAAAAGACAATGCATTATGTTTTATGGAGATCAAACATTTTAAGTTTCATACTCGTCCTTTGCCTAGCTCGAATCTTGATGTTGATGCTTCACATTTTGAAATGATCAATCGCATTGAAGGAAATATCCAAACCAATGAATCAATTGATTGCACGAATCTTCCTATGATGAGTTGTCCATTGATATATTCATTTCATCAAAGTCTTGGTTCGTATCCTCATTTTTGTGACAGGATCTTAGAATGGCTTGAATATTCATATATGAAATTTTTTTACAATAAAGACAAAGTTAAGCTTGCTTTCTTTTTACCCAAGTGTCTTGGAAGTAGGCGTGACATGTTTCTTTTAGATCCTCCATGTGAAGAAATTAATGAGTACTTAGAGAATTGTCAGGAGGATAGGGCATTTCTGCCTTGGCTGATGGTTATTCCATTTCTTCTTAATCTTGACAAGTTTTTCAATACTACTTACACTCACCCATGCCATTATGACCCTTATCATGACAAGATTGCGCAATGGCTGGAGGATTCATACAACAAGAATGTCCAAGGAAATGGATTGAAGTTACTCCGCTGGCTACATTGGAAACATGACTTCACATAGTATCCTGATTTATTTAAAAGTTAGGATAGGTTTAGGAATAGGTTTTCTTTCAGTTTGATTTCTCACTAGTTTTGTTTTTAATAATGCAGTCATGAACGCAAGTGGGCGCACCACAAGAACCATAATACGGCTATTGTCAGGGAAGCCCCCTTGATCTCTTTCTCTTTACTTCTAGTTGAATGTTTATTTTCAAAAATGGTATCGTCATGAAAATATTAAGTGGAAAGTAAAGAGATAAATAAATCCGAATCAACCCTGACCCAAGGTACCATGAGTAGGACTGCTTTCCCATCATCCAGGATTTTCCTACTTTCTCTCAGTTTCCCAGGGGATTGTCACATGAGGTTTTCAGATGCACCTTCTGTGTGTATTGTTTTTTGTTTTCGTTGCTTGGATTTCTTTTCTTTCCAATTTTTTCTCTGCTGATGTGTTTTTGATTTCTCCCTTATGCTTACCAGTTTTTGCTTTTGGAAACACACCTACCTGCATCACTGAGCTATTCAGACAAATACGATAGAAAATTTCTTCCCTGAAATAACTTCTGAAAGTTCGTACAAGCATCAATGATATATTGTTGAAATTGATATCTATGTTGGAAAAAATTTTGTTTGAAAGAAGTTTGCTGATTTCAATCTTTAAGTGAAGTTTGTTGTGATTATCTTTATCTTTTTACGCTGTCTCTTTTCCGTAAAGGAATGACTCGAAAGGATGTCTCCCTGTCAAAGTAAGTTGTTTTAGAAATAAAGCATTTCTGGAGATGAATAAGGACACTGTCACAAAATTCTGATGAGGTCTAAAAAGGCAAAATGTAAAAAAATATCAAGATATTTCAGCGTCACCCCGCTTAGCTATCCATAAAGAAAATAAATAAATAAATAAATAAAATAAAATAAAATAATGCAAAAAAGAGCTGTGGGAAGTGTTTGTAAACCCGTCGGGATACTGAACAGGTCTGCTGGCAGCGGGTAAATGCAAGCATGGCACCAAGACAACTTCGTCGGGGTACTGAACAGGCTTGCTGGCAGCGAAGCAATGCCAGGTACATGAAAATCTTAAAAAATTATGAGAAACCTCTTTAAAGTCCTTTATTCTAATATGGATCTTCTTGACAGGATAAAGACGTCTGAGTGGGTTAAATGGAAACCCTGTCAAGGCTATAGACGCCTGCTGGCAGCAGTGGCCATGCCAACAGTATTGAAGATTTTATCATAAAAATCATGACTTGCTGATCTTTAAGACTGTTATTGGTTTACATATTTTAAAACTTCGCTGAAAAAAGAGGATTGATAATGATGTAGTACGATTTTCTAGTTGTTCTTTCAAGATGAATTTTTTCTTTGATGTCCTGATCTGAATTCATTTTCTTTTGACAGAGATAACTGCTTCTCCCAGCATGTCGCCATTGTTGGCAGCCAATCATTTTTTTAATTGTTCTTAAAAAACGCTGCCTACACCCTTTGTCTCATTAATGAAAAATCATCATCATCAGTTGTGGAAGAACAAGGATATGTAATTTTGATTCAAACTGGAGAAGATTTGATGTGTTGTCATAGCTTTTTCTTTTCAATATATCGATACTTTGTCCCAAGTTTTGTATATCATTTTGTTTATGGTTTAGTATTACTTTGTTATATAAATCACATGCATATGATATAATTTCTTACTGTAATACATGTCTTGTTCCTTCCTAAGAGATAAAGAACATAACAGTTGTTGATTCATTTTATGAATGATAGCTTTGTCTTCTTCGTAGGCTGAATTATTACATAATTTTTCTGCACAATAGGTTTCCCTTACTGCAGAGATTTATCATCAGAAAACTGTTATGATTTCTTTTATGTCTTGTTTGTCCTGTAACATACTTCAAGAAGCAGCATAGACAATCGTTTTCGAGAGGCTCAGGGACGAAATGGTGTGAATTTCTTCCTCCAACCAGCTTAAGAAGTTATCATACACAGGGCAGATTTGGAGCGTTTCCAGGTTTTGTTTGTCATTTGTGTGCTTAGTAGATTAGTTAGTTTTTAAGTTAATTAATATATTAGATCGCTTAATTTCAGTTGGTTTACTTTCTTATTCATAAATCATAAAATCAAAAAGATTTATCCTTCGCTGTTTTGGGACAGCAAACACATCAGTTTCACAGGTTTTGTTCAAATCTGTAGATTGTATGTAATGTATATTTGTAAATGAACCGTAATTAAATTAGTAATTAGATAGTTAATAATTAGTATCTTGTATATATAATAGTTAGTAGTTTATAGTTAGATTAGTGTATTTCGTTCTTTTTCTTTGTTTTATTAGTTTCTAGTTTCCCTTAGATTACTTAGCTCAGATCAATTCTCTCTTTGGTTTCCTTGAGACCTTAGAGCGGCCAACGGAGCCGTTAAACTCGTCAGGGTGGTCCATTCCAAACGGCTTGGGTTATTTAGACAACCCCGGACCGGTTCCACTCTCCCAGTTGACGGACGGTCAATTTCGCCCGTCAACAGTATATTGTTGTTTCTCCCTTCATATTAGGCCAATAAAATAATTTTCTAAATGTTGTTATTGTTTTCTGGTATATGGGATGACCAGAATATGGTTTCTTATGCACTTTATCCAAAACTGTTAACTTTAACTCTGTCAAATCTGGTATGTATATTCTATTTTTAAATCGTAGTAGACCACTTTGATCAATACTCAGTTCTTTTTTGTCTAAATTTCCTCTAGTGTTTTGTAATTATGCCATTGTCTTAGTGTAATTTTTTTCGTTATTACCTTTAGTCTTTATCCTCTATTCAAGATCACTTTCTGCCCTGCTAATGTTGATTTAAAACAACCCATGAACTCTTTTTCTCAAAGCATCAACTACATTATTTTCCTTCTCCTTGATATGTCTTACCTCAAAATAAAATTCACTCAAGAAGGCTAGCCATCTTGCTTACCTTGCATTAAGGTTTGGCTGGCTAAACAAATATTTCACACCGCTATTATCTGTCAATAATAGAAATCTTCTACCCATTATGTAGTGTCGCCACATTTTTAAGGCGTGTATTACCGCAGCCAATTCTAATTCATGAGTGATGTAGTTTTGCTTGTGTTCATTTAGTTTCTAGGACTCATAAAAAATAATTTGTCCTTATTGAGTTAGGACACCACCTATTCCTTCTTTATGAACATCTACATAGACAGTGAAGTCCTTATCTGGATCTGCTACCTTTAAAATAGGTGTGGTTGTTAACAATTCCTTTAACTTATTAAAACTGTCTTGACATTTTTGTGACTAGTTAAACTTGGTCCCTTTATTTTGTAGTGATGTGATAGGGTAAGAAATTTTGAAAAAACCCTCTATAAATCTGCGATAATATCTGGTGATTCCCATAAATGACTGGATGTATGCTACGTCCTTAGGTATTGGCCATTCCATGATGGCTCTTACTTTCTCAAGATTGATTGCAATGCCTTCTACAAATATTACATGTCCTAGGTATTGTATTTTCTTCTGATAAAAATCACACTTATCGAATTTAGCATACAATTGGTGCTTCCTTAAAGTTTGCAGAACTATCCTTAAGTTCTCTTCGTGTTCTTCTTATGTTTTAGAATATACCAGAATATCGTCAATAAATACCAACATGAATTTGTCCAAGCACTGACTGAAAATATTGTTCATTAAACACATTAGTGAGTCCGAAAGGTATAACCACGAATTCCTAATGTCCATATCTCATTTGAAAATATGTTTTTCTTATGTCCTCATCTTTTATCCTAACTTGGTGATAACCAGATCGTAAATCCAATTTCGATAAAATCTTTGCCCCGCCTACCTGATCAAACATATCATTTATCCTAGGTAAGGGGTAATTGCTTTTAATAGTCATGTTGTTTAATTGTCTATAATCGATGCATAATATTATAGTTCTATCTTTCCTTTTCACAAAGAGGACTGGTGCTCCCCATGGGGAAACACTTGGTCTGATATATTTTTTGTCCAATAATTCTTGTAGTTGAATTTTTAGTTCTGTTAATTCTTGAAAACTCATTCGGTAAGGTGCTTTCGAGATAGGGGCTAAACCAGGTAATAGGTCAATAGAAAAGTCTATATCTCTTCATGGGGGTAACTCATGTATTTCATCAACAAACACATCTCTAAAATCATGCAAAATGACAAAATCCTCCAAGATGGGTTTATTTTCTTTTTCTAACAGGTTTGTTACTTGGATGGCGTAAACTTGACAACCCTTTCTCATGCATTTCTTGAATTGCATTGTTGAAACTTGTCTAACTGATACTGGTTTTTGTATACCTTGAATTGTCCTAGTGGTGTCATTTTCGTCTTTATACCTAAGTGTCTTTTCATAACAATATAACACTTCTTTATTCCTTTCTATCCAATCCATTCCAATAATTACATCATAAGATCTTAGCGGTAAAATGTTCAAATTTGTCCTTATGCTTTGACCACCTAAACTGAACTCATAATCAGAAATAAAATCAACCACTTTCCTTTTAGTTCCTATTGCTAGTTGTACTAGGCATGATTTTGCATGTCTCATTTTCTTAAGTTCATTTGACTCTACTACACTAGGGGTGATATAACTTAGTGTAGCTCCATGATCAATTAAAACATAAATTTGAGTGTTATTGATTTTACCTTAAATTTCCACCACAGAGGACCGGTGGTCAGCTTGTCGACCATCTACAACTGCATTTATTTGATGTAGGCTTCTTCCTACATCCCCTACTATAGAGGCTTCCTGTAAGATGTTAACAGTAGTTCTCTTTGCTGAAATCAAGCGTGGACAGTTCCTCCTTAGATGAGTTTCTCCACATTCCCAGCATTTTAACGGTTCACGGGGGTTGTCCCCAAACTTCTTTGTTCCCAAATTTAATGGTTTACCACCTCCTTGTGTGCTTGGATTCTTGGAGTGAAAATATTTCCTTGGAAATATTTTTGTTGTATTCCGATAAGGGGATGGTTGGTATCCTTCTTCCACTGGTTCATTTGGTCTTGTTTCTTGTCTTTGCAAGCCTTGAGAAATTTTGTTCGCTGTTTGTATTGGTCGTAACACATTCGGGCTTTTCTGAATACTTCACTCAAGGACTTGGTATTATCAAATTCAATTATGTCCTTGTAGGACTATGGTAAATACCTTAGGAACCATTGGATTTTTACTTTATCCTCCTGGATATAAGGTACGAACCTTAGTAATTCTAGGAATTTGTTTATCAGATCTTCCATAGCCATTTGACCAAGTCGAAGTTCATAGAATTATTTGGTATTTATTTCATAGTATCTTTCAGATAGTTACTATTTATTAAAGTCTAACCATTCCATTTGTTTCTCCCTTAGGCCCTTGGCCAATTTCAGATCTTGCCACCAAATGATGGCTTTTCCTTTCAGATTGTAAATGGCCATTTTGACCTTCATATTGTTGGAATAGTTGTATATCTGGAAATATTTTTTGATGTATAATAACCATGCTTCATCTTCTTCCCCTATTCAGAATTCCCCATCAAAGGTAGATGGTTTAATTTTCTTAAATTCTCCCTCAAGGTGGTCTACTTGTTTTCTTTTTTTGTCTATTTTTGTTTTATCTTCAGTTGAAGATGTACCTTCAGATGAGTTGTCCCCTTTTTCTGCTTCAGGACCAGAATTCTTGGGGGCCCTTTTGCTGACCTATTCTTCATGGTTATCGTCCTTTGGGATTTTCTTTGTCACTATACTACGCAACAAGACTTCATTTATTTCCTATTGTTCCTATTATGCATTCTTCAGTTTCTCATTGTCTTCTTTGAAAACTTGCAGCTCAACGATGAGATTTCTTATCATTTACATAAATTCCATGGGTGAGCTCCCATCACTATTTTGTATTGGATATTTAGGAGGTATTTTTTCAAGATTCCCCTCAAGTTTGATTTCTGCATCATCCTGGGCTGCCATGATTAACACAAAATAGAAAAGATTTTTCCGTTTGTAACAATAATGGTTCGTTAGTTTTTACATAGACAGAAATATGTGCTAAAATAAAAATGTGGCCCTATTCAAGGTCCAAGTTTTGTAACCTTTTCTCTGATACCATATGTAATGTACCTCAAATTTGACATAAAAAAAAATAAAATCTATGGGTCATTAATCTCCAATTTTGTTTAATAGATTCATAGCAAAGGGGAGGTAATGTTCATTCTGATCATAGATCTGTATTCTGTTTACCACACGATGACAATCCTATACCAAACTAAATTAAAACTTTATATGAGTAATTCTCTAAAAGTTCTAGCACCTTTCTTCAACATATATTTAAATATATGTCTATCTATATAGTTGTTTATATTTAGGACTTGTAGTCCTAAATTCAACTTTAACACATGATCCTTTATGCTTGCGCGCAAGGTTGTAACATTCGATCTTAAAATGACAACATCTACCAAAAATGAATATGACGTCGAGTGTTATACCCTTGGTAGAATACACATGGCACATCATAAGTTGGTAACATCATTTGAAAAGGTCTGAGTCGTTTAAATAGATTTTCCCTATGAATTTATTCATGGTTAAAGTTCTTATAGTCATTATACTTGCAAACGTTTAGGTAAGGAAACTCCCACACAAAATCCCTGTTCAACTAAGTCTTAAAAAAGATTTGTCTCATCGAAAAAGTCAATTGAACGGTAAGCTAACTGAGATGAAACAGTTAGTACCTAACTAGTCCCAACTAGACGTGTCACGAAGTGACTGTCACTAATATCGCATTTTCTATTGATATGGGAAGGAGGTGTACTTGTCAGAGAAAATTTAAGGCTCTGCTCCTGTGATTAATGGAGGTCCTGTATGCACAATTTTCAATGGACCTTCCTCCTGACCTTCCTCTAATCCCGATGTGCCAACTCTTCCCTAGCACATGGCTCGACCAAGCTCATATCTTCAACATTTACTCTACATAGTGCAAGCTCCTCTTCGGGTTAGGCGAGTTTTTATTTGTCATTCTGAACTTTGAAAATGGCCCTGTGTATTGTTTCTTTGGCATGGGAGGACTATTGTTTTGGACGTCATTGCTCGGTGGAACAGACGACATCCTCCGTCTTCCTGGCAAGTTTTTAGGAGGATATCGTGTTTTTAAGTGGAAGAGCGGAGTCTCAGAGGTTCGTTACGATGAAAGACGTTTCATTATGTAACTCTTGTTATATATTTTATTTACATCCTCTCCTCGTCAATAATGCTTGAAATATTTCAAGATTATTCCTATTCCGAAAAAAAAATTGGGTTATTCGTTTATTTCCATCTCAATCATTCTGAAGGTCATGACACTCCATCTCCTCATCCCAAATTCAGAGGACTTGCTTGCATAGTTCCCTTTCTGTGTAATTTGCAAATTAGGGTTTTGTTATGTCCTAGTATCATTATTATTTCACGCTCTTACCTTGTTGTTGCATGTTGAGGTATGGTATTGAATTCTTGTGAGGTTTTGCTAGATTTGATTGTACACATTGTGTGTAACACCTTATATTGCTTCTCGTTCTTTATCTTCATGAAGGGTGAGTCCACCCCTCGGTACTTTTACTCAGACTCTTATCAAGTCCTTACAAATAGAAATTTTCTTTAAAGACAAAATCATTCTTGTCTGGTGTAATAAAAATCTGTCTATTGTTCTCTCGAACAGTTCATAGAAACTACCCTACAACATGTAAAATTTGAGTTGATAGTTCTTGTTAAATTTAAGTCTGTCTCCTAAATTCATTGTCGTTATCTGCGGGTGGTATACATTATTTGAAGTCTGGTAAAATCTTAGCAAGAAGATTGCCTCTATTTTATCACTGAGTTAGAGTACAGTTTGCAATAAATACAGTCGGTTCTATGTGTAGCGTTTTCCTATGCCCTTCGGATTGTTCGCATGATAAGTCTTATACAACGTGTAGCTTAAATATTATCAATGTTATCATTTAATTTCATAAAGAAGTTGATAAATCTATTTCAATGCTTATATTAATGATGGGACCTTGTTTCTACGAGGATACCCTTCAGGAGTTCCATGGACCATCCTCCCCTCGGCCTGAATCATCTATTCAACTAGAACGCGAAAATAGGAGAACACCAGTACTTCAAGTCCTAAGTTAAGTACCACTATGGAACGGTTGTTGCTATCAATTCAAATTTAAGTTTGGAAGTGTTACTCCCGTATAATTTACTAATGTTTACAATGGTAATTCCTTGCAGAGATTTCAACCACACAAGGTATTGGTGCCGGTCCCTATCCATCACGCAAAAGGTAATCAGGTTCCATGCATAATAACTCTCAAGCTTATCTTCCAAGTTCTAGGATATGGAGACCATGGTTATGTTCTAATTTTATTGTTATTAAGTAAAGTTTTTGTACTGATTTCCTGTATTGGTTGATCAAGGGTTAAAATATAATTTCTAGTCGATGTCCCATTGTTGGGAGAGAACGCAGTAATGCATGATGTTGGGCATATTTTGATTTTGGCCTGAAAGGATTTTGTATTACCAACCTTCAAGAGTTCCATCATTGGATTCCTTCTCTTGTATACTGGTATTTAAAATCTCAGGGTTAGCGAAGTGAAATCCAAGTTTAAAGGTATTAAGGTTCTTTGTAATGCTTGTACTATTACTAAAGATGACATATCAGTCTGTATACTTCCAGCAATATATTTTCCCAGAGTTATGTTTGTTACCTCTGTAATTATTGTACTCAGAAAAACATTATTTGAAGTCAATAGAAACTATCATTCCTCTATTTCACTATTATATGTATGAATTATTTCTCGTCAATACAGTTTCCAATTTTCAAACTTAGCCAAATGTGATTTATCATGAAAGAGGGTTTTCGTATTCTAATTACTGAGTTTGTCAATCTTTTCCCTTCTAACAATTCGTTTCTAGAAAAAGGTTTAATTCATTCATTTAATTCCTATTTGTATTTAGGAACCTATTAAGAGTAATGAGACTATTTGTCGTATTATAGTTTAACACCTATTGGGTCGAAAATCTGGAAAATTCTACAGCCATGTAAAAATGAAATTAACTTACAGTTTTATTTCAAATAACTCTTCGACGAAGTCGAGTTTGAGGATCATACCCCTGCATAGGTATTATATGTATATTAATTTGTAACATCCCTCTCTGGCGCACTTAGCAAACTTATTCTTTGAGGACACTTGCTCGCAAGTGATCCGGATTATTATGCTATTAAAACTTTTGATTTTGATTATGAGGTGTTATGGGATGATGACATGCTATTTTTCTGCCTCGACATAGACATGTGCTATTGACTCGTTTTTACTGAGTGTGCAGGATTATGGACCTACAGGATGTTGAGGCATCAATGGAACCCCTTGGACTCTGGATCGATTCGGGGAGTGTACCATTGGGGTTTGATTGTTTCACTGTGATTTTAGTGCTTCTGATTAGATGATATGATATGGATATATTCTAACATGATTCGTTGATGATGCAGGCTGACGATAGCTTTCCGACCAGATTCACATGTGGAGTAAAGGGGTCACACACAACTACCAGAGATGTTGAGGGAGAGGTGTGGACAACAACCCTGCCACAGCCTACTAGCACTCTCTCCATGGATCGAACTGTAGGTTAACATTTACCTAGTTTGAGAGGACCCACGATGCCATGAGGGCAGACTGTGACAGTCGCTCACGATGATTCTAAGGGGCGCGCAATAAGGTGGGGGCCTTATTCCTTAGAGGCCCTTAGTCTCCCATGAGTTCACCTCCTAGAGTATTGACTCCAGGGGTTATTGATGTCTACCAAGTCAGTCAAGAGGCAAGTGGCACCCTTGGAGAACGTGGTGCATACTGAAGGGCTCATCGCACAAGAAAAATGGAAAGAGGTGAGTAGCACCCTTGGAACACGTAGTGCATCCTGAAGGGCACATTGTGCGAAGGAACAGATGAGCCAAGTGGCACCCTTGCAACACCTAGTGCGTCCTGAAGGGCACGTCATGTTGTTATTGATAAAGGAATGAACCTAGACGGCCTTAGGATGAACAATGTGATAAGATTTTTTTTTTAAACTTTTTGCCTAATAAAATGTTGCCCATCACGAAAATTAAGGTCTAGGTCTAAACTATGCTAGTGGTAAAATTTTATCTCTCAAAAAATATATATATATAAATAATAAAAATAAAAATAAAAACCACATGAATAATAATTATGATCTTTGTTAAATCTTGTAACATGAAGGGAGTAAGAAATAAATTGTTTCAAAAAAAAAATCTGTTGGATTAAAATTTAAAAAGGGAATTAATTGTTTTATTACCTTGATAAATTAAAATATACTAATTAAATAAGAAAAGGGAAAAAGGGTTAATTTCCACACCTACCTTTTTGAGTTCTAAGTAAAAAGGGGAAAGAGGGAAAATCTAAAATATTAGGAAACTAGGAAAAGAGGTAAACATAAAAAGGGAAAAAGGGGAACTTAAGGGAAAAAGTGGAAAATCAACTTAGTAAAGAATCTACCATTTAAGAGCTTTCTAATTTAAACTGAATTAGCAATTTAATAATAGGGAAAGCCTTTAAAACTTCTAAGGGAATTTGGGGACACCTAGGAGTGATTCTAGGAGTAACTCTAGGTGGGTGAGGTAAATAAGATAATTAATTAATTAAAGAAATTAAATAATGGAGGAATGCAGGGGATGGGGGACACTTGTACGAAGAAGAATTTTTAGGAATTTATTCTTAAAATTTTTAATTGAATAAGATTTTAGGAAAGAAAGGAAGTTCAAAACTCTATATAATGAAGGAGGGAGAAGGATGAAGGACCATATTCTATTTGCGTAATGTTACGCTACATAAATATCTACTTGATTGATTTACTTGTGGGAGTTGGGATACCCAGCTTAGAGAGGAGTGGTATCTCGGCCTTGCGAGGTGAGCTGGGAGCTAGTCGAAATATATAGATAGTGTGTGTGGCCCCTTTGCATCTCGGGGGGCTAAGGGGGAAGAAGAGTACCCCTAGCATTGGCTGGGAGGTACCGGTGAAGTCTCGACGGTCAGTGAGTGGCAGTTGCACAGAGTGCACGGGACGTCATTCAGAGTGGGCGAATAGGAAACGGTACGCTTTCTTCGTTTTGTATGGTAAATTGTTTTAGAACTTATGCTTGAATCTACATTTTTACTTGGGTAAGTGAACTGATTGTCTAGATGGTTTTCTAAAATTTTCTTAGCCTAGCTCGATGATAGATTGACTTCCATGGATTCATTTCCCTGAACGTCTTGACCACCTTGCTGTGTTGATTGTGACCTTCACGGTTGTTTAGCATTCGTCCCTAGCTCACCAATCCTTGCCAGAGTAGTCGGCCAGGAGCCTGATCTACAGTCGTCGCCTTAACGTTAAAGGACCTATGGATCTCAATGCCCTGCTTTTATGTGCGAGGATGATGAGAAAAGGACAAACCTGTTAGCCAGCTGCCCTCGATGTTTTTCCCTGGATGATTGTTGATTCTTCCATCTGGCAATGACCTCTGCGTGTGGATTATCTGGTGGCCTGGTTGGTTTTCTCTATGCACTGAATAATAGAACCCCTGCAATCATTCCATGACCCTTCCCATTGGATCCTTTCGGTTCTCTTACTATTGTCTACATTTGTAGTTGCATTCTAGCAATGGAAAAAAAAGAGTTGATTCATGTCTGCATTTTTGTATTGGTATTCTGGCAATGGAAAATCAGTTGATTCATGGCTGCATTTGAAGTTGCATTCTGGCAATGGAAAAATGAGTTGATTCATGTCTTCATTTTTGTATTGGTATTCTGGCAATGGAAAATGAGTTGATTCATGTCTTCATTTGTATTTTCATTCTGGCAATGGAAAAACGAGTTGATTCATGTCTGCATTTTTGTACTGATATTTTGGCAATGGAAAACGAGTTGATTCATGTCTGCATTTTTGGATTGGTATTCTGGCATTGGAAAAACAATTAAACTCTTTGTCTGCATTTTACATTTGGTACCCTGGTAAGAAAGACAAAAACGTTTTTGTTTTCCTGTATGCGTTGGCATTCTCATCCTAGCAGTGAAAGGGGGAAACCTCGGTTTATTCATCCCTCTCAAGTTTACATTTTGTTTTTTTCTTTTGGGGCGATTTTCCCCTTGAAGAAGACTGTGTCTTGCACTTAATATTTTATGTTGATTACCTTTGCTTCCTGGCAACTTCGCCCCTCTCAAGTTTTCATTTCATTTTTACTTTTGGGGCGATTTTCCCCTTGAAGAAGACTGCATTTTACAAAAAACATTTACTGCTAATTGATGCCTTGTGGCCTGGTGATTTGCAAATTAATTGTGACTGTGTTTACTACCTTAAAGACTTCGTTTTTCCATTAAAAGGGTAGCCTGCGTATTGCCGATATATAGCACAACGATATGCCTTTTAAAAAAGTGGCTGACTTGTTGTATTTACCCACGATTTTGCCTTTAGAATGTTGCTGGAGCTTGCTGTAATTACCCACGATTTTTTCTTTAGAATGTTGTCGGAGCTTGCTGAATCTGACCGAGATTTTTGCCTTTAAATTGTTGACTGTGCTTGTTGGACTGGGCATGAAGTTGCCTTGATGTTGATAGAGTGTGTTTTTGAATGACCACGAGTTGGTCCTTCTGCAGTTGTACTATCTCTTTTATTCTCCTTCTCCTTGAGTGTAAACCCAACATTCTCACTGCCACACTTTAATTGCTGCAACGATGTTACTGTCCATGTAATTACCAAGTTAATTGCAATGATAACTACTATATTAAATGCCTTATGAATTGCCAGAACAATTGCTACAAGAATGTTAATGGTCAACAGTTTCCCTTTTTGCTATAATTGCCAGATTAATTGAAATATTAAATGCTATATTATTGGCTTATTAATTGCCAGGATAATTGCTATAGCAATGTCTTTGGTCCAATAATTGCCATGTTAATTACTACCCTGAGTCAATGGTCAGTCGATTCCGTCTTATTGATTAAATGTCGCAGCGAGTTAAATGGTTAATAGTTATGTAAATTGCCTTGTTATTGTGCTATCAATGGTTATGTTAACCGTCATATAAATTTCCTTGCTACTGTTATTTTAACTGTTATGTTAACTAGCATGATAATCGCCTTGTTAGTGCTATATTACTTGTTATGAAAATAGTCATGCAAACTACCCTGTTATTGCTAAATTAATTGTGATGTTAATCATTATGTTAAATGCCTTGTTAACTATTGTAATAAATTGTTACGTACTAGATATGTAATTACCTTGTTGATTTGCCACAACAATGTTATTAGCTGGTCATTATTGCTAGACTAATGTTGAGGTTTAACTGTTCATACGTGCTAAAGGTAGCATTCCACTTTATAATGTTAATGTTGTTATTCAAGTTTATGACTAGTTGGATGGTGTTATTGGATAAATCTGTAAGTGCAGACACAAACCGATCTCCCTAGATCCACCTGGATCTAGAACAAAGCAAGACATAATGATACTCTTTCCCTAGATTTTAACTATTGAATATACTAGAAGATACGATCAAAAAACATACCTTATGATCGGTTCCTTTGGTCTTTGTTTCTCCTGCTTCGCTCTAGTGCTCTTGTACAGTCAAGATCAAAACAATACAAACCAACCGAAGTGAAGAAAGTACAATCTATTCAACAGTCAATCTATGTATATGATCAAGGAGTTATACAATAAAGTGAAACTAACTTTATGGGAAAGGGACACATTACTGTATTATATTGATGGAAAGTAAAGATTACAACCTGAGCCTTGATGTTGCAAACTTCCTTTCAATGGCCCTTAGCTCTGACACACACACTTGCTCACTTGCATGAAGAAGATCAATCACCTTTAATGAACTTGTTGGAGTTTCCTAGCTGTTGTAGCTTTAGTCCTTCACACAATCTTTCACTAATTCTCCAATAAATCTCTTCATTGTTTGATTCTAACCTTTTCCATGAGAATTCCCTCAATATATAGGAGAGAATGAATTAGTTACTTGGATAGGAATGATCCCAAAGTATCAGGAAATTCAGTACTTAGATAACTATTCGAATGCCATCTCATCCTTCTAGAAGATTCCCTTCTAGAAGCTTCGAGAATTCATATTTTTCCCTTCTTTAGAAAGAGTTTGCACCCTAGCAGTTAGACACAGTGTGAACTTCTCACACCTTGGCTTAAGGCATCCTGTGAGAATCATGCATTCTCGCAGGCAAATGTATTGGCATCCTGCGAACCTTCCTCAAAAATGTGATTTCTGGAAGGAGATGAAGGTAACTTTTCTCAGGAGAAAGTTCTAATGAAGAGCCTGAGTACACCATCATCAATACATCATCATGATGAACAAAATCATGGGTAACAGAATGCCCCCCAAAGTCTGAGATTGGAACCAGTGACAGTCAATAGACTTTGTAAGCTACATGTGTGTGTCAAGAACCAGGAGCACATCTAATCGGAAACCTGCAAACAATCAAGTATCTGCAGAGTATCATATATATCAATTCTGAGGTAGGCATTCCCATACTCAGATCACAGACTGATGACATTTTATACATGGATCATGGCCACCAATCATACACTATGGATCCATGCCGTCAAAATATTGCATAGCCACCGGAATACACTGTGGATCTATGTAAGAAATTTCAAAACAAGACGACATAGCCACGAAACACACACAGTGGATCTATGTGTCGCAAATTATACATACTCCATCGCAACCTAGATCACAAAGATAATATCCAGGGTATTCAATCTCGTTGCCTGAAGTACGAATCTAACCATGCGATTAAATGTGTTGAAGTCGAACATGGTAGAAACCACTTGATTATCGGTCATTGATGTAACCGTTAACAAGTGCGAGGGAAATCACCATTGATGTCAATGACTCCCAAGGTACCATATTACAATCCATCGAGTGTGAATAAATGGGTTGATGTCAAACATCCAACGGAATCTTTCGATCAGGGGTCAATGATGTAAACCCACTGTCGAAAGCAAGGAAACTTGTCATTGAGGCATGCAAGCTCCAAGATACTAAATAATTTCTAAGTCTTGATTCTGGATAATGAGCTCAAGTCGACAGAAAAAAACTCATCACAGGAGGGCCTTGATGTATCCCCCATCAATGACACGAAATGAGTAACAGAGTTTGAAGATGAAACAGAGTATTTTGCAAATTGGAATGGACACAGGGAAGGATGACACGAAGAGAATGGATAACTGCAGATGGTTGACTCAATATAGGTTTCAAATGGACTTCTCTTGATCATATGAATGACACGACCAATGATTTGGAAACATTGACTCAAAGATGACACAGGGAATGACCTTGTAGCAAATTGAATGAGAGACAAATGGATTTCCCAAACTGGCTTTAAATGATGAATAGGGGGTGTCATGCTCAAGAGCGACACTTATTGTCAATCAATACGAAGATGAAACATATCCCTTTCCCAAATTTTCCCCCACCATTTCTACAAGTACCTCTTTATTTTTACGCAAGCTTGAAGAGGATCACATATGCTTGTTGATATAAGCTCATCCTTTGGATGAGTCCCTCAAAGTATTTTTAACGAACCCTAAGAAGGAGTGGTTTGGTCCCATCATGGGTCTGTCAATGTTTGTTTAACGAGTCCAGAGATAGTAAACTCGAAGGTTTTTCAAGATTATAGAGTTAGGAAAAACACTTAAAAGAGAACTATCTCAGTTCCTTTTTCATAATATAGTCTGGACGAGACCAAAAAAGAGATGAATTATCGCTCACCAGACGCGTATTTCAAATACTTTAGAGAGCACGAAAATAGCAAGGTTGCTCAATGATCTTTTCATGTTTAGAGAGTCTGAAAAGATATTAAAGAAGACTCCAGGGGGGTTCCTTTTTTGTATAACCTTGTTGAGCCCGAAAAAGCGATAAAAATATGCTCGATCACGTTCTCTTGTATTTACGAGCATAAGAACGGACAAAAACGATGCTCGAGGTTTTATGTAAAAACCATGAAAAACAATCAAAAACACACCATAACGAAAAAATATGTCCATACCCTTGTATGTAATCATCAATGTTATCACACCTGCAAGTCATCACACTCATCTTGATATTAGGGATTAGGTTTAAACAATAAATAAGCATAAAAACCCAAAATGACATAGTAAAAAGTAAATTAAATGAGTAAATAAACATTTTTACCATATCATTTCACATTTCCACTATTGAGCTCCAAAACCCCCTTTTTACCCTCCGAGTTTGGCGTTAATTTTTGGGAGCGATAGGAGACCATTCGACGAGCCATCTACTGCATTAAGGTAATCTCTTCATTCTTGACATTTTCATGGTTTAAATTTTTGATTTCATTGGTTAGTTTTTCAGTTTCAAGTGGTTTTTTGAACCCTACATGTGCATAAGCATTCTCACAGGCATCCCATACGGGACCTGCAAGAACGATGCATTCTCGCAAGTGAGATTTGAGCCACCTGTGAGGTGTTTGCACTGTGCAAATGAGGCACCTGGGAGAACCGCAGAATCCAATATTTTTTTAAATATTTAGCCAATGAAAAAAGATCTAGATCATGAATAAAATCATTAATCCTCCTCTTATGTTCCTTGTGCAGATAAATACCCACAAACATGGTGCTTGAGTGGCATGAAAGAGAACATGAGGAGGATAATGCAAATGCCAAGAATCATCCTCCCACCATAGCTGCATTGAGAGATTGTGGGCTCTTAAAATACTTTCGCATCCCGGGCATGAGGGCCCAAGTCAGACTACTAGAGTTCCTAGTCCATATGTGGGACTCGGATCAACAGGTTTTCAATGTAGGAGCTCATACTTTGTCCATAGACATTGAGGACATATACTTTTTGACTGGATTGTCCAGGCGCAGGTATTATGTCAGTCTGACCGGTAGTAGAGGTGGTGGGCTCAAGATGAGTGAATATTGCAATCAATACTGTGTACCAGAGGCTGAGAGTAAAAAGGGAAAAGTTGTTATCTGGGGGGTACAAGACTTGACCCTCCGCACTATCCTTTTTACCATCACTCGGATGGCTAGGAGTTTTGCTCCTCATATGGCATTACAGAGCTACTTCCAGTACGCCATCGAGTGTATTGAGCCTTGATTATTCAACTGGGCGGATGCTGTGCTTCGCAGTATCAAAAGACAATTAACCAAATGTAGGCGAGGTGAATTGAAACAATTTGGGTATGGTTCTTTGCTGGTGTCCTTCTTCCTTTAGAGGGTCCCTGTATTTAGACTACAGGTTCAGTGGGACTTCCCGGGTCCTGGAGATCCAAGAATGTTGAGATGGTGTCGGCTCATGGCCCAACACGTGTCAGGACCAATCATCAAGTACGACGATATTTTCTTTGACTGGCTTCAAAACCAGATGTTGATGGTCGATGACTACGCTTATGCCAGGTTGGATTTCCGAGGAGATCCGGATTTAGCACTGCCTGAAGACACTCAGTGGGGAGACCTCGGTAAGAAGTACACACATTTTCTCTTTTTTAAATGTTTTTGAGTTTTTTAATCATATTCAAATGTTTTTTTTTTTATATATTTATCCAAATATTAACACAAAATGTTTGTTGATAACACAGATGTTGGACCATATAGACCTCCTGACACCTCTCCTATCCAGCGACGAGGAGAGGTAGCAGTAGCAGCACCACAATATGCCGAAGATTATCAGGTGGTGGAACAGAATTTAGAGGGCCTGACAACAGACATTCCAGATATGACTCTGGAAGAGGTTCCACGACGCGATCAGCGTCACACTGTAGGGGTATTAGAAGCTATGGGTCAACTGCTCCGTAGGGTTGCTAGAGCAGTCATGTGTTACCGTGAACGTCATCCGTGACATTACTTTGTAGAAGCTATAAGCTTCAATTTTTGATATTTTGGTCTCCGGACAAACTTTTTGTAAAAAACAAACTCTTTTGATCGTTATATATACAAATGGATTCTACCGGTTTACTTTATATTGTGTGAATTTTAATGTGTTTGATTTATAAATGGTTCAAATTTCTGTCCAATACATAATTAGCCAATGCATATGCTAATGTATTAATACATCTAGGAATATGATGATATTCAATATGATCAAAATATCGTTCCAAGAGACGAATTCGCAAATACACTCGTAACAAAGTAGGACTTCGAATAGAGTAGATATTACTTAGTTGTAGTAATAAAAGTTGTGAGTCAAGTCGCACAACCAAATGACGAATTCCAAGTGAGATAGCATCAACCAATAATTCAATAATGGTGCTATACTCTGCGATGTTGTTGGTTGCACGGCCAAGACATACACCTCGTAAAGATACAAGTTCATTTGTTGGGGCATAGATTTTCCAGGCAGCAGAAGCTAGGTTCTGAGTACTGCGGCTAGCACCATCAGCGAAGCCAATATAATGTAGCGAAGACTCTGACATCTGGAAATCAAACACAATGTCACATAAGGGCAGAGACCAGATAACATCAAAGGCAAACTAAAGTAACACACACAAAGTATGATACATAAAATACAAGTACTTGTGCACAAATGACTTATGCATAGTACTTCTTCAAGTACAACCCATTCTTGGGTTCACTCAAAGGGATACCATCATAATCGACCAGCTCATATGCTACTTTTTCCAAAACTTGGAAAACAATATAAGGACCTCGCCACATTGGTTCGAATTTCCCAGCTCCTAACACATCTCGATCCTGTTCATAGAGAATAACAAGATCACCTTCAGAGAAAATGCGAGGCTTGACATGCTTGTCATACTGTGCCTTGACACTTTTCTTCTGGGCTTCTATTACTAGAGTGGCATCACGTCGAGTTTCATCTAATCGCATCAAATACAATAGACGTTCTTCTTCAGCAGAAGTATTGGGTAAGAGTTCTATAGCTAGATTCAGAGAAGGTATCTCGCATTATATAGGAAGAATGGCTTCCACACCATAGACTAATCGAAAGGGTGTAAACCCAGTAGCGGGTTTGACGGATGTCTGATATGCCCACAATGCCGAAATAAGCATCATTTGCCAGCTTGTTTTATGAATTCCTATCATCCGTCAAAGCATAGTTATAAGAACTTTGTTGATTCCTTCGACCTGGCCATTAGCTTGCGGATAATAGGGTGTTGAATTATCATGACGAAGACCCAACTTTTCCGTAAGTTCAGACATCATAAAATTCCTAAAATGACTACCATGATCAGTAACGATAGCTTGGGGAACACCAAAATGAGCTATGACATGGTTAAAAAGAAACAATGCTGCAGTCTTTCCAGTATTATCGAATGTCGGCATTGCCTCGGCCCATTTTGTAAACTAATCAATAGCTATAATGATGTAACCATGCCCCTCGGCCGAGTGAGGGTGACATGTCATGAAATCAATGCCCCATTTCGCAAAAGGACCAACTGAGACCATAGGATGAAGAGGAGCAGGATGTGACCGAATTTTCTGATTGTAGGTCTGGCAGGCATGGCATTTCTAAACGACAGTAATGCAGTCGTTGAACAAGGAAGGCCAAAAATAAACTGCGTATAAGATCTTCTGGGCAGTAGCATACCCAGACATATGACCACCACATGCTCCGGCATGGCAGTCATTAAGATCTTTCTTGGCTTCATCAAAAGTCAGACAACGTTGAAAAAGAGAGTCAATTCCCCGATGGTAAAGAGTATCCCCGAGGATAATGTATTGACGAGCTTGATAACGAATGCGACGTCATTTAGTACTAGACAAAGTAGGCCGGAAAGTTTGGTTTTGTAGATATATAATGATATCTCCATACCAAAGATCGTCAGTTATAATAAGGAAAAGAGATTCATCAGGTAATGAATCTACTGCTACATTTTCCGTGGCAGAGTGAGGAAAATCGCATATTAACTCAACAAAAACTAAGGATTTCTTAGACATGGTGCGATCAAATTCCAAGTCAAACTCCTGGAGTATGAAAATCCACTTGGAGTATTTTCCCCCTAGCAATTGATGTGTCAAAATGTGTTGGATAGGGTTGCAATGAGAAATCACTGTAGTTTTCCTTGAGAGAATATAATGCCCGAAGCATTGAACAGCTTGAATGGAAACCAAGGCCAGTTTTTCAACATGTTGATACTTGATTTCAGTTGATGTGAGACTTCAACTCAAGTAATAAATAACATGTTCATCATGCGCATCATCCTCTTGGATGAGAACCATGCCAATAGTATACTCGGAGGCAGCAAGATAAAGAAAATAATCACGACTATAATCAGGAGGAAAGAGAAGCAGAGCTTGTGTGAGGGACAATTTAAAAGCCTTGAAAGCATTGTTGGCCACGGTATCCTAGAAGAACTCTGAGTCTTTCTTTAGTAGCCGCATAAAACCACGAGTAATCTCGGTGTAATTAGGGATGAAACGACGAAGAAAGTTTGCTTTCCCCTGCAAACTTTGCAACTTGCGCAGTGTAGAAGGAGGAGGGAGATTAAGAATCACCTCAACCTTAAGAGGATCCACCCTGATCCCCTGACGTGAAACGATGAAACCTAGAAGACGGACGGATTCTACGCAAAAAACACATTTATGAGGATTTAAACGAATATGATAGAACCGACAACGAACGAAAATGGCTCGAAGATGAGCAGGATGATCGACTCGGCGTAAAGAATGAGTTGGTAAATCGTCCAAATAGGTTTGAACAATATGCTTTATATCATGAAAAGCATAAGACATAGCACATTGAAACATCATGTCAGGTTCAACTATCCCAGGTTTAACGGATATGTCAATGGGAATCATGGGAGATATATTACTGAGGTTCCCTTCGACAAACACATCATGTGTAGAGCTGGGAACGGTCGATATGACAACAACGGTCGACGAAGGCGAAATCCATTGGTAGTTCTCAAGAGTGTGTTGTTCTAGCAAGAGTATGGAATGATGATGCCCATCGTCCCAAGGGTTGTCTTCCATGATGGACATGATCATATCGTCAGTGGGGAAGATAACATGGAAAGGATCGGGAGACAACTCATCAAGAGAGGGAGTAGAAGGTGTTGTTGATTGAATGGCATGATAAGCAGATTCAATCGGACTGAATGGCATGACGTCGCCAAAACAAGTTTGATCTCCAGGGTCAGGGACAATCCAAGGGTCATGTGATGCAGGAAGTTCGTGAGGCACAATAGAGATCATGTTGATAGAAGCAACTGATGGGCGTGGAACATTGAGCGGTGGAATGGGAAAAGTACCCATTAACAAGGAGTCCTTTAAAAGGCCTACACCGACATTCTCATAACCCGACGGGGTTTTAGCTATAAACGGCACATTGCTAGTATGAGTATCAAAATTGAAGAAGGCAAGTTGGTCAATGGTAACAACCTTTCCTTGATGAGGGAAACATACTACATGGAAAAGTGTTGACACAACAATGCGCATGGAATCTATCCAGCTACGACCAAGAAGAAGATTATAATCAAGGGGAGCATTGAAGATTTCAACTTCAACTTGGACCGTCTTACCTTCTAGTGTGATACGCAACGAAGGAAGAACACCGTAAGGCTTAAAACCAGATCCATTGAAGGCTTTCAGAGTATTTTGTGATTCGGTCAAGGGAGGAGAGCCAATGGCTTTCCAACAAGCAAAAGACATTACACATGTAGAGGCACCCTCATCGATAATAGTTCGGCAAATGTTATTGTCAAAGACAACAACTTGTATCTAGAATACGAGTTGCGGGGGTAACCATGGAATGTGATCATCCAAGTCAAAGACTATCAAATTCGTATCTGTGGGGTCAATTCCACCTATTTCTTTCAACACTGCCTTCCGTTGTGTAGGACAAGACTGAAGGACTTCAAGGGCTAACATCGCTAAAGGTGCCTGGGCCAGATCTTCCACAATGCTGTAGTTCTGGACCGCACGAGCGTGAGGATTGAAAGCTGATTTCCTAACAACACCTTTAGGGGGCGGTTGCAGAACTGTATCAAGACTCGGTCGTTCAAGATGAAGAGGACCGTTTTTAGGTGGAGACGGTGGAGAGGGTTGTACCAAAGCAGGAGGTAAATCGTCAACCTTCTCCTTAGATGGAGTATAATCTTTGGCTCTAGTCGTGAGTGCAACGTTGTTTTTCTTAGAATCAATAGTACACATCAAAACATATGATGTGGTAGAAGTAGATGGTTGGTCATTAATGACCAACTGAGCCTGTTGTTGAGTCGAGAAGGGTTGGGACAAGACTATTGGAGTAGATGGTTTGGGTGTTCCTTGAAGGAACTTAGTGACTTCGGCACGTCGTGGACAATCCTTCGTGTAGTGATCATCACCACAGATAAGGAAAGGGTAGCGGGGTTTGCGCTTATCACGATCTTCAATAGGAGTATTTTTAGGCTGCTCTGTTTGATTATTATTTTTTCTCTACTTATTCTTGCCTCTCCCTTTTTTCGATTTATTTTTACCGGTCGGGGTAGATTGAACGACGTTCACCTCAGAAGTTTTACCGGTGGAAGTGGCAGGAGATAGAGCATTATGAACATTAGAAGAAGTAGACTTAGGATTGGTGCTTGAAACAAAATATGATTGGGCTTGGGCAGTACCAGTCACACCATCAACTGCATGAGAGGCAGCTGGAGTAGTTGAAGTGTTGGAAGTACTAGGACGAGGTAACTCAGGTAATAAATCATAAAGTGTTCCCATTTGCAAATAAACGAGATCAAGATATTGAGCACGACTTATAGCCTTCTCTTTCATGACAACGCCACCCATGGAAATGTCCTTACCAATTTCGTTCACAAAGGATTTTGTAAACCATTCGGCCAGTAACTGATCAGGGAGTTCAAGTTTGATGAGACATCATCTCCTTCTCCACTCATGGATATGATCAGATATATGAGTGCCTTTAGTTTGTTTGAAGGAAGTCAAAATATCAGTCCCAGTATCATAATGGATCGATAACTGGTAATGCGTAAGGAAAGCCATAGCTAGGGTGTTGAAATCAGAGAAGAAACCTCGTGGCAATTCAATATACCACTTCGCAGCAGAACCAATAAGGTTTCGTTGAAAAAGACATAGACAAATAGAGTCATCCATCAATGAGTTGGATGAACACGATAGGTGAAAGGTCATAACATGATTGTTCGGGTCCTCTCCTGCTTTGCCATCGAATTTAGGAATGTCCGATGGAAGCTTAGATAGAATAACAGGCCATTGGGGAGAGTGATGAATAGGATCATTTAGAATCCTAGACAAGTCTGGAAAATCCAAAGTAGCAAGAAAAGGTAACTGTCGATTCACCTACGGGTACTAGTGACTTTGGGGTGGAAGCCCTGTAGGCAAACCAGTAGGACCGTATGCAGTCTGCCCATAGTGGGAAGACCCTAGCTGATTCGGTGCTGGCTGGAGAGGATAGTAACTCCAAGGATTGTAACCTTGAGTTTGATTAGGGACCTGAGTTTGAGCATTGTGACCCTGACCCCAAATAGGATTGGGTATACCTGGATATGGTTGGCCTATAGTAGGGACAATTTGTTTCCCCCTAGGCGTTTGAGGAATATTTTGTAGCATCTGATTCCAATACTGTGCCAAATCTGTAGGTATATTTTGTCCAAAAGGTGGGGTTGGTCCCCCTATCGTAGGTGGTGTTCCAACAAGAAGTTGTGTGCCACCCATAGGTTGTGTAGTAAGTGGATTGTGTCCGGTAAGCGGAAATTGAGTGGTACCACCCTATCCACCAATGGGAATCTGCAAGTTAGGTGTAATAGATGGTATAGTGCCACTAGGATTAGGATTGCCAGAAGGAAATTGAGGGAGTGTCGGAATAAAATCGGGAATAGGATGCCCAGGAAAAGGAGGACCACCTGGAGAACTGGCTGGGGTTTTTGGAGGTGTTGGATTGGAATCATTCAACAAAGCATTCAACGCATGGTAACCGGGTGGTAGTGTCGGAGTGACAATAGGCATTCGCTGGGTATTGATAGGAGCAACACTAGTTGCAGTAATCGTGGTTGGGACACTCGTAGTATTCGCAAGATGGCCTATCTCATCAGGGAGAACAAAGTGATAAGTGGTAGACACTGGTATAGTCTTTGTTTCAGAAAACACCAGAGGGTTGATTTTGTAGACTATAGGTGACTCCGTACCAAAAAGGACTCTTCGGAAATTACCTGACCAAAAAGGATCTTGGCCTTCTTCCCCGGGAAAAGGCCCAACGGTTGATTCAGACGATGTAACAACTACTTCTTCAGAAGAATTTAATCGCACAAAAGGTCGTTCACCACGGAGTATGCGATAGTCTTCTCTAGTATTGGTAATGCAAAAAGGTTCTAGAGAGTCAGTGGATTCTACTTGTGGTGTGGTGAAAACTGGGACTTCACTTGTTTCCAAGTGTGGTGGGGTAACAACTGGAACTTCACTCTGGTGAGATGTACTGGTAGGCAAGGGTTGAGAATCGTTCATATGCTCTCGAGATAAACCTTGCATTCTGCGTGAACGTCATGGGGGATAAATTGTAAACGAATGACAAGCTCCGTGAAGAAATTCTTATGGTCAACTTCGAGAAACAAACAACACGCACTAGTAAACAAAATCTAGGAAGCAATCACCAGGCAAACAAGACCTTCTAATTTCGAAGCCACTAGTTGGTGATGAAATCCAACATCGCAACAATGAGATGAGAAAGGGCGGGGCTAGGGTCAAAAAGTTATGTTGACGACCTGCTTAACGGACTTACACCCTGGTGCAAGCTCCCACACATAATCATGGGTATACCCTCCAAGGAGCCAGAGTGAGTTTGGTCAACATCAATTCCAGGTACAGTGAAGACTTTCCCCTCCACAGTCACCTTGGGTAAGAACCTAGAGAGATAGGCCACTAAGGTCACCACCAACAACAGTAAAGCCTGGGGGAACAATCGACAGTCTGATCCACACGCAAGGGCAGGGTATCTAGCCCGAAGTCAAATCAAAAGGATTCCACTCATCATTGTAGGTATACCTCTGAGTGACCCTCGTAATATGTGCAATCTCTACACTGATGTCAACAAAGCAGGGTGAGTAACTCTGCCAACACCAATGCGACCTAGTGCTTGACCCTTGTGTGAGAAGGGCTTCCCAGGACAATATGTTGCAAATGGAATTTAACACTCCCTAACTCAAGATGCTATTGTGTGTTTTGAGATTTTGGAGAGTGTATCTCTCTTCCTACTCCAAAGCACTAGCCTATCTAAATGTTGGTGTAAAAGAGCCCTAGAAAAGAGTTACTAGATAAATTTTATGATTACGCAATGTTTTTAAGAGTTGTTGTTTACTCAAAGGTAACAGAAGTGAAACTTATGTTGTATGACTCTGACCCAAACAATGCAAGGATGAGAATGAAATAAAACACTTTTCGTTCAATGAATCCTATGTACGGGAGAGATAGAAAATTTTCCAGATCAACCCTGTACTACTATGCACAACTTCCTTTCAAATGCCAACACAAACAATCACTTATCAAATGAAAATGCTCTATGTGTCTTTTTCAAATACTTCAACAATCTCTAAAATTTAATGTTTCAATGTTTTCTAAAAACAAAAACAATTTTTTGAAAGAAAATCTTGTTGTCCACTTTCCAAAAAGAACCCTCACTATACCAATGAGAGAGCAGAAAATCAAATCCTAAAGAATCAAGCAATAACAATCCAATCAACTCTTTCAATGAAAGCAAAAAATAAAGAGCAAACCAATGAATCTTATCAATGCAAACAAAAATTTTCTTTCAAACTAATAAGCAAATGAGAAAACCAAGTACTCGACTTTCAACCAATCAAACACACTCAGAATCTGAAGTCAGAAAGAATGGTTTTGCCAAGAAGAGTCAAGAAACGAAAGTCAAGATACAAAGGACAAGAAAAACCTTGAAACCCTTAAAATGTTCACACATGCAAAATAAAGCTAGAAACATATCAATCAAAGATCCAAGAAACCTATAAGAGGTATTCCAACTGATCTGGGCAGTCAGAAAGATCAAAACTCAAATTCAAAATTTTAAAAAACAATGTTCGCAGGCAAGCAATATGACACAGTGCGAGAATCGGTGATTCTCGCAGGCAACCTTTGAGCAAGGTGAGAGAACCTCGCACTGAACCCTATGAGCAGGGTGCGAACCTGACCAATTCTCGCAGTCTGCAATGGTGTGCAGTGCAAGAATCCTGAACATGACCAAAAAATTGAAAAATGAAGTAAAATTCAAAAAAACTTCTGGACTCAGAAGGTCTATCAGGATATCCTGAAGACTCAGAGACTGATAGGACAGGAGAAAAATGAAACCAGAGAAAATGGCCATAGAAAAACACAAAAGGCCACCAAAAAAATGGGATGGTTCCCCAGTGGAGTCACCAATTTTGTTATTGGATAAATCTGTAAGTGCGGACACAAACCGATCTCCCTAGATCCACCTGGATCTAGAACAAAGCAAGACATAATGATACTCTTTCCCTAGATTTTAACTATTGAATATACTAGAAGATACGATCAAAGAACATACCTAATGATCGCTTCCTTTGGTCTTTGTTGCTCCTGCTTCGCTCCAGTGCTCTTGTACAGTCAAGATCAAAACAATGCAAACCAACTTAAGTGAAGAAAGTACAATCTATTCAACAGTCAATCTATGTATATGATCAAGGAGTTATACAATAAAGTGAAACTAACTTTATGGGAAAGGGACACATTACTGTATTATATTGATGGAAAGTAAAGATTACAACCTGAGCCTTGATGTTGCAAACTTCCTTTCAATGGCCCTTAGCTCTGACACACACACTTGCTCACTTGCATGAAGAAGATCAACCACCTTTAATGAACTTGTTGGAGTTTCCTAATTGTTGTAGCTTCAGTCCTTCACACAATCTTTCACTAATTCTCCAATAAATCTCTTGCTTGTTTGCTTCTAACCTTTTCCATGAGAATTCCCTCAATATATAGGAGAGAATGAATTGGTTACTTGGATAGGAATGATCCCAAAGTATCAGGAAATCCAGTACTTAGATAACTATTTGAATGCCATCTCATTCTTCTAGAAGATTCCCTTCTAGAAGCTTCGAGAATTCATCTTTTTCCCTTCTTTAGAAAGAGTTTGCACCCTAGTAGTTAGACACAGTGCAAACTTATCACACCCTGGCTTAAGGTAGCCTACGAGAATCATGCATTCTCGCAGGCAAATGTATTGGCAGCCTGTGAACCTTCCTCAAAAATGTGATTTCTGGAAAGAGATGAAGGTAACGTTTCTCAGGAGAAAGTTCTAATGAAGAGCCTGAGTACACCATCATCAATACATCATCATGATGACCAAAATCATGGGTAACAGATGGGGATTCAGATTACTATAAAATTGCCCATTTAGGTTGTAATAAATATTAAAATTAGTATGGTGAGTAAAGACTAGATTGCAAATTTAGACTTGCTAATTTAGATATGTAATTGATGTTAGTTGGATTTATAGATATCGCCTAATTGGTAACTCAGACTCACCAAATTTGAGTCGTAATTCATGTTAAGTTCGACTGGTAACTCGTTGACTAATGGAATTTAGACTGGTTAATTGATCTGTAATTAATGCCAATTTAAATCATAGATATTGACCATTTAGTCTTGATTAATGGTTGGGTTGTTGACTGAAGTCATTTTTATCTTGTGCTTCCCATTGAGGGTGTTGTTGTTTATTATTAATTAATGTTTTTACTTGGTTTTGCAAATGTTCAATGTGATTGGTTTTGCTCACTGTAAGGGTTCTAGTTACTTGTGTAATTTAATTTTGGGTGCATTGGGTTGTTAAGACGATTGTCCTTAGCTTAGTAGGATTGGTTTGCTTGTGTCGGGCAGGATGTAGACACCTCCTTGTTCCTCAGAACATTCGCCAAACTTGAGACCTTAAAAGGTCAAAATCGATGGGAACCTGGGCTTGAGCGTTGCTTATGTGTCTTGAAGGTCCTAACCATTGCAGGGTAGGACAGGCAGGTAGTCATTTTTATTCTTCATTGGTTGAATGTCGTACATTGCTTCCAGGTGCTTGATGTGATTTTATGTTAGGTCGTTATGTTGTTTTTTCATGAGTTGCATGCATTGTGTTCATCGTCGTGTTGCAATTTTGAGTATAATGTCGTTATTACCTTCCTACACACACTCACACAAAAAAAAATTAAGGGTGTTTTTATCAATTGTACATCATAGGAGTCGTACCGAATGGGTATGTCACATGTGGTATCAGAGTGGGTTCAACCCTACGACTGTGAATCACCATTCTTTCCACTGTAGTAAACCCTTGAGTCTTAACCTAACGTTATTTAAAACTTTAACTTGTCCTTGCGATAATCACTGTTAGATGACACTGTAGAGATTCACAACGAGGTATCGTGGATGGAAGTGTGATGCCTCCAGAAGTTTGGCACCCTCAGAGTCTAACCCAAAGGGGAGGAACAAGTCCTTGGGTTGGATTCGCTTGTAGTAAGGGATGATGGTGGTCTGACAAGGCCCTTCCAGGTAATTTCAAAGGCCTTGAATCACCATCAGTACTGAGATGAGGCTAGGGAACCTATACCCCTGAGGTTCCACAGCGTGCCCTAGCTAGTACCGTTAGCATCCATCGATAACTCGAGAGAGTTGGGTTCTCGAGTCCACAAGTGTCGCAGACGACTATGTCATCGAGGCTCGATTGTGGAGCAAGGCGTAGCACTTCATGATTACTACTTCTAGCTTGAAGGTCTGCATGGTTGTTTTTCAAATGAAGGGGAACACTCTTCTATGGCAGAAGAAGCTCCTTCCACCTTGAACATGACCGTCGAAGAGTGTCTCAGGAACTGTTCGAGGAGCAGTTCCGAGAGAGGTACCTATCAGAGTAATTCATTGAGTGTTAGCTCAACGAGTTCCATGCCTTACGACAGGGTGGTCGTATGGTGCACGAGTACAAAGCCCATTTTGGAGTTTCTTCGGTATTCTCTACACCCTTACCGAGACACTTAAGGTCAACAAGTTTGTGTTGGCCTTAGCATTGGAATTCAGCTTCTACTTCAGGTACTAGGATTACTGGACTGAAGAAAGTGGATGGACTGTGGGGAGCCACATTACCAGCGCGACTGCCTAGAGGAAAGGGCTAGAGAATCTGGATCAGCCAAACCCACTACCATGGGAGTTTGGGCAAGGCCCATCAGATTCATGCAGTGGTGAATAACTACCAGGTAGAGTGCCATTCGATCATGCTCGAGACGTCAGGTACCGTCGCTGACCATACCCTTAGTATTTTGATAGATCCTGGTTCTACCGAGAGTTTCATTTCTAGTGAAGTGCTAAAAAGGATTAAGATAAAGGCAGTCAAACAGGATGAGTTTAGCTTCATAGAGATGGCTTTGAGATCCAAACAGAAGGTTGGAGGAAAGGTTATGTGTTGTATCCTTAATTAGGGAGATTTTGTCACTAGATCCAACCTTTACATCACGATCTTAGGATCTTATGATGTTGTGATTAGTATGGACTGGTTGGAATCGCATGAGGCGATACTCAACTGTAAGACGAAACAATTGAGCTTAGTCGATGACGAGGGACAGAGACATGTGATTGTAGGCCGGAACTAGGGAGTTTCCCTGAGGTTCATTTCTTCCTTGCATCTTTGGAAGAGCATGCGCAAGGGATGTAAGATTTATGCAATCCTTGAATTAAATGAGAAGGGAGTAGCAGAAGGTTTAGAACACCTTCCGGTGGTGAGAGAGTTTGCGGACATATTTCCAGAGGAGTTACCTGGGATGCCGCCGGAGAGGGAATTGGAGTTTACTATAGACCTAAAACTTGGGAATGAAACGATAGAAAGAACGCTTTATAGGATGTCGACCCAGGAGTTACAAAAGTTGAAAATGAAACTGAAGGAGTTGTTAGACCTGGGACTGATACATCCAAGCGTGTCACCGTGGGGTGCGCCGATTATTTTCATACGAAAGAAGGATGGGTCGTGGAGGCGCTGCATTGACTACCATCAATTGATCAAGGAAATGATCAAGAATCAGTATCTATTGCCGAGGATTGATGATCTGTTCAATCAAATGAAGGGTGCGACGGTGTTCTCAAAGATCGATTTGTGATCATGGTATCACCAGTTACAGATCAAGGAGGATGATGTCCCTAAGACCGCCTTTAAGAGGATGTTTGGACATTACAAGTTTACTATTTTATCATTTGGGCTGAAAAATGCCACAAGGGTATTTATGATTTTGATGAACGAGGTGTTCCGTGAGTACTTGGACAAGTTTGTCCAAGTATTCATTGACAACATTTTGATCTACTCTCGGACGATGGAGGAGCATGATGAGCACTTGCGCTTGGTACTATAGTGTCTGCGAGAGAAAAAATTGTATGGGAAGTTGTCCAAATGTTCATTTTATCAATCGAAGATTCACTACTTAGGGCATGTCATCTTCGGCGAAGGCATCGTCATGGATCCAACCAAGGTCGAGGCTATTATGTAATGGCCTATGCCAACGAATGTCTCGGAAGTGCATAGCTTCATGGGTTTAGCAGGATACTATCGACGGTTCGTCGAGGGGTTTTCAAAGATAGCAAGTCCAATCACGGAGTTGCAGAAGAAGAACAAGAAGTTTGTTTGGATCGAGAAATGCGTGGAAGCATTTCGGAGGCTCAAGGAATTGTTTATAATAGGACCGATACTAAAGGTCCCTGACATGGACGTGGACTTCTTGGTATGCACTGACACATCCAAGGAAGGATTAGGTGGAGTCTTGATGTAAGATGAACGAGTGATCGCTTACATTTCGAGGAAACTGAGAAGGCATGAGGAGAACTACACGACGCATGATTTGGAGTTGTTAGCCATCTTTTATGCCTTGAAGGTTTGGAGACACTACCTTGTCAGTCGAAAAATTGAACTAAAGACTGACCATTGTAGACTACAACACATCTTTACGCAAAGCGACCTGAACGCGCAACAACGACATTGATCGGAATTTCTTACCGAGTAAAAATTTGATATTACTTACATAAAAGGATTAGTGAACCGAGTGGCTGACACATTGAGTCGGAGACTGCGCATATTTTCAGTGTTGCCTCTTCAGACGAATCTACGTGAAAAGATTCTAACTTTACAGTGTGACGATGACTGGTACAAAGAGGTCGAGGGTTTTATCGGACAAAACACAATGATGGTACCGCAATTTGAAGGATTTTCATTTGATAGAAATGGGTTATTGAGGTTTAAAAATCAAATCTATGTACCTCCGAACAACAAATTGAGGATGTTGATCCTGAGCGAGGCTCATAAAGCAGTTTACATGGCTCACTCGAAAGCCACGAAGATGAGGGCAGACCTTAAACCCTTATTCTTCTAGAAGGGAATGAAGGCAGACATAGTCAACTATGTGGCCAGATGTCTAGAATGTCAGCAAGTAAAGGTTGAACATAGACACCCAACAGGATTACTAGAACCACACGCTATTCCGGAATCGAAATGGGAGGTTATTTCGATGGATTTTATTGTAGGATTGCCACTGACGGAAAGGAGACATGACTCGATTTTCGTAGTAGTAGACACTTTGACAAAGAGTGCTCACTTTATTCATGTGCATACGACATATCAGGCACCTGACATAGCTATAGTTTTCATTAGTGATATTGTGAGGCTGCATGGTGTGCCTAAGAGGATTATATTCGATCAAGGATCGATGTTTACTGGACGATTTTGGATGGGTTTCCAAGAGGCCTTGGGAACCCAACTTAACTTTAGTACTGCATATCACTCGGAGTCTATGAGCATACCGAATGATCGAACCATACCTTGGAGGACATATTGCGCCTGTACGTGATGGACCAACAAAGGCATTGGAAAGAATTCTTGCCACTGATGGAATTCGCTTATAACAAAAGTTACCAAAGAACCATTGAGATGGCGCCTTTCGAGTTTCTTTACAAGCAACCGTATCAGACGCATTTGAGTTGGGATTGGCTTGAGGATAGGGTCCTGGTGGGACTAGAAGTGATCCAAGAAATGGAAGATTAAATAAACTAAGACAAGGGACCAAGGAAGCACAGGATCGTTGGAAGAGTTTTGTCGATGCACATCATGTTGATCATAGTTACAATATGGCAATCGAGTATTTTTGTGGCGTAAACCACATAAGAGTTTGATCAAGTTCGGAAAAGGGGTTAAAATATCTCCTACGATATTGTGGAAAAGAGAGGCTCGTGGCCCAATGACTAGCCTTTTCTGATTCTTGAGGCATATGCCCGATGTCTTTCACGTCTCCATTCGAGACTTTATGATTAGTGATCCTACACCTATTTGACATGTGCAACTTGCGGGTGTCAGATGAGGGTGCACTCTCGGCTGAGCCGATCCGCATCCTAGATCATCACATTCGACAGCTACGATGTCGAACAGTAGATTAGGTCAAGGTCCAGTGGGACAACTAGCCCGCACTCGGCGACCTGGGAGGACGCATATGATATGCCCTAGCAGTTTCTATTTTTTCTGATAGATAGACTTATGATACTGTGATACACTTATTTTGGATTTTTTTTTTTTTTACTATGAAACTTCGGGACGAAGTTTATACTAAGAGGAGCTATATGTAACATCCCTCTTTGGTGCACTGAGTGAACTTATTCTTTGAGGACAATTGCTCGCAAGTGATATGGATTATTATTCTATTAAAACTTTTGATTTTGATTATGAGGCATTATGGGATGACGACATGTTGTTTTTCCGCCTCGACATAAACATGTGCTATTGACTCAGTTTTACTGAGTGTGTAGGATTATGGACCTAGCGGATGTTGAGGTATCGATGTAACCCCTTGGACTCTGAATCGAGTTGGGGAGTGTACCATTGGGGTTTGATTGTTTCACTGTGATTTTAGTGCTTCTGATTAGATGATATGATATGGATATATTCTGACATGATTCATTGATGATGCAGGCTGACGATAGCTTGCCGACCATACTCACATGTGGAGTAAATGGGTCACGCATGACTAGCAGAGATGTTGAGGGAGAGGTGTGGACAACATCCCTGCCACAGCCTACTAGCACTCCCGTCGTGGCTCGAACTGTAGGTTAATGTTTACCTAGTTCGAGAGGAACCACAATGTCATGAGGGCAGACTGTGACAATTTCTCATGATGATTCTAAGGGGCATGCAATAAGGCAGGGGCCTTATTCCTTAGAGGCCCTTAGTCTCCCACAAGTTCACCTGGCAGAGTGTTGACTCCAAGGGTTATTGATGTCTACCAAGTCAGTGAAGAGGCAAGTGGCACCCTTGGAGCACGTGGTGCATCCTGAAGGGCACGTCGTGCAAGAAAAATGGAAAGAGGCGAGTGGCACCCTTGTAGCACGTAGTGCATCCTAAAGGGCATGTCGTGCAAAGGAACAGATGAGGCGAGTGGCGCCCTTGGAGAACCTAGTGTGTCTTGAAGGGCACATCATGTTGTTATTGATAAAGGAATGAACCTAGACGGCCTTAGGATGAACAATGTGATAAGATTTTTTTTTTAAACTTTTTTCCTAATAAAATGTTGCCCATCATGAAAATTAAGGTCTAGGTCTAGACTATGCTAGTGGTAAAATTTTATCTCTCAAATAATAATAATAATAATAATAATAACCACATGAATAATAATTATGATCTTTGTTAAATCTTGTAACATGAAGGGAGTAAGAAATAAATTGTTTCAAAAAAAAAATCTGTTGGATTAAAATTTAAAAAGGGAATTAATTGTTTTATTACCTTGATAAATTAAAATATACTAATTAAATAAGAAAAGGGGAAAAGGGTTAATTTCCACACCTTCCTTTTTCAGCTCTAAGTAAAAAGGGGAAAGAGGGAAAATCTAAAATATTAGGAAACTAGGAAAAGAGGTAAACATAAAAAGGGAAAAAGGGGAACTTAAGGGGAAAAGCGGAAAGTCAACTTAGTAAAGAATCTACCATTTAAGAGATTTCTAATTTAAACTGAATTAGCAATTTAATAATAGGGAAAGCCTTTAAAACCTGTAAGGGAATTTGGGGACACAGACACCTAGGAGTGATTCTTTTAAAAATTTTAATTGAACAAGATTTTAGGAAAGAAAGGAAGTTCGAAACTGTATATAATGAAGGAGGGACAAGGATGAAGGACCATCTTTTGTTTGCGTAACGTTACACTGCAGAAATATCTACTTGATTGATTTACTTGTGGGAGTTGGGATACCCAGCTCGGAGATGAGTGGTAGCTCAGCCTTGCGAGGCGAGCTAGGAGCTAGTCGAAATCTCTGGATAGTGTGTGTGGCCCCTTTGCGGCTCAGGGGGCTAAGGGGGAAGAAGAGTACCCCTAGCATTGGCTGGGAGGTATCGATGAAGTCTCGATGGTCGGTGAGTAGGAGTTGCACGGAGCACGCGGGACATCATTTGTAGTGGGCAAACAGGAAATGGTACGCTTTCTTCATTTTGTATGGTAAATTGTTTTAGAACTTATGCTTGAATCTGCATTTTCACTTGGGTAAGTGAACTGATTGTCTAGATGGTTTTCTGAAATTTTCTTAGCCTAGCTCGATGATAGATTGACTCCCATGGCTTCATTTCCCTGAACATATTGACCACCTTGTTGTGTTGATTGTGACCTTCATGGTTGTTTAGCCTTCTTCCCTAGCTCACCATTCCTCGCCTAAGCAGTTGGCCAGGAGACTGATCTACAGTCGTCGCCTTAGCGTTAAAAGACCAATGGATCTCAATGCCCTAATTTTCTGTGCGAGGATGATGAGAGAAGGACGAACCTATTATCCAACTGCCCTTAATGTTTTTCCCTAGCTAATTGTTGATTCCGCCATCTAGCAACGACCTCTGCGTGTGGATTATCTTGTGGCCTGGTTGGTTTTCTCTATGCCTTGACTAATAGAACCCCTACAATCATTCCATGACCTTTCCCATTGGATCTTTTCAGTTCTCTTACTATTGTCTGCATTTGTAGTTGCATTCTGGCAATGGAAAAAAAAGAGTTGATTCATGTCTGCATTTTTGTATTGGTATTCTGGTAATGGAAAACAAGTTGATTCATGGTTGCATTTGAAGTTGCATTCTGGCAATGGAAAAATGAGTTGATTCATGTCTGCATTTTTGTATTGGTATTCTAGCAATGGAAAATGAGTTGATTCATGTCTGCATTTGTATTTGCATTCCGGCAATGGAAAAATGATTTGATTGATGCCTGCATTTTTGTATTGATATTCTAGCAATGGAAAATGAGTTGATTCATGTCTGCATTTTTGGATTGGTATTCCAGCATTGGAAAAACAATTAAACTCTCTGTCTGCGTTTTACATTTGGTACCCTGGTGTTAGGACCACACAATGTACCCTTTTTGCCCATACTTTTTGCCATTGTTATACCCTTCATCACCTGTATTTAGACTTATACTATCATTTCACCTGATCATTCCAAGGTACACAACGTCCTTTCTCATTACTACACGTTTAATTTGTTTTGCATGATATTCTACATCACTCTCGTCCTTTCTAGTCAGAAACTGGGTTAGAGATCCCTGCTCAGAAGGAAGGGAATCAGAATTGCCCTGTTCTCTGTAGACTTCAATCTCACAAGTGTGCTAAACAGAAGTAAGGCCCAAGGCTCCTGCTTAGATAGAAAGGAACTAAGTGCTTTGTTCTCTGTTAGATAGAGTTTATTGTTTTCTGCATCATTGTCTTCAT
>ML777250.1:2481358-2495974 GCA_009831015.1 Picea engelmannii
AATGATTTTCTTTACTACAACACTAAGTGCTTTTGGAATTGAGCATATATAGTGCGTGGCTATCTTTGAAACAAAAGACTTCCCTGGGTTGATAATTTATGTTTCACTTGGTTGTTTGAAATTAATTAAGCAATTATAGTGACGAACACCTGGTAAGAAAGACAAAAACGTTTTTGTTTTCCTGTATGCGTTGGCATTGGCATCCTGGCAGTGAAAGGGGGAAACCTCGGTTTATTCATCCCTCTCAAGTTTGCATTTCTTTTTTTTCTTTTGGGGCGATTTTCCCCTTGAAGAAGACTGCATCTTGCACTTAAGATTTTCTGTTGATTACCTTTGCTACCTGGCAATTTCACCCCTCTCAATTTTTCATTTTGTTTTTACTTTTGGGGTGATTTTCCCCTTGAAGAAGACTGTGTTTTACAAAAAACATTTACTACTAATTGATGCCTTATGGCCTGGTGATTTGCAAATCAATTGTGACTGTGTTTACTTCCTTAAAGACTTCGTTTTTCCATTAAAAGGTTAGCCTGCGTCTTGCCGATATATAGCACAATGATCTGCCTTTTAAAAACGTGACTGACTTGTTGTATTTACCCACGATTTTGACCTTAGAATGTTGTCGGAGCTTGTTGTAATTACCCACGATTTTTCCTTTAGAATGTTGCCGGAGGTTGTTGAATTTGACCAAGATTTTTTCCTTTAAATTGTTGACTGTGTTTGTTGGATTGGGCACGAAGTTGCCTTGATGTTGACAGAGTGTGTTGTTGAATGACCACGAGTTGGTCCTACTACAATTGTATTGTCCCTTTTTTTCTCCTTCTTCTTGAGTGTATACCCAACGTTCTCACTGTCGCACTTTAATTGCCACAATGATGTTACTAGCCATGTAATTACCAAGTTAATTGCAATAATAACTGCTATATTAAATGCCTTGTCAATTTCCAGAACAATTGCTACAACAATGTTAATAGTCAACAATTTCCCTTTTTGCTATAATTGCCAAGTTAATTGAAATATTAAATGTTATATTATTGCCTTATTAATTGCCAGGATAATTGTTGCAGTGATGTCTTTGGTCCAATAATTGCCATGTTAATTACTACCCTGAGTCAATGGTCAACCAATTCTGTCTTATTGATTAAATGTTGCAGCGAGTTAAATGGTTAATAGTTATGTAAATTGCCTTGTTATTGCGCTATCAATCATTATGTTAACCATCATATAAATTGCCTTGCTACTGTTATTTTAACTATTATGTTAACTAGCATGATAATCACCTTGTTAGTGTTATATTACTTGTTATGAAAATAGTCATGCAAACTACCATGTTATTGCTAAATTAATTGTGATGTTAATCATTATGTTAAATGCCTTGTTAACTACTATAATAAATTGTTATGTAGCAGATATGTAATTACCTTGTTGATTTGCCACAACAATGTTATTAGCCGGTAGTTTCCCCCCTCAATGATAATAAACAACTAGTGTGGTTAGTTCGTTCATTATAGCTAGACTGGTGTTGAGGTTTAACTGTTCATACGTGCTAAAGGTAGCATTCCACTTTAGAATGTTAATGTTGTTATTCAAGTTTATGGCTAGTTGGATGGGGATTTGGATTACTATAGAATTGTCCATTTAGGTTGTAATAAATATTAAAATTAGTATGGTGAGTAAAGACTAGATTGCAAATTTAGACTTGCTAATTTAGATATGTAATTGATGTTAGTTGGATTTATAGATATTGCCTAATTGGTAACTCAGACTCGCTAAATTTGAGTCATAATTCATGTTAAGTTCGGTTGACTAATGGAATTTAGACCGGTTAACTGATCTATAATTAACGCCAATTTAAATCATAGATATTGACCATTTAGTCTTGATTAATGGTTGGATTGTTGACGAAGTTGTTTTTAGCTTGCGCTTCACATTGAGGGTGTTGTTGTTTATTATTAATTAATGTTTGTACTTGGTTTTGTAAACGTTCAATGTGATTTGTTTTGCTCACTGTAAGGGTTCTAGTTACTTGTGTAATTTAATTTTGGGTGCATTGGGTTATTAGGACGATTGTCCTTAGCTTATTAGGCTTGGTCTGCTTGTGTCGGGAGAGATGTAGACACCTCCTTGTTCCTCAAAACAGTCGCTAGCCTTGAGACCTTAAAAGGTCAAAATCGATGGGAACCTAGGCTTGAGCATTGCTTATGTGTCCTAGAGGTCCTAACCATTGCAGGGTAGGACGAGCAGGTAGTCATTCTTTTTCTTCGTCGGTTGAATGTCGTACATTGCTTCCAGGTGCTTGATGTGCTTTTATGTTAGGTCGTTATGTTGTTGTTGTGTGAGTTGCATGTGTTGTGTTCGTCATCGTGTTGCGATGTTGAGTATAATGTCGTTATTACCTTCCTACTCACACTCACACAAAAACAAATTAAGGGAGCTTTTACCGGTTGTACATCATAGGAGTCATACCAGTGTCGGTCCCTATCCATCACGCAAAAGGTATTATGGTTTCGTGCATAATAACTCTCATGCTTAGCTTCCAAGTTCTAGGATATGGAGACCATGGTTATGTTCTAATTTTATTGTTATTAAGTAACTTTTTTGTACCGATTTCCTATATCAGTTGATCAAGGGTTAAAATATAATTTCTAGTCGATGTCCCATTGTTGGGAGAGAACGCAGTAATGCATGGTGTTGGGAATATTTTGATTTTGGCTCGAAAGGATTTTTTATTCCAAACTTCAAGAGTTCCATCGCTGGATTCCTTCTTTTGTATACTGGTATTTAAAATACCAGGGTTAGTGAATTGAAATCCAAGTTTAAAGGTATTAAGGTTCTTTGTAATGCTTGCACTATTACTAAAGATGGCATATCAATCTGTATACTTCCAGCAATATATTTTCCCAGAGTTATGTTTGTTACCTCTATAATTATTGTACTTGGAAAAACTTTATTTGAAGTCAATAGAAAGTATCGTTCCTCTATTTCACTATTATCCGTATGAATTATTTCTCATCAATACAGTTTCCATTTTTCAAAATTATCCAAATGTGATTTATCATGAAAGAGGGTTTTCGTATTTCTAATTACTGAGTTTGTCAGTATTCTCCCTTCTAGCAATTCGTTTCCAGAAAAAGGTTTAATTCATTCCTTTAATTCCTATTTGTATTTAGGAACTTGTTAAGAGTAATGAGGCTATTTGTCATATTATAGTTTAACACCTATTGGGTCACAAATCTGGAAATTCTACAGCCATGTAAAAATGAAATTAACTTACAGTTTTCCTTCAAATAACTCTTCGATGAAGTCGAGTTTGAGGATCATACCCCTGCATAAGTATTATATGTATATTAATTATATATATATATGATGCTATACGGATCTTCATTTTCATCCTACCTCGATATTATGACAAATTTAATCCAATGTATATTATTTTACAGTAAGATATGAGCGTATAATAACTTTCTATTCTTGCATTTATACAACATAGGAGTTATGTTATCCGGAATTAGATTCAGACTGACTTTGTTCTTTAATTAGGAACATTCCAGCGTGCTTACACCATTCTGATTCTACTCGAATTTTGGATATGGAGGCAGTTTTAAAAAGAGAAGTATAACCTTAAACTGGCATGGTTTTCCTACATTTGTTCCTATCCATTTGAAATTTAACTTTCAGCCATCAATCACACAAAATTATACTAGTTCTACTCTTTCAGTCATTTACATCTAAGCAACTCTTAATTTAAAAAGAAATGCATCAGAAATAATTTAGTGAGAAATATATATAGATGTATTATGACCACCATTTCAAAATAAGATATAGATAACTAGATAAGGGTAGAAGAAAATATATGAACCAGTTTATTGAAAGACAAAAGGAACAACCACGTTCCCCCGAACCTTAGAATAGGGCAGGCAAATCACTTGTCCTTTTCACCCCCTAGCCTAACCATGAATCCATGAGGGCTAACTCAGAACTCCTCCTCAACAAATGCCTTTTTGTTTCAATAGTCTTCTCCTCGCCTCACACTCAGCAATTAGTGTTCGTAACAGCAAGAAAACAATAATTTTCTCCAACATACTAGGTAGCATCCTTCCTCCTCACATATGCCATATATCCAAAATTATTTTTTCCTAGGTCTTTTCCCTCCCTTGGGAATTTTTGCATCTTTGAAAATACCTAATTTTAAGTGGCTTCCAATGGCCAAATTCCTCATTTTCCGCTTGTAACAATCAGCCTTGAGGTATCTCCAACATGTTCCCCACTCATGGAGTCATGGTCAGTTGATTTCAAGATGGTTGTTCCATTTGTCTTCTAGTAATAATTATAAAATATTTTGTTTCATACAAGTGTCATAGTCAAGAAGTTAGTTGGTTCAAATCAGGTCTCTGCCCAACATTCATAGTCATTAATTACAATTAATTAAATTTCAAATTTAGAATTGCCAAAAATGGCAAAAATTTTCCAATTTCGAATTTACCAAAAACGAAAAAAAATTCCTAAGAAATCTCAAACTTAAAAATAAATTATTTTTGGGGATGTCACATGTTGCTTCTTTAATACCTGGATTCTCCTATTTAGTTCTCATTGCATAGGTTATGAAGGTTCCATGTATTTCATCCATGCTTGTCGATTCTAGATCTACTCTTTCTTCTAGTGTTGAGATATTAGGATCAAATCTCATTAGAAGAGATCTTAGTACCTTTTGACCAATTATAGATTGATCAACTTCTTCTCCCGATCCTATGATTGCATTCATTGTTTCAGCAAATCGTAATAAGAAAGTTGCAATATTCTCATCTTCCTTCATCTTTAGCTATTCAAATTGACCTCTGTAAGTTTGAATCTTTGCTTTCTTTACTTTTGCATCTTCTTCATAAATATTCTGAAGTTTCTCTGAAATATCTTTAGCGGAGCTACAATGCATAACTTTGACATATATTGAATCACAAAGACCATTCAGAAGTGAATTTGTGGATTTTCAATTATTTAGATTGAGTTTCCTTCCATTGTCATCTGTTGGAGGAACTGTTGGTTCTTTATATCCATCTACAACTGATTGTCAAAACTCAAATCCATGTGCATGTACATATGTTTTCATCCTTCTGCTCTAGAATGCATAGTTTTTTCCATCAAGCTATGGAATTCCATTTTTATACATACTTTTCTCTCCATGATGTACCTTTCAATGATTAAACTAATTTCTGAAGGAACCCTCTCTAATACCAATTGTTGGATTATTGAGAGGGGGGGTGAATCAATAAAAGAGAAATTTTAATCCTTTTAACCAGAATATGTAAGTGTTATTTATCTTTATGATCAATATAACATTATCATCCAATAAGTGTAGAGTAAATAAACCATAACCAATGAAAAATCACACACATGCATAATACACCAGTAGTTTTACGTGGAAACCCAATGCGGGAGAAACCACAAAATGATTTTTCTTATATGTATTTAAGAATTACATTCATTGGAAGAACCAACTTCCTTTTTTCTCCAGTTGCAATTGGAAGGAGGCTCTGACCCCCTATATATTCAGGATACAAACTTAGGGAATATCCAACTCCCCAATTCTCTGGATACAACCAAAAGGAGGCTACAATCCACTATGTTCTCCAACTACAACCAGAAGGTGGCTACAACCACCTATCCTTTCCATGTCTTTCCACCCTGAAGTATAAGTAAGATGATGAAACCACTGTCACAATGTCACTGTGAGATATACCATTGTAAACCTGTACCAATATGTTCCAATAACTTGTAACCATCATGTGCCAATATCCTATAACCAACCTGTACATGCAACTTTCCTCCACCAACAAATCCAAATAGGTACGCGACCTATCTATGTTGATGCTCGCGTATGTACATGGCATGTCTGTAATGCATCCCGCATATGTATGCAGCCTATGTATATTGCAAACTATGTACACCTTCTAAAATATAGGGGTTTTCACTTTTGTTGAAACTCAGACACTCAATTGTCTCTTGTCAAATCAACCTACAACATGTCACTATGTTTAACCTGTAGTTGTTCCCCATGGATACATCCTCATACATATCACTTAATCAATTTCATATATATCTCTCTATTCATGTGCTATACAAGTGTGTATAATCATGAACAAGTATAATTTAACCCTCACATGGACTAGACATCAAACCCTTGTTGATATGCAGTTTGAAACTTCACAAACAACTCCACAAAATCTTCACAACCAAAAAACTCAACCATGTACCAAGAATACTAGTTATACCTCAAATACTTGAACCAAAAATATGTACCAATGAATAATATCAAGTATACTAGCACTTTACATTTATAGATATGACTTATACAATAAGTGTCATACAACCAATAATATATCTAGGGAAAATCTTCAAACCCTCATAGCCATATCTCATGTACATAACAAAATCTAACTACTCATAGAAATATGACATACCTTTTGAACAAGTGGATAGATATGTTGTACTTGATCACTATAGACCTTCCCGTGAGCTTTCTTTCGGACTCTAAAGACCTGGCACCTTCAACAACTCAACCTTTCATGGCTTCTTCCATAAGTATGTGTCGTGATCTACTCCCAGACTGCGTATGTACACACCTTGTTCTACTTCCATTCTACATATGTACGTGACTTCCTCCAGTGTAGCCCTACGTACACTTCAAAACCTAGGGTTTTCTTTTGTATTTTCTGTAACTCCAAAAATTTCATCATCAACCCTTTGTGATGCCTCAGAATTGCGTGACTTCAGATGGATCAATCAGTACCTGCACTAAACCTTTCACAATAATAGATATTCAATGTGCTCAATAGGTGCTAATAGGAGAGCCTTTCTCTCTTATTTATACTTCCATGTATCTTCCTCAAGGGGTTACCTTCTAACCAACTTAACCCAAATTCCTTCTTTTAGGGATAACCCACTTTGCTACAAATAGTAAGTTCTCCACTTCTAGTTCCAATTAACTGGTTTTTAATTATTTTCTTATTGCAACAACTTAACCCATGATTAACTCCTAGTTTCACCCACTTGAATAGTCAACGTTTTCTATGGGCTTCCATAATAACTTGACTTCTTTGACCTTCTAGATAACTCATTAGGGTTCTCTAACTTCACAAGGACATAACTCTCTAACCATGAGGATTTACGTAATGTTCCACATATCACCAGAAATGGCATGAAAAGTACTATTCATATAGAATAGTTTTACCTGCAAACATACTACCCTTCATAACATTATACATCAAATAAACTTTAATCCTATAAACATACTGTTGGGGCTACCAGAACTTGCTACCATACTTGCTTCAATGGTTGACATCAATGGAAACTAACCCAAATAATCAACATATTAGTGTATCATATCACTCATTGTAGTGAAGGTAAGATTGTAGATTTTTCATCTCACCAAGCTATAATCAAGGATTTAAAAGATCCTAAGAATGTCTTAGTAACTCGAAGTATTGATGATATTACCAGGTTGTACAAATATGACAACTTTGGGTCATTATATTTACCATCAATTTTTGTTTCTCATAGTGATGACTTGAGAAAATTTTGGCATGAGTGGTTTGGTCATCTAAACTATCGCTCGTAGTAGAAACTATGTAATCAATATATGGTGACTAGTCTTCCTCTCGTTTCTTGAAAAGATGGTGTTTGTGTCATTTGTGTTCTCAAAAAACATCATTGGGATAGTTTTGAAAAGTGTGATTCTTTGCATGCCTCATCCCTTTTGCAGCTTGTTCACAGTTATTTTTTTGGTCAACTTCCTTCTCCTTCTTTATATGGGTGCAATCACTTCTTACATTTCATTTATTACTTCTCCAGGAACACTTGGGTTTACTTCTTAAAAATTAATAGTGAATTTTTTGACAATTTTTTTGCCAACAAAGCCATTGTAGAAAAAAAATCTAGACATCAATTTCAAAAGTTAAAAACATCTAATGGAGGTAAATATGTGATTTTTTTTTTACAAGTTATTGCACTAAACATGATATTAAAATGAAACACACTATTCCATATCCACCATAAAAAATGGTGTTGTTTTGAGAAAGAGTCGCACATTAAAATACATGGGTAATTGTATGATCCAATCTAAGGGATTAAGTATTCATTATTGGGAGAAAGCCATTAATTGTGAAAATTACATAGTATATCACACTCCCGCAAAGGATTTAAAAAATATAACACTGGAATAAGCATGGACTAAAATTAATCCAGATGTAGGCCACTTCCATGTATTCCGTAGTGTAGCATGGGCTCACATTCCTAATGAGAAAAGGAAAGCATTACAGTCTAAAAATGAGAACTGCATTTTTGTTGGATATTCTAAACATGTCAAAGGCTACCAAATTCTTCAACCTCATTCCAATGAAATTATTATTAGAAGATATGTTAAATTTTATGAAAATATCTTGTCCTATGAGCCTAATTCGACATTTGTGACATCTTTAGCTTGTGAGACATCATTGGCATTTGTGCCATCTTCTATTCTTATTCTAGTTTCTACTTTATATGATGAAAGTGAGGATAAAATACACCTCTTCCTACCCACCTACCTCAATATAATTCCATTGAACATGAGCATGCACCGGTACCACTACTTCCCAAATGAGTTTGTTCAACTCAAGAATAAGTTGGTGATGTTGTTGGCGATCCTACAAATCTACCTCATACATGTTCCTAGTTCCAATGAGCCTCTTAACTTTCCAGTCATGTTTCAAAGAATCATGATCTAGACACATTTCAAAATCTTGAGGCCATCCATATTGGGAAACAACAATGAATGAAGAGTATTTCTCTTTAACGAAGAATAATACCTGGGATCTTGTACCTCTTCTGAAAGGAAGAAAACTTGTCAAATGTAAATGGGTGTATAGAAATAAGTATGCATCGGATGGAAGTGTTGAAATATAAAAGTCTTGGTTAGTTTACAAATGGTTCTCTCAATTTTAAGGCATTTATTATACTGAAATATTTCCGATATAGCCAAAATGAATTCCACCCACATTGTTCTAGCCCTTGATGCCTCGCATAAATGGGAGGTCCATCAGATGGATGTTAAATTTTCCTTCTTGCATGGGGATTTGCAAGAAGAAATAAGCATGGAACAACCTCCTCGATATTTCCAAAATGACTCCAATCTTGTTTGTCATGTTAATAAATCTCTTTATGGTACTAAGCAAGCTCCTCAAGCTTGGTATGACAAAATGGACAACTTTCTTCTTGACACTAACTTTTCTAGATGGAATTATGACCCTAATGTATATACTGAGAAAGTAAGAATCCATATCATAATTCTTTTTATTTATGTTAATGACCTTATCCTCACTGGTAGTGGCCCTAAACTTTTAAACCATGTGAAATCAAGACTTAAAAATAAATCTGAAATGATAAACTTAGGTTATTTTCATTATTTCCTTGGCCTCCAAGTTTTTCAAACTAAGGAAGTTATTTTATTTTCCCAGTCTAAGTATGCTTTTGATGTTCTTCATTGCTTTCACATGGAAGATTTTGTTTAAATAATGTAACTGTGAAGAGTATTCTTATTATTATTGTAATTTTATTATTAGGATTAATCCCCATTGTGGATTAATCATGTCAGTAATTGTATTAGGACCAAATCCCCTTTTGCGGATTGGTCATCGGACAATTGTAATAGGCAGAATAAGAAGTCATCCCCAACAGTTATTATTGAGACCCAAAATTAAATTAAAGGTGGGTTTACCCACCCAGAGTGAGAGGTCAGCCCTACCAGTGAAACCTTTTCACCCGTGCCAGTCTTGTATATATAGGAGGCTAGCGCCTCACTTTATCACACAACTCACTTGCTCATTCTCTTATGAGGCAAGTTGCAATTACCAGTTGGAGAGAGGAGAAGAAGAGTGGTGCATCTCTTGGAGAGGACTATCTGTATTGGTTTGAGTTATCTCTTGAACATTGTATTAGAAATTTATGATAAGTTTTTGCTGGGTTTTCCTCCCCTAGAGGGTTTCCCAGTATAATTGTTGCGTCTCTTGTGAATGTCTATTTCTCAGTGATCTTGTTCTTATGATGCTCTTATCTATTGAAATGCAAAGAACTATAATAATGGCATAAAGATTAACATGGAATCAGAGCCAACCTGGAGGAAACACAATTTGCAAGAGAAAAACATCATTGTTGCAGTACCTATAAATTAGGGTTTTGAAAAAGTCAATCTTTTCAGCTCCCTAACCACCTAGAAAGTTGTGCCCTCCCCCAAGGATCAATTTGGCACCTAGAGCGCACATTTTCAGTGGTTGGATCTCCCGGAAAGTGAAAGCCTAGTTTCACAAAAGTACCAGAAGTACCAGAAAACCAGTACCAAAAGTACCAGAGTACCAGAAGCACCAGTCCAAAAATCCGCAGATCAGATTTGATGGGGTAAAAAGTGGATTTTCTTAGATCCAAGTGTACCAGGCTACTCGCCTCAGCCAAGCACACCTCCTGTTAAGGTCAAAATTTGGTTTTAAGCATTTTCAATTTTTGGTCATTTTCGTAGCCTCAACTACAAGATGTTTGCAAGAACAAAGCTTGTTGAGAAACTAGAAGGCATAGAAAAATTTTGTGCCTGGAAGGATAGGATCGGTCTGATCCTTACAGAGAATGACCTAGCAAAATTTATCAAAGAAGAAGTGGAGGAACCTGAAGATGCCATAGATAAAGTGAAGCATCAGAAGGACTCAATAAGGGCTCAAAGAATCATTGCAGATTCAATCAAAGACCACCTGATCTCATATGTATAGTCTAAGAAAACTCTAAAGGAGATGTTTGACGCTCTAAGAAAACTATATGAAGGAAAGAACATCAATCGAAAAATGAATCTAAGATTTCAATTGAAGAATACCAAGATGCAGAAAGCAGAAATGATTCAAGAATATTTCTCCTGAATCTCAGAAATAAAAGAACATTTAAAAGAAATTGGAGACACCATCAACGAAGATGAATTCGTAATAATGGCCCTAAATGGTCTCGCAATACCTTGGGATGCTTTCATCCAGTCGGTATGTTGTAGAAAGGAGAAACTATAGTTTGAAGGCCTATGGGAAGAATGCATCCAAGAAGAGACAAGGGTAGCCAACCATGAAGCACTACTAGCAAGGGACGATGATCAAGCCCTAGCTACTCATATAAAAGGAGGAAGGAAGAAACCCTACTTCAAAAGGGAATCTCATAGAGAACTGCAACCATAAAACAAATTCAACAACCAAGAATCTCATTCAATAAATTTTCAGAAGAAAGGACAACGACAAGGGATGAGGTCTATCATCTATACAATTCTATCATTGTGATAAGATGGGACACAAGGCGAATAATTGTCGAGTCAAAAGAGAAGAGTACAAGAGGAAGCACGAAAGGCAACAAGCTCGCATAGCTAAATATGAAGAACCACCTATGAAGATGATTAAGGACCATGTCTTGATCTCAGCTCTCTCAGGATCCGTATCACCCGGAGAGGACACATGGCTCATTGATAGAGGTGCATCAAAACACATGAAGGGTAAGAAAAATACTCTCTCTTGTATTTCAAAAAAGAAGTTTTCTCATAAAGTAACTCTTAGAGATGATTATCAATATCCCATCAAGGGAATAGGAGAATCAAACTACAAGATAGATTTAGAAAAATCAATAACAATGAAGGACGCACTCTACGTATCGGGCTTAAAGAAGAACTTACTCTCCATATCAGCTTTAGACAAGAAAGTCTATAGAGTTGCCTTCATAGATGGAGAAGTTCTTATGTGGGTTAAAGGAGAAACCTTAAATGAAGCAATCGTCATTAGAAGTGAAGAAAATGGCTTATATAAGCTAAAGGGTCACCCAGAAACCGCCATGACCCATGCCATCGAAAACTCATGTGAACTTTCGCATAGAATATTGGCCCACATCAACTACAAGGAACTACCATACATATGCAAAGTTGTCATAGGTTTACCAGAACTCAAGGTTGATCAGGAAGGCATATGCAATGGATGTGCGCAAGGGAAGAACATCAAGAACCCTTTTCCAAAGAGGGACAACAAAGTAGAAGGAGTATTGGAACTCATTCATTCATACATGTGTGGCCCAATGCCATCATCCTCCATTAGCAGGTATGTATAATATGTATCATTTATTGATGATTATTCTCGTAAGACCTGGATATATTTCTTAAAATCTAAAGACGAAGTATTCAGTAAATTCAAGGAATTCAAAGCCTTGATAGAGAATCTTTCCAAAAGAAAGATTAAGATACTCAAGTCAGATAATGGAGGAGAATATACCTCAAAGGAGTTCATGAACTTCTGCAGAGATGTTGGGATCAAGAGGGAACTCACTACTCCTTATAATCCTCAACAAAACAGTGTAGTTGAAAGGAAGAATAGAACAATTATGGAAGCTATAAAGACCATGATTCACGATCAAGATCTTCCTATGTGCTTATGGGTAGAAGTAGCAATGGCAGTTGTTTATGTGCAGAAAATATTATCCCATAGTGCACTTGGGTTCAAGACCCCAGAAGAAATGTTCACCAGAAAGAAGCCAGAGGTAAGCCATCTAAAAATATTTGGCTGTCCAGTGTTTATTCATATACCGAAAGAGAAAAGAAACAAGATGGAACCCTCCGGGAAGAAGGGAATATTCGTGGGATACTGTGAGGTATCTAAGGCCTTCAGAATCTACATACCTAGTCACGCCATATTGATATCAGCAGGGACATGACCTTTGATGAAGAAGCAACACTTAAGAAATCAAGAAGATGTCAGCTTGAAGAAATGTATGAAGAGGAACCTGTAAATCTCAGGACTACAGAATCCGTGAGGGAAGTTCCCAGAGCTACAGAACCTGTAAGGGAAGTCGTAGCTTCCCCTGATGAGGAGACTCCTGAAGATCACGATGTATCAGAAGTTCAAGAACCTCCTCATATGACCTTCTCCCATAAAAGAAAGCCTTCTTGGGCAAGAGAGCTTATACAATATGGAGAGAAGTATGGTGTTCTAGAAGGAACCACAAGATAGGTGAAAAGACCAAAGCCATTCTCCAGTTACATGGCTTTGATGTGCAATCTACTTGATGAATAACCTAGATTCTTTGAAGAGGCCATTCAAAAGAAGGAATGGGCAGATGCCATGACATAGGAATACCAATCCATAATAAAGAATGATGTATGGGAACTAGTTCCTAGACCAAAAAGTAAGGATGTGGTATCATCAAAATGGCTCTTCAAAATAAAACATGTTGCTGATGGAAGTATTGAGAAATATAAACCAAGATTTGTCACTCGTGGCTTTTCCTAGAAGGAAGGCATTGACTATGAAGAGACATTCGCTCCTGTGGCTAGATACACTTCGATCAGAACCATTATAGCTCTTGCTACCAAGATGAAATGGAAGATACACCAGAGGGACGTGAAAATAGCTTTCCTGAATGGTGTTATTGAAGAGGAAGTGTATATAGAGCAACCCCAAGGATTTGAGGTTGAAGACAGGAAGTCTCATGTCTGCCAATTGAAGAAAGCCTTAAATGGATTGAAGCAAGCTCCCAGATCTTGGTATGGTTGTATAGACAGTTTCTTGACGAGCTTAGTCTTTACCAAGAGTAAAGCAGACTCAAATCTCTACTTCAAAATTATGGATAATGAACCAGTAATATTAATATTGTATGTGGATGACTTATTCTTAACTGGAGAAGAAAAGCTCATCGCTGAATGTAAACAGAGACTTGCCGCAGAATTTGAAATGAATGACCTTGGTCTAATGCATTACTTCTTAGGCCCTGAGGTATGGAAAAGTCCAGAAAGAATCTTCCTTAACCAAGGAAACTACACAGTCGAAATCTTAAAGAGATTCAACATGCTAGAATGCAAGAACATGAATACACCCATGGAAGCGAAGCTAAAGCTGTTGGTTGATACTTTGTTAGACTTGATAGATGCCACACTATACAGATAGATTATTGGATAATTGATGTACCTGACGAACACCATACCAGACATCTGTTTTGTAGTGAACACCTTGAGTCAGTTTCTAGTAGAGCCCATACATGTTCACCTAGTGGCTACAAAACATGTGATGAGATACCTTAAAGGTACAATGGATTATGGTCTTAGCTATGATGGAGTTCATGACTTCACATTGAGTGGATATACCGATGCAAATTGGGTAGGAAGCATTGCACATAGAAAAAGCACTTCCGGATGTTGTTTCAGTTTGGGATCAGCCATGATCTCATGGCAGAGTAGGAAGCAATCAAGTATTGCTCTCAGCACAGCGAAAGCAGAGTACATTGCCTCATGTTTTGCTAGTTGCGAAGCTATATGGCTTCAAAAGTTGTTGACTAGCCTATTTGACTTGGAGATGAGAGAAATCTTGATTCTATGTGACAACCAGAGATGCATAAAGATGACAGAGAATCCTATATTCCACGATAGGTCGAAGCACATAGAAATATGCTATCATTTCATCTGCGACATGGTATAGAGAGGATCCTTGAAGCTCCAGTACATTAGCACGGATGAATAGGTTGCTGACATGTTGACCAAACCTCTATCTTGAATAATGTTTGAACACTTTCAAGATAAGCTTGGTATAGTCCGAAAGG
>ML777250.1:2506946-2525406 GCA_009831015.1 Picea engelmannii
GAGGCTGATCTCGCAAAGGTTCAACCAGATCGAGTCCCAACTCCTTATACCCTGATCTCGTTGGGGACATGCAAAGAAGGATCGAGAATGAGCAGACCGCTCTGATACCACTGATCCGGATTTATGTAGGAACAAAATGAAATGAAGAAAAACACATAAACGCAGAGATGCAGTGGAAATAAGATTTCATTTCATTAATAACAAATGACTGAAATATGCTTACAGACAGAATGGAAATAAACTAGCTAGGGCGCTAGTAGCTTATCTCTGAGAAGAGATGTCGTTGCTACTCACATCCGTGAGAATATGATTACAATGAGGCTCTGAAGGCCCTTTTACAATAAACAGGAATGCCAAAATTCCTAAACATCCAAAAACCTAACCCTGGGAGATGAAGCGCCAAAAGTCATGTGGGCCCCGTTTGGGTAAGTTGGTGCATCAACTTCCCGGGGTTGTAACTTTTGCATATGATCTCCGTTTTAGGCATATGATAGCTCATTGGAAAGATCTATATGAGGCCTACAATGCTAGAGACAAAATAGCATCAAATAGAATTGTTAGATGCTATTTTGTGACAACAACATACCCAAAAAAACATCGTTTAGGGCCTCAAAATGGCCCCGGAAGTTCAGGACCCGAAAAAACTGCTAAAAATAGTAAACTGTCGAAAACTGAAAAACTGAAAGCAGCAATGGTGGGGGTTCAAGTGGAATAGGTGGGTGGCCACCAATATCCACTTGGATCAGCCTCTTATAGAAGTGCAGTTTTTGAAACTTCAATATATGTTAGGAGTTCAATAAGTTGTCATTAAGAGGGGATAAGCTCTAATTCTTCTTTCCTTCTCCTATTGTGTCTCTGTGAATCCTTCAATCCTATCCCATTTGTTCTTAAGGGGGGATGTTATGATATTTATACACTTAGGAGTTAGTTAAGATCAACTTTGTCTAATGTGTCTTTGGGTAAAAGTATATTTCTTTAGTATGCATTTGTAGTTATTTAATCCAATGGTCAAGCTATGTTCTAGACATAGAGTGATCCGACAACTCATATTCTCCTCAATCTGAATAGACACATTGATCCATGGATTAACACCCAATTGGTCCATGATCTCTATTTAAAAAGCATGGAGGATCATTTGTTGATGATCGATTCTAAGAAACTATCTTGTAAAATATTTTTCTTTTGCATTAGTATATTTCCTCAAGTGTGAGTGGTTATTAAAAGTGTTCATCCTCTATTGGAATACCATGTTCTGTTGAACATTTGCAAGTTCATCATACCTATAGATATTTTGGATAGAATTAATTGAAAATCGAAAGTTGAATAGGATATATGATTGGGAGGTCATATAAGCAGTTGACTCGGTGGACGAAGGAGGAGTTGAATAGAAGTATGACTGAATGATTGACTAAGAATTCAACTAGTCTAGGAGTTAGAAAAGAACAATCATTTGATGCATAGAACAAGGCATAAATTAAGGATTTCATCATGTTCCCTCACCAATCTATGTGGAACTCTTATTCCTCACTTCAAGGGAGTTGGTTACATCTTGGTTCTATATAAAATGGCCCTATGGATCCATCTTAGAGTTGAAAATTATGTGAACATGAACATATTGTGTATGTTTTGTGTATAGAAATTTGTTGTTTTATTACACTTATTTTTTTGTTTAGTTATTCTTGGTTGTGCTTATGTGTCATAATGGTTCCTTTAGAAACCACCTCTCTCTTGGAATACGATATATTTTATCTTTATAATCCTCTTATTATCCAACATGTGCTCATTTTTATATTTCAAGAATGCACATAGAGCATGGGAGATATATTTTTTTGTGTTCTCCATAACTCATGTGAATTTTTAACCTATATAAAAAAAACACATGTTATGTGTCTATAAAAAAAAAACATATCCCCATATCACTTCTATCAAAATATTTATTAGAAAACGTAGAGCTACAATGAATTATCACAAATATTTCTGATGCAAAGAATTCTATAACATTTAGTGCAATTGAATGAGTATTTTTTACAAGTGATAAACATTGATCTTGGGGATAATGGAAAACTTACTTAAATGAGAAAAAGGGTCAATAAAGAAAAATAAGCATCTTCAAATAGTCCAAGGAATTAGAGACAAGGTAAGGTTAGACATGGAAAATCATATGCATTCATTGGGAACCACTTTAGTTTTTATCACAACTAGTACCACAATTCTCCTTAGCAATTCAAAACAAGCAAAGTGTAAGCATATTTCTACAAAAATGGATGTAGAATCATCTCATAGGAATTCTAAAAAGATGGATGTAGAAACAACTCATATAAAATATCAACAAGTAAATCATAGGTACTCATTAGGGGTCATTTAAATCCTAACATGCATTCAACCTCAAATAAAAATACATCGTCATGTAATTGTCAACTATATGAGGAAATGTGGTCACTTTTGGCCTATGTAATTATACATGTGATGAAATTAGAGAGGTAACAACCATATAACCTTCTAGTGAAGATGTTCATTGGGTCAAACCTTTTCTTGAACAAGCATATGTTCTTGATACCACCCGCAAGCATGTACATTCACCACCATTTTTAACTAGTAAGGGAATGGAGGGATATATTATTATATTCAATCATTGAAACCTCTTGGTGATGTGTTCCATACTATAAATGAAAGTACATTGTTCCTATTGCATTGAAGAAATCCAAAATGATCCATCAATGAAGGAGAAATCAAATTGACATGGTGAGAATCTTTGGCAATGCTTGATCTCCAACCAATGAAACTGTGACCTTGCCTCTCACTCTGTATTTGTTTCCTTCTATGCTTCAGAGTATGTCTCTACCATTGTGAGGAAATGAGTGCTTCAACTTAACTTGATCAATTGGCTCTTAAATTGATCCAAATGACGGGCCCATTGGGAGAGGCGGCAAGGCTCAAGGATTGAGGTGGGATGTTGGATTGACCCCCATTTTTTGTCTTTCCTGAATCCAGGTTACCACTCCCAAATCGATTAAGATACCACCTCCCTTTTCTTACCTTTTAAAGCGCAATTCTACTTACTTATTTATAGTAGGGGAAGTTAGAGGAGAGGATCTAGGCGCCCAGTTGCTTGGATCAGTGGTATCAGAGCCATTTTAGTTAGTCCTCTCTATTTTTCTATTCCCCACTTCTCCTCCCAATAAATCAATGTTCAACCCGTTCATGATTGAACGTTGTCGCTCACTTCCAAACAATATTGTTAAGAGCTAAAAAAACTCTTCGATTGTTGATGAAAGTCTCAAGAGATCCCTTGATGGTAATTTATATAAATGATCTAATACTTATCTAACTCAATAAATAATTAAAAATTACTTTGAGTCAAAATGTGATGGGGATAAATGCCACTTATTTTTATCTTTGTTAAAATCTAGGTGTTTTGTTGTTGTTAGAAAACAATTATCCATAAAGATGATAAATAATTCATAAACAAATAATCATATTGTTAGAATATTGTTAGGTTATTCTATAATTGGTAAGAAAAGTCATTCTAAATACAATAATGCAACTCATTGTGTATTGTCAAGAGAAATAATAAACAAGAACAAAACTCACTTTATGTTGAGAACACACAGCTGAAAACCCTAGACTAAGTCAATTGGAGATCATTTGTAGAAATAGATTCCTCTCCTAGAGGAGGCTCCCCTTACCCCTATAGATAACAATATATATTTTTGAAGGACTATCATGGAAATAGAAAAATATACAAGCGCACAACCCTCATGATTTGTGAAAAATTTGGATAATGTACCTAAAGTTCCTCTTCCCTCTTTGACTTTGTATCATATTGATTTGGCAAATTCACTTGGATATAACCATTACGAAGACCCATTATCAAGGGTATAATGAGAAATTACTTTTTTGGGTGAGGTTTTCATTCCCTTTTGTTTGAAAACAAAGAAGGTATAGATTTGATCTTTAGGAGTGAGTTGTATTTATTTGGATCTATGGATATGTATTTGAATCATTGGATGCATGACTTCAACCCAAAGAAATGGATACCTACAACCATTATTGTCTTGGTTTTTTAACACCACCTTCCATTGCATTGTTGGAATGAATACACCATGAGAAGTATTGGGAACTTTTTAGGTTGTTATATAGAAAAATATTCACCAAAATATCATATATTTTCTAGTTACATAATATGTGTCAAATTTGATCTAGAAAAGGGCCTCCCAAAGAAAATCCTTCTTTCACTGGATAACAAGAGTCATTTACAAACCTGGACTATGAGTAGTTGTCTCTCAAGTGAAAAATATTCCATGAATATGGCCATTTCATGAGGGACTAGAAAAACAAATTAAACAAAATCAATATTTTGAGAATGAAAAGGAAGAATAATGGAAAAAAGAAGAAGGAAAATGATTATTAAGAGATATGTACAACCTCCTACCCCCAAAGAAAGAGTGACACCTCACAGACCATTGAAACCCTTCATATCAATTCAAGAGAAGACTAACATAGTGGATTCCAAAATAGTGGTGCATCCCATAGGATAAGGGTCTAGAGCTACATCAACCTAGTATGAATTACTTTCTCAAGATGATCCCTTGACATATTCAGAAGTATTGGTATAATCTTAAAAAACCCTCCATTTTAATTTCCATAGATCCCTATTTTGGAAGAAATAGGATTTCCCTCAATCGAGGAAGCATCTCAAAAACCCATGCATTCTCACACCCTTGAATTCATGTATTGGAAGAAATAGGATTATCTCCTAATGAGGTAGGAGTAGGATTAAAGAATCTAAAATAAATCAACCCAATGTTATATAAAGAACAATACTCTTTAACAATACTAACATGAAATAAGACCATCAACAACTTGAAGAGGACATAAAATAAGTAGGTTTTGAGCACAAGCATATTAAGAATCAGGAACAAATATAGATAATAAAAGGAGAGAAGAAATTGAAAATAAATAAAAATAACAAGGAGCCTAGAAAACTATAAAGAGATCCCTTGGATCTATATTAAGAATCTTTAGAAACCCTAGAGCTTCAAGTCCACCTCATGGGTGGGGGGGGGACACATGTAAGTAATGCAAATTGTCTCCTAGAATTTTGGGGGTATAGGTAGTAGGAAAAGAGTAGATTCACTAAGAGATCACATTAAACAAGAAAAGTCATCTATCCTCCTCATCCAAGAGACAAAATTAGATGAGAATGAAGAAGTAAAAATTTGTAAATCACAATGGAAACCTAGTGAAGTAGAATAAATTAGCTCCAGAGATGCATCGAGAGGATTACACACCGTGTGGAATATATTAGTATTTCATATTGACTTCTTCTATCAAAAAAAAAGTAGATATTGACTAGTCTTACTCACCAACAAACAAGGGAAAAAATCTATATTGTAAATTTTTACATGTCAATGATGTATAAAGAAAAAGAGGAATCTTGGGAGTCATTTATCAATCTTAAGTATTATAAATTCTCCTAGTATAGCATAGTCACTGGATATTTCAATTTCATGTTAAATCATAGAGAAAGACAGGGGGGGGGGTTGTTAGGGATCCTTTCAAAGAGAATATGGAGGATTTAATCTCCACCTACGATATGGTTGATATTAAACCAATCATTAGTATGTATACTTGGTCTAATAAAAGGACTGGCCTTAGACATATAGCATCTCATTTGGGTCACTTTATTATACAAAGAAATATTCTCTTAACTAATCATCCCATCACATCTAATATTTTTCCTTGGGTGGCTTTAGAGGATCAACCTATAATGTTGCAAGTAAAATAAATTTTGAATTATTATCTGATTCCTTTCATATTTAATCCAACATGGTTGCAAAATAAAGGATTTTTGGACATAATCTATCATTAATTGATTAAATGGATAGTAGGGTTTCCTACCTATATATGGGAATATAAGTTAAAAATGGGACAAAAACAATTATCTCTCTCCAAATAAAAATTATTAAAAAAGAGCAATTAAAGGATCAAGTGAATGCAATGCAGGATAGAATGGAAAAGGAACATATAAGAAAGGAACTTGTAATGGAAGAAATTATGGTGTATCAAAATTACTAGAAAATTCTCACGAAAAAGGAGGAAACATGGAGATTGAAGTCACACAACCTCTAGTTAAATTCAGGGGGCATAACTACTTCATATTTTCGTAAGAAAATAAGGAAAAGACTACAAAGGAACAATGTTAAAGAGATAAAAAGGGATGATCACACAATCTTGAGAAGTTTTCAAGACATAAAGGAGGAAACCGAAGAACATTTTGAAGAATTATATTACGAAAATGTAGTGGAAAATCCAAAGAGAATAGAATCTATATGGAGTGAACCAAATTAAATAAATAAATGTTTTTATTATTTATTAAAGTGTTCTTGAAGTACAAGGGACATTCATAAATACACATAAAAATTGATAATACATGCCTTATAGGAAAATGCATGACTATCAACTAATTACAATAAAAATGCTTAAACAACATAATTGGGTATATATTATTAAACAAAATTGATATAATTAAGCTATATTACAAGTTATTTCTTATTGGGAATTATTATTCTTCGAAGAATGGATAAATTGAGTGCAATGAATTGAATACTTTATATTCCTAGGTCCATGATGATATATTTTCTCCACACTTATGCACTTGGTAAAGTACTTTTTGACACCTATAATGTTAAAAAATACATTTCTTCACTTGTATTTGTATTAGTAATTGACTTCCTTAGAGTGTTTTTTCTTCAAAAGTTTTATCTTTCTATGCATATGATCATTTGGAATGCTATCATAGACTATCAATAATTTTCAAACTTATTTAAGTATTCTACATTGAGTGACATTTATCCAAAATCTAAGTACACGATAGGTCATCCTCGTGCCACCATACACATCATATCCAAGGTTTTCCTTTGTCATAATCTAATTAAGATGTGGTTTGTAAATAATACCTTTAAGGAGATCAATTATGGCCTTTGATCTGGTTGAACCTTGACCTATATATTTATCCACTTGAAAATAATTCTCAACAACAAATTTTTTCTCTTATTTAATCTTCTCAATTACATTCTAGAGTATTCCATTACCTGATGCAAGCTACAATATTTTCTCATTATACAAACTTTATATATATATATATATATATATATATATATATATATATATAATGGTAGAATAAAAGTTATCAAGTCTTATAAAATCAATGAAAGGAGACAATTTTTTTTTCATCATCCTCATATAAAAATATGAATGGCAGACTATTGGTGCATAGAATTAATCTAAAAAAGATATAAGGAAGCTCCACAACTTCCTTCCCAAAATAATAGCCTCCCCATTTTTGCATTGATTTACTATTGATCATATACTTGACCATGATTTAGCCAACCTTTCCTTCAAATCAACTTTATCTACACATAATCTTAGCTCTAGAATTGAAGGAAATGATTTTATAATAATCGTTGAATAAACGATCCTTTTGTCCAGACAATTTTTCATGATTTTTTGTTTTCCACAAAGTTTGAAATGTGGTTGTTCCTATAGATGGACCCACCTTCTCTATGGTTCAACTTTCTGTAGTCATTGAAAAAAATTAATATAGCATCATGGTAAGTTGTCACTATCATATTTATTAACAATATTACCGACTTAACGAGAAATGTGACCTCAAAACGAGAACTCTAACCTTTAAAACCCATATTTTTGCATAAAAAACATGAAAATCAATCCCCAAATCAAAAAGTGGTGCTACCGGTAGCACCATTTTTTCTAACGGGGTCAAAATTCCAACATTTTTCAACCATGGCCTTCAAAACTCATACAATAGCTCAGAAAAACCTTAAAATCAATAGCCAAATCAAAAAGTGGTACTATCGGTAGCACCATTTACCGAGTCAAAATTACAACTTTTTATATATTTGTTTTTTTATCTTTGTTTTAAATTTTTTCTCATTTCTCTTAATTTTTATATATATTTTTGATCTTTTGGTTTTAGTTTTTTAAGTTTTTCTTTAATTTTTTTATATATATAAATTTGTTTTTTTATTTTTTATTTTTTATTTTTTTTAATATCAATTCTTTTCTTTTATTTATTTATTTTTTTTAGTTTTTAATTTATAAAAAATATGGAAATTTTTAATTTTTAAAAAATAAATGGTAAAAAATATTTTTAAGATTGAAAGAAGCATAGAAAAATGACTAAAAACACCATTGTAAAATAAATAAATAGAAAATTTTGAAAATAGATAAAAATAAAAATAAAAAAACAAAACAAAACAAAACAAAACATTTAAAAATATAATGTAAAAGCATTATGAAAAAATTTAAAATATCAAAATACCACTAAAAAAGAAAGCAAATACGACAACATATTTTTTAAAAATAAAATAAAAAACATAACCCCAAAAATAAAATAAAATAAAATTGATAACTATGTTTATTGTTTTCCCCTCCAATTTTCCAGTTATATAAGTTCCCAAGAAATACATCCAGCTCAGTTCACATTTTTTGGTTTCTATAGAATAAAATTCACGGGATACCTCAACACGTTCAACCATATTTTATGGTAAATTAAATCGAGCTAAGTTGGAAAAGATGTATTAGTCAACAATGTAACATTCAATTCTATTCCAATATCTATATTTTGATTTTCTAGATATTTCTAAAAGTTATTATTTACCTCCTTTACTCATGTCATAACTCTAAGCATTCCCTCTACCCAATTTGATGAAAATTGATTATCACAATTCTCCCCATATCTATATTTTGATTTTCTAGATATTTCTAAAAGTTATTATTCACCTCCTTTACTCATGTCATAACTCTAAGCATTCCCTCTACCCAATTTGATGAAAATTGATTATCACAATTCTCCTTTGACTTAAATAATATGTTTTTATTATAGCTATAATTTATGCTTTTGTTAGTTATTTAATTTTTATAAAATTTTATAAATATATTTTTTACATTAACATGTTCAACAAAATGGTCGGTAGGAATGTTGATCGATTGATATATGTTATGTAAAAGGAAGGAAATATGGAAAGGAGGTCTCAAGTTCGATTCTTACTCTGCTTTCCTTGTGCTCCATGCTTACAGGATATGTGATACACCTGGGAATATAATGATAGCAAACGATTATAATGATAACGGACGGATATACAAAAACCACACATGTTCAACAAAATTCACCACCTTTTCACCTTTTCAAGAATAATTTCAATATCATCATTTTTTATATATTTATTGAAACCCTTTTCAAGTACATTAACAAAAAAATATATATGGCCAACGACTCTCCGTTTGTTCTTCCTACAATTTCTTTACTAAATATTACCACAAGTGATTGCTTGACAGAGGTTTTTAAAGTATCATTTTGAAATACATCTTAAATGTATACAATATACTTATCATGAAATTCAATAACCTTCATCACAAAGGTATCTTACAAAACAGTTCATACATCCTTGAAAGATCATTTTTCTTTATCTCATTACACGATAGTCTCCTGTAAGCTCAGATAATTATGTTTCCAAATTGTATGTGGGTTGAAACCATTTTGGTTCTCCATACACATGTTGAATGGTATGTTCCATGTGGTGCACACATGTTGAATGGTATGTTCCATGTGGTGCTTCATTACACTACAAACTTCAAATGGACATTGGATAACATATTAATGATCATTCATTCACATTGGCCACTTTCTTCTTCAAATGGACATTAAATAACATATTAATGATAATTCACAGTGGCCATTTTCGTTTTTTTCTCATTGAGTAGCATATGTGTCCATATAATATCTCATCATTTCTAAATACAAAATTATTAATGATAATTCACAGTGGCCATTTTCGTTTTTTTCTCATTGAGTAGCATATGTGTCCATATAATATCTCATCATTTCTAAATACAAATTTTGGATAGCATAGGAATTTCTCTACCAGCTCATTATTTGTGTAAGCTCATAGAGGTTGACCATCATTTGGATGAATTACATACAAGGATTTCCAAAGTCGAGATGATTAAAAGTGGTTGAGTGAGTTTACAATAGTGTTTCTTGTATACCTAAATAAAATAATATTTTGGTGTATAAAATCAAGCTATAAGGCATGCATAGCACTTCTTGTCCTCCCCAATCCCAAGTAATTAGTTACGTAAGAATGATTCCCCCTTATGTATATCAGTGACTTACCATTGGACACATTAGGGGATAGCTTATTTTTTTAGGTTAATTGGCCATAAAGAATATGGTAAGTAAGTGATTTTTCATTGCACCATTTAGGAAGAGGAGGTTGAAGCTTGGAATCAACATCATCATTTTCTTGTTTCTTTTTCCAAGCACACTCTCATAGTTATCTCATAGTTATTGTATCTTTGATTTTATTTATTCTATACACAATGTTGGATTTGTAGACTTATCTTTTGCTTGGGTAGGTACCATGGAAAAGTGATAAACTTATAAATCATTCTTATTTTCCATCACCCAATTCATAGCAACCTTGATATTATCATTACTTGAAAAATGAAGTGCACAATTTACATGGGCTATGGGATAAGGCATGATAATATCCATATCATGACCATAACTTTGGGCATGATAATATCCTGTCTAGTTATTGGTTTGGATGAGGTAGGTAATGGCTTAATTTTAGCCTCTAAATCAATGGGCCTTCCATCCTTCTTAGTTTTATCCATGAACTCATAATGGTTGATTCTCTTAATATCTAAGTTAGTCTCATTTTTGGAGTGGCAAGGATTCCCATAGGTAGTGCACACTAGATTAAGCAAAGTTTCAATTGAGCTAGAGAGTTTAGCATCATCAGTTAGTTCGACATGCTCATGGTCTTCCTTTATTCTTCTTATCTAGGGCTCATACTCCCCACATATTAGTGATAGATTTTCCATAACCATCAATTCTTCAAGGATTCCATAGGTTTCGATCTTAGAACTTATTTCTTTGTTGTTATTTTCTCATACATATCAATCCATAGAAGTCTAGAGGCCTGCAGATTGTTTACATGCGAAAAAAAAATATTTATTTTTCTTCTCATAATGCCATGGCTGGTCTGAATCATATTATTTAGAAAATAACACTTAATTTGATTTTTTTAAGGGTCATATATCCAATACATGGTTGCATATCCACACAGTTGGACACTTTTGCAATTTTAGCAATTGCATGTCTACCTCTACCAGCTGATATATTAGTATGATCACAGATATTACTCCAATTTTTTATGGAATTACTATGACGTGACATCATCCTTAACTCCTCTTCATGTAAATCATCTTTATCATTTTTTTATCATTGTCATCATCATCTTCATCGGGAAACACCCCTTGAGAATTGTGATAGTTAAAAACTATTCACGATTCTTCAAGTATTTCCTTAAGTTCCATAATATTGTGTTTAATTCTTTCTACGATTACTTCAAAAAATATATTGGTATCCCTAAAGCTCTAATACCAATTTGGATTGAAACAAATTAAATAAATAAATATTTTAGTATTCATTGACATGTTCTTGAAGTACAAGGAACATGTATAAATACATGTAATAATTAATAATCCATGCTCTTTAGGAAAAGGTATGACCATTAATTAATTATAATAAAAATACTTATTGATTATAAAAAAAATACTTACACAACATAATTAAGTATATATATTATTAGATAAAAGTAATATACTTTGGTTATATTATGCATGTCGGAAAACATACCTTCTCTCATTGCATCGGAGGAGAATGTTGAGCTAACAAAGAATATAGTTGAAGAATAAATTTTCAATTTAGTGTGGGGATTGCAACATGATAAATATCCTAGGCTAGATGGATTCACTATCCATTTTTACCAATATTGCTAGAATATCATCAAAATAGACCTATGTTCAAAATTTTGCTAAAATGTGATGTAACACAAAGTCAACTTTTCTATCCCTCATTCCAAAGGATGTTAACCCCACTTATTTTTCTATATTTTGTCCCATCTCTCTTTGCAATTCATATTACAATATTTTGTCAAAAATTATAGCGAACAAGTTGAAAAAGAGCCTTCATAAAGTAATATCTAAGAACCAAGAGGGGTTTATGGAGAAAAGTGAGATTGTGGACAGTAAAATATTAGTTGAAGAAGTCATGCAGACTAGTTGAGACAAAAAGGATAAAGGTATGATCATAAAAATAGACATGGAAAATGCTTTGATCGAGTTAGACATTCCTTTGTTTTTTATGTTCTCCACAAAATCGGTTTTTTGTCATCTTTTGGGTGTCATCATGTACCTGTACTTCTTGGATAGCACGTTTAGTTAATGGTAGGCCAATAGGATTTTTTAAAGGGAGTATAGGTCTCAGGAAAGGTTATCCCTTATCCTCACTATTATATATTCTAATGGATGATTCATTGATTTGAAATATGGATGTTGAAAGAAGATATGATAATTTTCCTAGAATCAAAATTGTAAGAGGAATGAAGAGTATTAACCATATGTAGGATGATACTCTTCTAATGGGAGGAGCATCCACCATAATTGAAAGGAGATTCAAAAGGATTCTTGATGTGTTCATATATTCTTCAAGAGGAAAAATAAACTACAATAAAATGCAAATTTATGGTTGGAACATTAGTCAATATACACTTCAAACACTCTCCGGAATACTTATGTTTCCACATAAAGAAACTTGGACTTTGTAATGCCCCTATTTCCACCAACTTGTAAATATAACTATAACTTGCCAAAAGACTGTGTCAGACTGAATAGGTGTGAATGTTGGATTTGATGAACCTGTTGTTATAAAAGGTAATGTATGTATTTTTGTTATTAATTAAAAATGGATAGTGTTGCATAATTGCTAAAAGGGGGGTTTTCCAAGATAGATCATGATGCTATGAGAGAGAGAGATATGGTGAGGGGAATCATAAATGGTTTAGATTACCCCCACCAAAATAGTACCTTGTTGGATTTAATTGCTTGGACCCAGAATAGTCCTCTGACCTAGAAATGAATTACCATTCAGGTTGGTAGTTGGAAAATCCCTCCTCAAGAGTTAATCGGGAGATGGGGAATAGTACCCATCTGTAAGGCTTCCAGACTTGACCATGAGCTAGGGATTTCAAACCATGCAATATTGTTGAGGAAGGAAAGAAATGAATGGATTTTCCCTTGGGCAGAGGCATATCAGCGAGAGAGAAGAGTCGAAAGACCAATATCCAAAAGAGAAAATAGAGCTTGCAGTTGTCCAGTTCAAAGAACAACTGAGAAACGAACTCATTCTGGGTGCAAGAAGATGTTGGAAGCATTTTCAGTCCAAGCTAATAAACGGGGATGCAGAGAAGACAGGTGACTGTGGAAGTACTCGTTGCAGGCCCCATTGCTTGGTACAGAGAAAACCATTTGTTGAGTTCCCATGGGAGGAGGAGAGTAACCTTCGTCCCTGACTGTCGCTGAGCAAGAAGAAAAAACCTCTCTCAGAGATTCATGGTCTAGCTAGGTGGTGGCCAGTGGTAAATTTGTTCAGGAGTGGTTGTGCCTATGGTTGGGTGGAAATGAGCACTCCTTTCAGTAGTTTCTTCACCTTATGGTTTCTAATAAGTATTTTCATACTCTATGTACTTAAATGGAAGTGATGGTTGAATACTTATATTTGTGGTTAAATTTTACAGTGTTTGATAAATCATTAGAAATGCTTATTATTCTTCTGTAAACTTCTATATTTACATGGTTCCTATTTTCCTTAGCTTAGCAGCTAGAGAGGTATGGGACGTGGATCTGTAAGTGAGTCTCATATTAAGCTACAGTCTCTACAAAGGATGGAAATTTTCATAAGGGATTTTTTCCCAAGGATTGTCCTTGTAATGCAAGAGAGTCAGGGTAGATTTAATTGGAATACTTGAGTCCTGCCGACCTCTCGAATTACTTTCACAAGAATACTAAGTTTGAACTTTGTGGAAGGAGGGAGCCTCCTTCAAACCCTTCACCTGTGTGACTGAGGGATTATGTCCATAATTCTAACCAAAACGCAGCTAAGTGTCAAGCATCCAGCCTCGAGGCTTGTCCAATATTCCATATGGCCAAGGTCTCGAAACCATGCGCTAGGCCTGAAAGGAGCTAATATTTTTTGTCTTTGGAACTCTAGGAGTCCAAATATCCGAGATGTTATGGTCTTACTACTCTCAAACCGGTCAAAGGCAACCTGTTGGTTCGATTACCAATGAGATTGACCGCCATATGGCGATGTCCCTAACCTTGACAGATGGACCTATCCCACCGTTAAAACCTGAATCACTCACCAATTGTGAAGTAACATGAGACGCAGATCCGAGGGTAATCGAGAGTCTCCCTGACCATTGGACCCACACCGAGGTGAGTCTGACGTTGACTACTTTGGGAGAAAAGAGGTGTCATAGCACCAAATTTTATGAATGTTAGACTTGTGAATTAATGTGAGCCTTGGATCTGGGGAGTCGATTGAGAACCCCTCTTAACCATATGATCAACCCATGGAGGGAATCATGTACATCACTTCAGGGAATTCCTACTTGGGGAGAATGGAGCTATCATAACACCAAAAATCCCAAATGTCAGATTTGCAAATTAATGAGAACCATAGATATAGGGACACTTCGAGATCTTCCTTGGCCATTGGATCTATGCCAAGGTGAGTCTGGCATTCACCACTCCGAGAGAAATGGGGTGGTAAGCGAGCGGAACACCCAAATTCTGAATTCGTGAAGTGATAAGAGTCATAGATCTGAGGATGTTTTAGGATCTTCTATGACCATTGTATCTAGACCATGGTCATCCCAATGTTGACCACTTCGGGAGAAAGGAGGAAGTCACATGGTGGATCCACCGAAGGTCGAAGTTATGAAGTAACAGAGGCCATAGATCAATGGATCTACGAGGATGCATCTCAACCGTGAGATCTAAGGGCATCAAAAGGCTATCAGTCTGGAGTGATGTCGCATGTTGACATCACCTGGGGTGATGTGGACCCATGTTTGACATGCCACATGTCACGTGGATTCATATGTTTCACAGACCCTATGTTCCCATTAGAACATGACATGTGTCACCCACTGATGAGGCCATGTGTCATCTCTGCCTTATCGCATGTCACCCCCCCTGGCAGGTATTCACTTGGAGTACTCAAGACTCACCTTTCCTTGCCTCTGTGTTTAATATACCACCATGTGTAAGGGTGGACCCTTCAGGAGTCCAGGACTTTGGAACTATGGAGTTTTGGAGTGTAGTTTCGTAGATAAGGTGAAATGAATGAAAGTTGGACCCATGTGGAAATATTTTGGGATCCTTCGAGAGTTCAAGATTTCAGAACTTCGGAGGATATGTGCACAGAAAGGAAAAGGGGTGTTCAACGCCGAAGCATCGAATGTCGAACTCCCCTCTAGATTATGTGTTAAATGAGGATCAAGTCTCGTTGTTGGATTGGACAGTGGATGGACTTCCATTGTGGATATAGGAACATGGATATGGTACGAATGAGATGGACCCATGTGTCTTTTGACTGATAACGCCTGAAGAAGAGTTTCAGGAGGCCATAAATTGCAATTCAAAGCTCGGATTTGAGCATGGTTGGAGTCATTATAAATATAGGGTTGAGTAGAAGAGGATGGAGACCTTAGAGAGAGGATTCAATATGATTAAACTAAGAAATTTTTTGATGCCGCATCCCTAGAAATGGTAGTTATGGGTTGGGTGTGTTACAAACTTCCTTTAGGTATTGAAGAATGTCAATATGCTTGACTAACCCAGCATTTTTCTCTTGGTAAAGTGTATTGGAGAAGATAAGAGTGAAATTTCAACATTGTCGATCAGAGTGATTAAATATAGCTACAAGAATGGTCCTTATTAATTTGATGTTCTTATCCCTTCCCATTTTCCATTCTTTAGCAATGTTGGATCTAAAGGGGGAAATGCATTAGGCGGCCCAAGAATTAAGGAAATTTCTTTGGTTGGGGGGTAATACAAATATTGAGAAATTTCACTTGGTAAATTGGAATATTGTCAGAGCAACTCAAGAGAATGGCAGATTTGGGATAAGGGACACTTCCATTATGAATTTGGAATTGGAATTTGGGAGAGAATATTATTTGGAGGGTAGTAATATGTAAATATGATTGGTGGGAGAGTGTTCTACATGAAAATTATTTTTCTAATGAAAGGCTCCGGTGCAGAGATGGAGATATAAAAAATAAAAAAGATTCATTAATTCTAAAGCTCATCCAATCATAAACTATAATAATTTGTGACAATTCAACATGGATTCCAAACCAAGTGCTTGAAATACAAGTATATATGACACCTTTTGAAGAATTGGATGGATGGTAGAAATACAAAAAACCTTATATGATATACATGAATCGTCAGAAATCTCATGCCAATGGATGAAATGGTATATTAGAGATCCCCTTGCACATATCATTCCTCTAGCTCAAAATTTATTTGATGTCATCAAAGGATGCATTCCCTAGAACATATCATCCTTAAATCGTAACGGGTGGGGTTTGATGGACTATTGTGTTAACGGAGGATATCATCATCTACTCCATTATCATACTCTTCCCCAGTAAGATTTTGGGAGAAAATTTGGAATTTGGATGGAATTCCCAAGGTAAACTCTTTTGTTGGACATCGATGAATTGTAAAATTTTGACTAGTGAAAATATTCTAAAACTATGGATTCAAGGGCCTTATAGAGGTGCACTATGTCTTTCTTATGCATAGAAAATTCAACATCTCTTTCTAGAGTGTGAATATGACATCAATGTATGCCAAGATAATTTCTTTGAAATTAGCCATATAATGAAAATAACAAAGAGATAGAACATCATATTTGTTCATTAGGTTGAAAGCTACAAAGGAACTTTCAAGAAAAAATGTGCCCTTAAAATATTAGGGTAGCTCTACCTAAGTACATCTGTTGGAAAATCTGGTTAGAGCACAACTAGGTTGTATTCAAACAAGACTTGGATACCCTTCTTAGAGTAGCAATCAAAGCCAAAGGAATCTTATCTGAATATATTAACTCCAAAGGTAGGTAGTTTCTTCAAAGTCAGTATTGGGAAGAGGATGAATATATTTGGATTCATCATTTCCAAAGTTCCCCTATTCCCTTTAAAAAGGTGAATTTCAAACCTTCTTTCAAATAAAATCGGTAGCTTCGATCAGATGTATATAAATTTAAATAATGGAGGTTAGATCAACATTCATATTTTTTTATTTTTTTATGGAGCATCAAAAAGGAATCCAAGGGTGGTAGGCACGGGGTAATCCTCACGGATCTTAGAGGAAAAATTGAAATTTCATAAGCTTGGGGATTAGGAAGGTCATCCAATAATTAAGAAGAAGATTACTCTTTGCTTTGGGGGCTAAGGTTAACAATGGAAAAGAAAATTCAACACTTAATCACCTTGAAGGATTCTATAACTATGATTAATTTGATGCAAAATAAAATTAATCTAGTTGATTATCAACTTGTCTCTATACTAGCTCAAGTGAAAGAGGTTGCAAAAATTCAAAAGTTCTCCCTTTTCCATGTCCTAAGGATTCATAATAGCCAAGAATACCTGCTAGACAACAAGGAAATAAACTTTAAAATTAGGGAGATTTAGGTTAATGGTCAATTAGCCTTCCAAGATATACCTTAATCACTCGTGAATTTAATAACAAGTACCAAAAGAAAATTAATCCATGTGTTCCTCATGTGCCATCCCATCCACCAAGGAAGAGAAGTAAACATGACAAGACCCAAGGCTCCCTCGAAATGGTCTCACCAACATGGATAAAATGTATTGAGAACTCTAGTTTAACTCATCCTAAATGATCCATAAATGGTAGGCCTATGGCCTATCCATCTCACCAACATGGATACTTCCACGAAATAAAAAATCATAACCTTGGATCTTTGTGTTATGGGAAATTCTCGACCAATGAAGACACAAGTCGAGTCTGTCCAACAATTATAGGGGAAGCTATATATGGAAGTCGAGTCGAAACAAATGAGTTAAAAATATGAAATTCAGGTTGAAAGAGAAACAAATCAAACAAATCTGAGTCGACCAAGAGTTGGGTAAGCCAAGAAGCCAAGTAGACCAAACATGGACCCATTCTAATCATGGGAGGATTTAGTCGATTAGATATTTTTGTTGATCGAATAGTGAAGGTGAATCGAGCAAGAAAAAGACAAGTCAGATGAAATTTGACCTGTGATTAGAGAAATAAATTAAAGGAAGGATTTGGTGGCCAACAATGAAAGGAAACCTTCTAGAAATTGAAATTAGTAACCAACAGGCGAAGAAGAAAGTTTGAGGGCGAATTTAATTACCATCAATGTAAGAAAACGTTTTGGGATGAATTTTGGTGATCCACGATGCACAAAAAATGTATGGAAGTCGATTTTTCCATTCACAGATAGAGAAAATGTTTGATAATTCAG
>ML777250.1:2536803-2558392 GCA_009831015.1 Picea engelmannii
CCCTAAAACCAACTTAGCATACATTTTCCTCTAAAAGTATAATGGGATTTAAATATTATTATGAGGTAGTACATCAAAAACCATGTACCACATATCCTTCCAGTTATCAATAAAAGGTTGATAAATACACCAGTTGATAGAAACATGAGGCCTACTAGTGTTTGGGATTTCTCCTATAAGAGGGTATATGAAAAGGGTGGATACATCCTCTCTTCTAATATTTAGTTTTTTAATGGAATTATAATCTAAATTGTCTACATATTCATGATGCGTCAACTCTCTATATGGATTAATAACGCCCTATTTTTCTGGTTAATTATACAAATGCATGGATCTATAATATGGGAAAGTGAGCACCAAAGTGGGTCTCCACCCCTAAAAACATCTCTCAAATTTCTTAGGTTGGCCATTTTTCTTAGGATTTTGACATTACAGTCCATCTATGGTGGGGCATTTTTTTGGGGGTTTACATTATGAATGTTTGAGCTTCGGATTTTGGTAGTCATTTATTACCAAAAAACAAAATATTTAAAAAAATTGTAGTGAACATAAACCAAAATTTGGCAAGAAAAATTCATTGCAAACAATAAAAAATATGGTTTATACCACCCATATAGAATCGTATGCTTTCCAATCCTGCCAATGAGAGTGATTCCAACAAAAATCTCGGAACCGAGTGCCAATTTCTTCAGATAATTTGAGATCTGTGGGCTTGGGGTAGTGTAATATCCAAAATCATAATCATGTTTTGGACTTAGCTGTGATGAGAAAGGCACAAATATGAAGAATGCGACATGATGATGGAAATTTTTCTTTTTCTTTTATGATATAAGGAATTTGCATGTGTTTTAGTGAAGCAAAAAAATTCATATGTTTTTCTACCCTAGACTGTGTTAAATGTCTTGTCATGCTTGATCCTCCTTAAACCTATATTTTGGAAACATGTTAGCATTTTGAGCTTTCACAATATGAATGTTTTTAAAACCTTATATTGCTTCTTAAAGGTCCACCAACTTCATCCACTCACCCACTTGTATACAATGGGAAAACCAATAAACACAAAATTTAACTCTGATCAAGATAATTAAGCACTTGATAATTTGATGTTTTAATCATTCATAGTGTGGTGTATTAGTGTGAAGGGTTTTCGGATTTACTATGTTTGAGAAATTGATGTCGATGTTTCAAACCTATAATACCCAATCCATCTTTAGGGAAGGATAAGACATATATATTAGGGTAGAAGATGCAACATAGATGTCATAATTGTGTTAAGAAATGATTACCCATATTAATAAATAAATGAAAAAAAAAACAATGGTAAGAGAAAAATATAAAGAGAAAGGTTGGCTAGAAAAAGAAAAGAAATTTAAGGGAAAAACAAATAATCCAAAAGATAAAAGGGTGAAAAGAAATAAAATCGCGTATGCTTAAATAAGAGGAAAAATAATACAGGGAAATAAACCAACAATCTGTTAAAGACCTAATAAAATATATCAAATTCGTCAATAATATAAGGAAAGAAATTCAAAATAAAAAATGAAATCAATAACCATAAAAATGAACAACAAAAAGACACCCCCCCCCCACCCCACATACACATATGCGCCCAAAAGACAAAGATATAGACAACTAATAAAGAATAAATAGTATTGAAATAACATAATGTGTTGAGCACGAATGACCTAGAAATGTGTTTCTTGCATGATAGCCTTAGCCACTTCCAGAGGCCTTCCTATGCTTGCTTGGGATTGTTTTGGCTAGCCTTTTTTGTATACAGGTTTCTCTATGGCATTAGTAGGACTTGAGTTTGGATTTATCGATAAGAAGAGTCGTAGCAATATCCAAATAGGTCCCTATAGAGTGACACTTGAGGCTGACTTCAAGGACCTAATCAATGGATCTTTTAGGGTGATTCTTCTTTTAGATATGAATTTAAGAATGTTTTCCGTACTCTCCCTCCATCTTCAATTTTTTTTCTAGTGTAGGATGGTGATCTGAAACCAGGGGTGACATTGATACCAAACTTGATTTGGTTGTAGGCCACTTAACTAAGGTCATATTTAAAATTGCATATCTATTGAACTTGATTGCATCAAAGTTGAAAAGATGGATTTATGAATCCTTGAATCCAAATTGAATATTAACTTGGTGAATATGTTATTAGTCTCATATATCCATTACTTGATGCATTAATAATCATAATTGTGGAAATAAAAACATGAATAAGAAAACATGAGACAAGAGATCACCGAGTTGTTAATGGAGTTCACCAGAACCTTCTAGCTATGTCTTTGAACTCATAAAATCCATGAATCGCTTTATTCTCTTCTTCAAAGATACTCTCCTTTAAAATGCAAAGGGTCAAATTCCCACATCAATAGGTGGAAATACAATTCGCACAACAGGGGGAAGTATCGAAGAGATTCTCTCATGCACAATTAAAAGAGATATATTCTCACAAGAATATGGCCATGCCTCACCTACAAATAGATGATCTCCTCTGATAGTACAAGGCTAGATATCTCACAATCATGTGGCAATCTCTCTCCTGCAAAGAAACAATCTCCTCCGACAAAGGTTGATCTCTCACAAGCATGTGGCATAAAAATGGACTCTCTCAGCAGCACTATAAATGGACCCCTCAAGGGGTGATCCACCTGGGGATGAAACCCGAATATTACATAAGGATTTTATATAGTTTCCTTAGCTCCATAATTCAAGGAGACAATATACACAAATTTAGGATCTAATAACCACTCAAGGACAAAAATGAGAAATCATCTCAACCAATTGATGAGACCCTTAAATTCCTCCTTGAGACTAAGAAACCACTTGTAATAAAGTGAGGAAGAGTCCAAACCAACTCATGAGACCCTTAACTTCCTCTTTGAGACTAGGAAATTGATTTCCCCTTAAAATTGGGAAACTAATTTATGAGTTGGATTTTCTCATGAAACTAATTTCCCATTTTTACAATTAAATGAATAATACGTAAGATTCTCAAACTCATTTCAAGAATTAATCTTTTTTCCAATATGCATGACTAATACATGAGTTTTTAATATTCATTTCAAGTATTAATCATTTTTACAATTTAAATAATTCGTTCATGAGAATTAATTATTATTTTCCATATTTTAATGATATTCTCCATGGTATGAAAAATAGTAATTCCTTGTGTCATGATCATCCTGGATCATAACTCCCCACAAAAAACACTTTTAATCCTCTAAAAGTATAAAGAAAAATTGTGACTTGTGATCCAGATTTATGAGCCGAACGAAATGAATAATAGACTGAATACAATAACACATATATACAGAGAACAAAAACAAATATCCAGTGAACAATAAGTTTTATTGAATAAATAAAATAGGATGAAACTAGAAAAATGTAGAACTCAAAACAACTTGCTCAAATGGTGGTAGCTATATTTGAGAAAAGATGTGGCTGCTATGCACATCCGTCTGAGAAAAAGTATTACAATGAGACTCCAAAGGCCTTTTTAACATTACTCGTGAATGCCAAAACCCTATAAATCCGAAAACCTAACCCTAGGTAATGAAAGACCAAAATTTATGTGGGCCCCGATGGGTAAGTTGGTACCTCAACTTCCCATGGTCGTAACTTTTTCATGTGACCTATGATTTAGGCATGTGATAGTCCCTTGCAAAGTTCTTTTCGATACCTACACACTATGTCGTCAATCTGTGACTTTGTCTACAATTTGGTTGTGGCAAGCCAAAAAAACAATGTTTAGGGCCCCAAAACGGCCCTGGAAGTACAAAAAGATGTACTGACATGGAAACTTCCAAACTAATCCAGTTGGATTAGGTAGTGTTGAGGAAAAGATATGAAATAATGTCACTCAAGCATTTTCAGACTTTACTTGGCTAAAGAAAAGTAGATGGGAATATCACCCTATTTTTATAGACAACACAAATAACATCCTAACTAACAAGTATTAATTATGAGTTCTTAGGCTAGTCTTTTATCAACAAAAAGTTTGCCAGAAGTTCACTAATTATGTAATTTTATGAATATAACAGTTGCTGAAATAAATGTAAGAATAGAAGTAAAGACACCAAGATGATAATCAAGACAGAAGAGACATACAACAATCCTTTATTTCATTCCAATTCACCGAAGAGACATTTTCTTTACAAAAGCTCATACAGAAATCTTGGACCAAAGTCAAACTTAGACATCCTCGATGGAACATACAAAAGGAACTCTGACAGAAAACTAAAACTAAACTCTAAAAGATGGATCAACTTGCCACATATTGCTACCCACTCGACTCTACACAATAACATTGATCAGTCATGAAAATTAATTCACAAACATACAATTCTATACAGACTATCAAAGATAGATCAACACCTCTGAAAAAAACGTGTCTGAATGATTTGATTCAACCCTGAATATTGATGTCTATAATAAGACCCTGCTATCACAAAAGAGAATTAGGCTTTGATGAATATATGAATGAATGAAAATTGAACTATCTCAACATAACTCAAAGAGAAAACCTTAGCGTGCTTCTACTTCTATCCTCCTCTTGTTCCTCCCTTTCTTCTTTCTTTTAACAAATTAGAATTGGGTGAAGTAGTCGAACCAACTCATTAGTTAAGTTAATTAAATGACGCAACTAACTTTAGTTCGGGGGAAGAGTAATAATTATAATTAAGGGTCATAATTAAATAATAGCTAGTAGTTGGGACCCCTTGTGACTCCCTTTAGTTAATAAAAATCATAACATAACCATTAGTTAAGCAAAAAACACCTCCTTGTGTCTCCCATCAACATATTCACTTTTGGTGATTTAACCTCATGAAATTTGAAATTATTTCAAAAATAATAGTAGTATATCCAAAAATAAATGTGTTGTCCAAAAATCCCTGAGTCAACTGTCATAAAACAATATATATAATAAAAACTCAAAAGCCATATTTCCTAGTCTGTGATGCAACCCTTCCTTGGTTGTTGTTGTCGCCTCTTGATTTTCCTAAATTTTCCTTTGGCTGTGTAGAGCCTTTAGGCCTAATCTCGCTAATCACGTGAGAAAAATCATCCCTCAAATGCATCCAGGAAGACACGGATTTGTCAGAGCCATTGGAGGGTGAGGATGGGGCAGAAATGAATTTTACTTTATCAAGGGCATGGTGGGCCTCAATTTTTAATCTCTTGCTAGCATGGGAGGATTTCACTGGTGAGTTCAGGGGCAGCTTGGGCAATGGGGTTAACCGACGGAGGAGCGAGTAAAGACAAGTTGGTCTAGCCACGATGTTGAGAGACTGTTGAGTGGACAATCTCCTGCAATCCATCATTTTCAGGGACCTCGGATTGTAATGAAACATGAGGAGGTACATGGATATTGGGTGCTTGTGTGGCTTGGAAAGGAGGCCTTTCAGGTCTAGGTTGAACTATTCCCTGCCCAATCCAATTGAAGAATCTGGCATGAAACAATTGGCCAATATCTTGTGAATCAGTGTCAAAATGTATGGAGAACCTAGGCCTTCTTGGGCCTTGGTTCCAATTACCTCTACCTCTATTTTTTCATCCATGGTGACCTCGACTGAAAAAAATCATCCTGCATGTGTGATCGATTAGCAGATAGTATTTTAAATAACCATACATGACAACTCTTAAAAATATGAAATAGATTTGTCTCAATGATGTATCAAACTCATGCAATCCAATCCATACAAATTGCTTTACTGTTAATCAATGTACAGGGGGTTGAAAAAAGGGTTCTGGGATATGTGAGGGGTTTTTATTGAGAGAAATTATGATATAATGAAAGGGGAGAAGACATGGTCACTGCTCGATGACCACAAAAATCAACTGTAAAGAAAACCAATAAAACCTCACTGCAATGTACACAAGACACTGCCACTTTCATCCACTTTAACAAAATAATCCTCTTAATTGTAATCAATCTCAGAACAGGGAGTGGAAAATGAATATGGGAGGTGACGGGGTTTGTAATTAATGGAAAGTGAAAAAAATGGAAGGGAAGAAGGACGATTATTGTTCATGAAATTAATTAAGTGATCCACAAAACATTCTGCGAAAGGAAATGCATGAACCATCAATCACTTGACCAAATAATAATTTCTGTGCATTTAACTAGTTAACTATTCATAAACAAATATTCAACACAGTGCCATCACAAGACAATATGTATTCCACACAATTTGTAAGATGTTATGTTTCCTTCATTCACATACTCTACATTTTATAACAATTTACGAACATTACCCATTTCCAATCTGTAACCATCAAAATCAACCACTACCCATGCATTACTTCAATCCACAATAATTCTCAAAATTCATGTTTTCAATTAACAATGAAGTCACTATCATTACAATCGGGCCCATCATTTAGATGAAATGACATTCTTTGAACATATATGACAGTAACCAAAATAGTCAAGACTGAAATGCCACACTCGAATGAAAATTAAACATACAACCCACGATCACCATTTAGACCCAACTTATGCACAAGGTAATTCGCCCAGGCAATGTAACTCTGCCACTGTAAAAAAAAAACAATCCAATGTGGCTTAAAGATATGGGCCATCCATCCAACATGACGAGGTCTTAACATAAATTCTATCTCAACCAATTGATTGGTATGCAACAAAACATGCTCAAAACTCTGCGAGTATCTTTGACTGTGAGGACTCAAGCCTTTTATGTTATACACAGTGCGCAACCAACAAAACCCTGTGATGCAACAATTTCACTTTAACAAAAACAACACACAGTCACGGTAACAACTCAACATTTCGTGTTGAGCCATCGATTTAATATAACATTGGTTTGATTTAGTCACACCATGATCGAAAATGTTGTGAAAACTCAGGTTTATAAAATCATACAAGAATAAGGATACAGTGGATATACTCATTACAATCGTCCAGTTCAATAGTCATTCGACACCAAAGAAAACCATAGTTACCATGCCCATTGTTTCATTTTGCAAAAACACTGTGCACATAATGCGACATGTGTGAGCAACATCAAGCATTTGTAACCAATGCCAACTATCATCCAAATAGTCATTAGTTCCAATACCAGTGACTCTGTATCAACCTAACAATTCACCATTGTTGTAAAAAGACAATCAACCTAACCAACTATGGAAACTATGTATATCTCTACATCCAATCAAATCGAGCAGAGGCCTTTATCATTAACAATACCGAGTTACAAAGAGAGTGACTGTGTGTACTTTGAAAGTGAAATCGGTAATGTAGGGTTCACCATTGTTATAACAAAGGGGGTGACTATGTACCAACCAACACGACTGTCACACGACCAACTGGGCAAGCTTGTATTCGAGCTAGTCGATAATTATACAACCATAACCAAGTAGGAAACCCAAGAGGCCGGGCTAGTATTCTCTATCACTCTTCAGATAGGAGGGCCAAGGTTTGTTGCATAACCAACATAGGGAGAGTAGATCCACTCTTATAATGGTGAAAACCCAAGGCTAATGGTGTATACACAGAGAGACCCATTTGTGGATAGGTAACAAATTCATGACAGGGTGCCACAACAGAAAGGTGAAGCTTTAATCTCGCCTGGCAATGTTAATTAACGTATGCAGGGTATAACCCTTGTGTTCTTCGAGCGAACAATCCTAGCCTAGGGATGAAGACAAGGACGAGGAATAACATGAACCCCATTTTGTGACCCTTGATAGTGCAATCAACCAAATCCAAAGTGAACAAAACAAAGTGACGCAGAAAACCTCCAACCATTAAACCCATGAAAGGTAGAGACTGGATTTAGTGACAGTGCGTGAAGATAGATATTCACCCAAGACTAAACAAAAATCCTCCAACCAAATGACAGTGATAACAAAGAGCTATCACCCAGGAGTACCAATAACCTTGACGAAATCAAAATTTTTACAGGAAGAACCATCCACTCTTCATTCCAAGAACCCAAATTTCACACAGTTGCAACACTTAGGAAAACACAAACCCATACACCTGAGCCAGTAATCATTTCATAACCAGAAAAGAATCACGAATGGACAAAAAAATACATACTTGTAATCGAATTCCTTAAAACAAGAACTGGTCGAGCGGTTCTTCCCTGCCAAAAATTTCGGATCATAACCACAACAACAAGATCAAACAATAGCCCGATTAGGGTGGCGGCTAACAGGAGGGGTAAAGGTGATGTGAAATAAATGCACGTCGCCTCCACGCACCATTCATTTACTCATCAGTACATGCCAACCCCCTTTCAATTAACACCATTAATCTAACTCTGCGTTGGGATCTGCATAGGTTACTTTCCAAATGTACTTTCCATATCATATATCCAATTTCTTATTATATAACTCAAACAAAATCACATAAACATTAATGTTCACCACCTTTTCAAATGAGCCATCGATATTCAATCTATCCAAATATACCATATGTGGATCAGCCACATAATTCAATTAACCATTGCATAACCATTAGCACTATCACCTTGCCAAGTGCACCACCAACATTTCACACCATATGCATATTAAACATCTAATTTAATCACAATTTCATAACCATTTACTTGCTAGCTAGGGCTTAACAATAATCATCAAGTACTTTCATGCATGTAGTATAGTTAGGATATCTTTAGAATCTTCCCCTTGCAATTGTTTCTCATTTCCTTTAAGTTATTCACATGTGATATTGCAGAACTAGGTCCCCTTCCCTTGCATTTGTTCTAGTATTTTTCCTCTCTCAAAACTACCCTTCATGTAATTTTACTAACATGTTTGTTATGCAGGTGCGATAAGAATAGACGACAATGACATTAATGAATAGCATAGGCTATAGTAACATAAGGAATCAACACTTCATAATCTCAATTCATAACCAATAACAACAAGATCTTCATCAAGCATGTGAGTCGTGTTGCACATCATTTCAACATAAAAAATGAACAGATCTGCTCTCCAATAGTTCAAGGGGGTCCCTAGTATTATTTAGTTTTTATAATAATAGGCTTTAGCAACAATTTGCAGGTGAAACTTCATTGATGTTTTCAATCGTCAATATTTGGGTGGCCACTAATTTACGCCTGGAGGTTGTGTAGGGATTCAAACATCCTGGAAAGTGTAGAACCCACAATTACAAAGAATTACAGAAGAATGTGATGAGCTAAAATTGTCAAGAGCAACTAGTTGGAATAGGTGGGTGGCCACCAATATCCACCTGGTTCAGTCCTCCCCCCTTAAGGAGAAATGGTGTCCATTGTGTTGAGTGCCCCCATCAGGTGAAGAAATTTCTATTTAATTTGGCTTTGGGTGAGCCACTTTCCTTGGTGCAGGATTTGTCATGCCTTGACAATCCGATAAAGATGGATCCTCTGCTGGCAAGTGCCCTTGACATGTGTCCACTATATGATCAGTGGATTCCTATTTTAAGTAGACAAGATTGAGCTCTTTTGGTGTCAATTGTTCTGCGATCTCTGAGGTGTCCAATAATGGTGGAAAATATGGCCAAAGGAGGTCCACATTGATCATTGGGTGCAATCCAAGGAAGGGGGAGTGTTGAGCTCAAAAACATTTTCACCCATAGCCTTGGTGATAGTGTAAGGCCCATAGAAAATTGGGCAAAGCTTCTGATGGGGCCATGTAAGGTGTTCCTTATGAAAATTTAACCAGACCTTGTCTCCCACTTGGAACTTGTGTGGTACATGGTGTTGATCATGGAACTGCTTGTACTTAGCATTGGATTTCTACAAAATCTCATGGACCTATTGGAGGAGCTATGGAGAGCCATGTTGTAGCTATGTTGAACATAGGGAATACTCTCATCCCATGTATGTGGATTCTTAGAGTTATACATGTGCAGGATGTGTACAATCATCTAATTGACGTCCTTTGTTTGGCCATCGGTTTGAGGGTGGAAGGAAGTGGATTTAGTGAGCTTGGTGTCCAATAGTGACTAGAGACTCAACCAAAATGTGTTGAGGAACCTGTTGTCCCAATCGAAGATGATGGTCTGTGGTATCCCAAAATGAACCCACACTCATTCAAAGAAGAGCTTGGTAGTATCTTCCACAGTGATGCTCTTATTCCAGGATGTGAGAATGGTCATCTTCGAAAACTGATCAACGACCACAAATACACAATCATTGCATTTCTTGGTGGATGGAAGGACATAGATGTAATCCATCGAGATTGATTCCCAAGTCATCTCGGGAGTAGGAAGAGGGGCGTATAAGCCTTGCTTCTTGATGGTTGCCTTGGAAATGACATAGTCAGTGCAAGCTCTGATATAGTTCTTGATGTCTTGTCGAAGTTTTGGCCAATAAAAAAGTTTTTGTAGAACGACCACAATTTTTTCCATGCCAAAATGTCCTACCATCCGACTGTAGAGAGCTTCCCAAATCAAGTTTTCACACTTGCTTTCAAGAACACATAAATGGTCAATATAGCATAACAGTCCATCCTAAATGTTAAAATCGATGAAATTCACGCCTGTACCCAAGACATGATAGGTGGTGGCGAATTCTGAATCTTGTTGATAAATTTGGGGCCACTCAAATGCATCATGTCCATAGGAATGGAAAACGATGGTGAGTGTAGCCATGAAAGTTTGATTGAGGTAGTCAATGACACAATTTGTGCTCCTTGTATTATACTTGATGTTGAGATGGAACTGATGCAGGTAGGTGAACCACTTCTGATGCTGGTTTTTCTACAACTTCCCCTGTGTCTATATGAACTACAGAGGCTTGTGATCAGTGTGGATGATTGTCTCCTTTCTCAGAATGTAATGTTTCCATTGACGACAGGCATGTAGAATGGAATGCATTTCCTTGTCATAGGTGGGGTATTTCCAGAAAGTATCTGAGAGTGTCTCACTATGGTATTCTACCGGATGAACGTGCTAAGTGAGAAGTATGACTAGAGCATAGTTAGATGTATCAGTTTCAATATAAAAAGATTGTTGCAGATTGGTTAAGGAGAGTATTGGAGCTAAGAAAAAAAGATGCTTCGGATCATCAAGTACTCATTTTTGTGCCTTCCCCCACGTGAATGTTTCCCTGCCACCGCCCTTTTTCACTTAGTTGAGGGCCCATGCAATATGGGAGAATCCCAACACAAACCATCGGTAGAAGTTGCTAAGTCCCAAGAAGCTCTGAAGCTTGGTTAGTGTGGTCGGGGCTGGCCAGTCACAGATGACTTGGATCTTAGTTGGATCCACATGTACCTCATGCTCATCAACAATGTATCCCAAGTATTGGAATTTGTTCATGCCAAAGGATCATTTTTCCAAGTTGGCATATAGCTTGTGTTATTGCAGAGTGCTCAAAACCTATTGAATATGTTGCATGTGCTCCTCCCAAGTTCTGTTGAAGATGAGGATGTCATCCAAATATACCACCACAAAAGAGTTGGTGAAGAGTCTCAATACATCATCCATCAACCTCATGAAAGTGGTTGGTGCATTTGTTAAGCCAAAGGGAATGACCAATCGTTCGAAGAGACCTTCTTTAGATTTGAAGGTTGTCTTCCATACATCAGTGGGTTCGATGGGAACCTGGTGGTAGCCAGACTTTAGGTCAATCTTGTTGAAGAACTGTTCCCACTTGAATTGGTCAAGAAGGTCATCAATTCAGGGAATTGGATACCGACTCCTAACTGTGATTTTGTTTAATGCTCTGTAATCAATGCAGAGCCACCATGTATTGTCTTTATTCTAAACTAGTACAATCAATATTCTGCAAGAGAAGCATCTAGGTCTGATGTGCCCCTTTTGAATCAGCTCTTGGATCTAACACTTGATTTCATCATTCTCCATCAGCAAGTGACGATAGACTAGCCCATTATGCAAAGGTTCATCAGGAGTTAGATAAATTGGATGCTTGACTTGGCAGTGCATCGGTACCACAATGGGTGAGGAGAAGATGTCTTTGTACTCTTCCACGATCCCATCCACTTGTTTTTGCTGCAAAGAGAGGCTCTGTGTAGAGACTACAGATGTGGCAATGACCTTCGGCTTACTGTGAGAATGAATCACAAAGAAGACGAACTTCCCAGTCTATGAAATGACCTTACTGCATTGCTTAGCAAAGATAAAAGAAATAGCGGCAGGCAGCGCTACCTCTGGTATCTTGTACAATTGTCTACCCAAAGTAATAATAAAACTATGGGGTCTAGACTCATACACAACATGTCGCTTCTACAAATATGGTTGTCCTAAAAGAACATAACAAAATTCAAGGGGAGAAATATCACACAATACCTCATCTTTGAAAGGCTTGATATCGTAGGGTAGACAACATTGTTGGATGATGCAAATATCTCTTCCTTGGAAAAGTGAGTCGATGGTGTAGGGCTATAGGTGCAGTGTCATCAGCAGGTCCAACTGCTTGACAAACTCTGTTGAGATCAGGTTCTTCTGACTACTGCTATCAACAATGAAAATAAGTGGAGCCCCCTTTAACCACATCGGTGAGTGAAATAAGTGTTCCCCTTCCTCTGGTTCCTTTGATTTGTTTGGCTATAATTTGGTGGTAGCGAAAGTGGAACTGGGTTCAACATCGATAATGTACTTCCCTCCTTATGGATTTGATTCAGAGTCATAATTTCCCTTTGACTCAGAATCTTTCATCTTGGCCACTAGTGATTTCTTAGAGGGACATTATTCGGTGTCGTGCCAAGGGATTTTATGGTATTCACACCATTTTCCCGTGTCCTTCTTCGACTTCTCGTTACCCCTCTTGTGTTTAGGCTTGGACTGGTTCTCCTGAGAGCGGCCATCATTTATCTATCCCTTGTTTTTTGGGTTGGGGCCACCTTTTCCCCACATTAGCTGTGAGGATTTTGCAGATTCAAACTCTCGCCTCTTCTGCTTAAATTTTTTCTCGATCTTGACGACATATCTATAAGTCATACCCAATGATGCGATGTCCAGAAAATCCATTTATGTTTGAATGTATCTATGCATACATCCATGATATTTGAGCACGATATCTCATTCAGAGTATTTGATACCCAATTTCATGCACAGGGTATGGAAAATATTGGTGAAATTTGGTACTATTTGGTCCCTTTCCTAATGCAAGGTGGTCCATCTTGTGTACTGGTCCTCGTAGCTTCCAATGGTATAGTATTGTTATTTAATGGAATCCATTAAGGAATCCCACATGGGGGAGACCAAAAATATTGAAGATTACTCTATGGACCTTTGCTCAGAGTAATTATCGCACCAGTCCATAACATGGGCAACAACCTTGAGGAGTGCAAAAGTAATATTTTCCCTATCGAAAAAATTGTGGACCAAAAAATACCCTTTGTGCAGATTCAACCATTTATCTATAACATCTACATCTATCAGTCCTTCAAATAATGGAATATAAAAATTTACCTGTACCTTGAAGGGGGTTGCATGGCCACTTGATGAAGATGTGTCTCTTGTGGGTAGTTGTCGAAGGATCTGTGCAAAACTATCCATCATTTCATTCCTTTGTCGTGCAAGGGATTCCTTGAGAAACATTTTAAAAGGGTCTCTTGCTCCATAATATTTCGTTTCATCCCCCATGGGTTGTTTTTGGGCTCAGCATGGTCGATCTTGAAAAGAATCGACTGGTTCGACTCCCAACTTCTTGTACCTTGATTTTGTCGGGGACCTGAACGAAGAAAAATAAATGAAGAGAAGACCACTCTGATACCACTGATACCGATTTATGAGAAGAAATAAATGAATAACATAATGAATACATTAACAAAGAGATATGGAAAATAACAAAAGATATCCAGTGAACATAACTTCTATTGAATAAATAAAATAGGTTGAAACTGTAAAATTGCAGAACTGAAAACAACTTGCTTAAATGGTGGTAGCTATCTCTGAGAAGAGATGTCGTTGTTATGTGCATCCATCTGAGAAAAATGATTACAATGAAGCTCCAGAGGCCTTTTTTACATTACTCATGAATTCCAAAACCTTATACATCCAAAAACCTAACCCTAGGAGATGAAATGCCAAAAGTTATGTGGGCCCCGATGGGTAAGTTGGTACCTCAACTTCCCGAGGTCGTAACTTTTGCATACAGCCTCTGTTTTAGGCGTGTGATAGCCTGCTGGAAAGGTATTTTTGATAAATACACATTAATTTGTCAAAATCTAAAAATTTCTAAAGTTTGACTGTGACAAGCCAAAAAAAAACATTGTTTAGGGCCCCAAAACAACCCTGGAAGTACATAAAGATGTACTAACATGAAAAATTCCAAATTAGGACAGTTGGATTAGGTGGGTGGCCACCAATATCCACGTGGAAGATGTGTAGGGATTCATATAGCCCCGAAAGTGAGAAACCACAATTACAAATAATTATAGAAGAACGTGATGAACTAAAACTATCAAGAGGAGCCAATTGGAGTAGGTGGGTGGCCACCAATGTCCACCTGGATCAAACTTGAATCTCCCCAATCAGCTTCTAGGAAGATTCTTACACTCCATGATGCACTTCCCCACTATTCAATTTTCATAACAAATGTCTCTAACAGATCAAACCCTTCTTCTCCTCCACCTTTGTACTTCAGAATGAGGATGTTGATGCCAACGCTTTCATCAATGCAAATTCACAGTTGATTCCTTGATCTACATAAAATAATTCTCTCAAAGGCCACACCTTTCTTCTCCTTCAACTTTGAACTTAATAATGAGGATGCAATGCCAACACTTGCACCAGTGCAAATCCATAGTCGATTCTTGGATATGCATAACAAATGTCTCTAAAAGGCCACACCCTTCTTCACCTTCACCTTTGTTCTTCAAAATTAGGATATCAATGTTGACACTTGCATCAATGCAAGTATGTAGCTAATCATACATGATAACAATTTTGCAATTTCAAAGAAATACCATACTACTCATGGACAAGTTTACAATGATTGTCAAGACAGTCCTTAGGAAAAATAATGCCTCTCACTCAATAGTGGCTATAAGACCCATTACAATGTTGTCAAAATGTGCCTAGGAACAACAATGCCTCTCACTCAACAGTGGCTACAAGATCCATTACAATGTTACGAAAATAAGCCTAGGGAAAATAATGCCTCTCACTCAATAGTGGCTACAAGACCCATTACAATGTTGCCAAAACATGCCTAGGAAAAACAATACCTCTCACTCAACAATGGCTACAAGGCCCATTACAATGTTTTCAACAAGGCTTACAAGGTTTAGGCATAGAACAAATTGCCTCTCACTCTCCTCATCACTTTAAAGAGTGGCTAATTATAAGATTTTACATCATTAACATTAAAGCAAATACCCCCAAATGTGCACTAGTGGCAATTCTATGGTTTTTTAAATCCCCCATTAAAAACATGTGCAAGATAACAAATAAGGCAAATTCCATCATTACAATACTCGTCTCACGATTATGAGACTTTTGGCTGTAACATGACTAATTTATATCGAAGTGTCAAAATGTCCTCTTACCACACTATCTCGGTTTGCATGTAAGGATCAATCAATGGATATCTTGCAATAATTCAAATCTTGCTACAACACTCAAATATCACCAGAATCTGAAACATAATTCATCCTCTTGCAATTTTCAAAAAGAGGAAAAAACCATAAATGCTTAAAAATGACATTGGTTTTTGTGCCAAGGCACTCAAAGCATTGATAAAATCTTAGCATACATAGCACTAGCAGATCTATCTCGTCATTTTGCAACTTTTGACTATAAAGTCGACCACCGTTCTTCATTTGCAACTTTTCCTAGAAGTTTGTGCCAAGCATTAATGAAAAAAGTGGGATTCTTCCATGAGCCCAAAAATCCACTGCCTAGATCCAACTTCTAACTGCACCAATGGATTCATAGAGAGAAATCATGCAAAACTGACTATACTTTAATCAAATTTTGTCACCATCACTTATGGACCCCCTAGGCTCTTTACCTCGAAACATGTGCCATGCATTAATGACAAAAGTGGGATTCAACCATGAGACCTAAAAATACACTAATCAAATCAAAATTCTAATTGAACTAGTGGGTTCTTGGAGATAAATCGTGCAAAATTATTGTACTTCCGTCAAATTATGTCACTATCACTTCTAGGCCCCTCCTAGGCTCTCTACCTCAATTTGTGTGCCCTACAGGTCATACCACCTACATTAATTGCTTGCAAGGATCTCAAAAAATGTGCCAAGGTGTGGTTATGCCACATGGCAGACTCTGAGGTTCCACGTGGTGCCTCCTGGGAGTGCCAGATAGCATTTTTCTCAATTGGCCCAAGTCGCGACCAAAAGAGCCATTTCCAGGTGACACATGGCGACCTCCAGTGTTTCCACATCACCATGTTGATGTCATGTTGATTTCATGCTGCCACATCATCCATACGGTCTTTCATGTCAGTTTTACGATCTTACACGTTAGTTCTATGGTCTTCCACATCAGCACCCAGTAAGCATGCCACATCATGTTGACATCATCTGTGTAGTCTTCCAGGTTAGTGCCCAATCAACATGCCATGTGATGATGAGGCCATTCATATGGTCTGCCATGTTAGATGATGACATCATTTCCACATCATTCCATACTACCACATCAACATCTCATTCAACACCTACGCCACATCACTATTGTACTACCATGCTAACATCCTGTGTCTATGCCCATGTTTCCACAACAATTTGAATGACATACCACATCATCATCTTGCATCAACGTATGTACTGCACCATCAACCTATACGACATGCCACATCATTTGTACAGTCTACCATGCCACTTTAATGGTCTGCTAAGTCAGTTGTACGATTTTCCACATCAATTGTATGGTCTTCCACGTCAACTATACGGTCTACTACGTCAGATGTATGGTCTGCCACATCAACACCAAGTCATCATGCCACATCATCCTGACATCATCCTCTGTACTGCCACATCATGATGATGTCATCCATCATATTTCCACGTCAGCCACCATGTTAGGATCCATACAACCACTTGGCTCTGCCATGTTAGTATGCTAACGTTAGAACTATACAAACTTTGCGAGATTCACATGTTTACCAAAAAATTCAAATGGACATATCTTTGTCATCCTTACTCCATTTGACAAACCATTTACTCCATTGCAAAGCTATTGCCAAGCTCTTCGACTTGGTGCTAGTTTTGTCAAATTCCGGGCACTTTGATTTTTGAGGTATTTTGGATCCCCATGGCTCATTTAGGCTATCCATTTCCTATTTGTCTGTATTAAAAGGCCTTATTTTCTCTTCATTCTCTACTTGGATGTTTTGGTTGATTTCTTCAAGTTCTTTGATGCTTTTCCCATCTTGTCTTCAACACCTGCAACAACTGTCAATCCTTCTCTGATACCACTTGATCTGAAACCAGGGGTGACATTGATACCAAATTTGATTTGGTTCTAGGCCACTTAACTAAGGTCAAATTTACAATTGTGGATCAATTGAACTTGATTGCATCAAAGGTGAAAAGATGGACTTGTGAAGGCTTGGATCCAAATTGAATATTAACTTGGTGAGTATGTTGTTAGTCTCATATATCCATTACTTGATGCATTAATAATCATAATTGTGGAAATAAAAACAAGCATAAGAAAAAATGAGACAAGAGATCAACGAGTTGTTAACATAGTTCACCAGAACCTTTTGGCTACATCTCTGAGCTCATAAAATCCATGAATCTCTTCATTCTCTTCTTCAAATACACTCTTCTTTACAATGAAAAAGGATGAATTCCCACATCAACAGGTGGTAGTATCATTCCCACAATGGGTGGCAGTAAAATTCCCACAACAGGTGGAAATATCAAAGAGATGCTCTCATGCAAAATTCAAAGAGCTATATTCTGTAAAGCATGTGGCCATGTCTCTCCTACAAAGATACAATATCCTCTAACAGTATAAGGCTATATCTATCACAATCATGTGGCAATGTCTCTCCTACAAAGAGACGTTCTACTTTGAAAAAGGATGATCTCTTACAGGAAAGTGGCATAAAAATGGACTCTCCCATCAGTGCCATAAAGGGTCCCCTTAAGGGGTGATCCACTAGGGGGTGAAAACCAAATCTTACATAAGGAGTTTATATAGTTTTCTTATCTCCATAATTCAAGAAGACAAGATCCACATATTTAGGATCTAATAACCATTGAAGGACAAAAATGAGAAAGCATCTCAACCAAATCATGAGACCCTTAACTTCCTCCTTGAGACTAAGAAACCAATTTCCCCTTAAAATTAAGAAACTAATTTGTGAGTTGGATAATCTCACAAAAACAATTTCCCATTTTTACAATTAAATGAATAATACATGATATTATCAAAGTCACTTGAATCATTAATCATTTTTCCAATATGCATGACTAATACATGAGTTTCTCATATTCATTTCAAGTATTAATCATCTTTACAATTTAAATAATTTAATCATGAGCATTAATTATCCTTTGCCATATTTTAATGATCCTCTCCATGGTATGCAAAATAATAATTCCTTATGTGGAGATCCTCCTAGATCAGAGGCCCTTGATTTATCCATTCCCATGGAGAAAGATGTTGTAGATTGAACAAATTTTTAAAGTACCAATGGCTTGGTGTGTCGTTTTAATGGTATTTGGCGTTGGCTAGTTGATCTTCATGATTGGATCTCAATCTCTTCGAAGCTAGAGATGAAAGAAGATGATCTCATTTACCCCTATGCAAAGGAGTATTTTATTGTTGAATTTGATCTTGCAAAAGACAAGCATCTGATCGCAAGACCATGCTTCTATGTCAATTTTGGTTTATGCATGAATCCTTGGACTCATTTTTTTTATCCAATGACAAACATTTTACCCCCAGCTCCAGTTTGGGTTAGACTCCCAAATCTACCTTTGTATTTTTGGGGTTTACCCTCTCTTCAAGTCATTGATAAATCCCTAAAAGGTTCTATTAAAGAAGTTCAAAAACACAGATCCAAGGTATATACACATATGCTTAAATGTGTGTAGAAATAGATTTTAGTGAAGGGTTTCTAGAAAAACAATTTTGATAGGAAAAAAATACTCTTGGACATAAGAGTTGGAATATGAAAAATTTCTTTACACTGTAGAGCTTATTTTGAAATTGGGAATTTTGCAACAAAATTCCCTAAAGAACTAAGGAAGGTTAAGAAGCACCATTGTAAATGGACCTAGTGGGTGGGATCTAAGGAAGAAAAACGGGTAATCCTCAAGGAATATCCACTTATATTATATTAGATCCGTCGAAGGAGGGGACTAAGGGGGCTTCAATGAAAACTAGTGGAACTCCATCACAAAAAGTTTCTCTGACACAATTGGATCCTCCCAAGGAAGAGCCAAAAGTGAATATAGAGGAAACTATGGACACATTAGTTGATTCAGATCAAAGTAGGGCTATTTCTTCAAAAGAAGACTCTTTACCTCAACAAGGATTAGCACATCAAGGTTCAACATAAGAGGAACTTACTTTTCACCCATATATGGATCATGTGCAGAACCTCCTAAGGTGAGCTCGGAAGATCAAGTTGAAGAATATGAGATACAAGAACAATTAGAACCTCCATATCAAGGCAAATCGTGAATTGAAAGAATAGCAAGGACCTCATCAAAAAGAAAGGAAGTATAGACAACAATAGTAAAGAAGAGAAAATATCCTTCGGTAAGACAATCAATGGTGACATGAAGACGGGCCTATAATCCAACTTAAGCATAAAGTTTTTTTGTCTTTTATTATGTCAACAATTTGTTCGATTTTAGTCATGTAAGAAGTATCAAGATGAAGGTTTTGTGGACATAAGTCTTTTTTGTGTACTTGCCAAATAAGAAGCTGACAATTTTGCTTAAAATCCTAAGTCAATAAGGATGATGTAATTATTCTACAACTATGTTGCAATTTTTTTTTTAATATATTAATCTCCTAGTTATTATTTGAAAAATATAAAAAAAAAGATAATAAATATCTATTGTACAATTTGAATGATCCTAATGATTAAGAACATGTGTTTACTCATAAAAAAAATTAAGATAAAGTTTAATACTCAAATCTCTCTATTCATTAAAATATATAACTAGATTTCTCCTTATATAGATAAGGCAAATAAAAAATAAAAAATACATTACCACGTTCGAGAATCTGTAGTAGAACTTTTAAAATGAGTGGCACGAATCATCTGTGATAGAAAACATTGACCTGAGTAAAATATAAGAGAGAAGAACGTTCAAAATTTGACCCAGGGTTGTTCTCCTCCACTGATCCCAAGGAGCCTTACATAAAATATCAGATAAAGTAGCCTTCCAAATTTGAACAATACACGATTGGTCGTTCTCCTGACACAATCTGACTCAGAAGATGAATACTAGTCAACAATGGCTTGACGGCTAGTCAACTATGTCTCACTCATGACGGCTAGTCAACAATGGCTTGACGGCTAGTCAACAAATAAGTTCAGAATCTCTCGTCGAGGAATAATTGAAGTTCACGACAAGATTCACAACTCATGTCCCATTTCATGAGCGCGAGTCAACACTGGCTTAAAGTAAAGTCAAAATTTCTCAACTCATGTACCATTTCATGAGCGCGAGTCAACACTGGTTTAAAGTAGGTCAAAATTTCTCGTCTAATCTTTTCTCCAAAATTTAGTTTTTAGGTAAAAAATAGGTTTAAATTTAGCCAGATTTTTAGGGGTAGTCTGAGTTTCATATGACAAAATTTCATACATTTCAGAATCTTATATTTTAAATTAATTTAGATATTCAAAACATAAATTAGAGTTTTGGATTGACCAAAAATTTAAAAGTGAATCGCTAAAATACTTGAAAAAAAATAACTGGAAAGAAGATTACTCGAGTTAGCCCACCCCATAATTAAGAAGAAAGGCTTACAGTCGAGGAAATCTGAGGTAGAGGAAACACGGACAGTTGATTAAATCCGTGATAGCATGGAAACGTGGTAATCTCAAAGGTTAATTATTTAAACGTGGCAATCATATGATGTTACAGTAATTTCTTAATATTATTATGTAAATGTTAAAAAGTAAACAGGTTCATTGATGTATTCATAAATGCAAGGAAGTTATCAACAATAAATCTATCTCGTTGATTTTGGAGGACGACTAAACATTACCCGCATCTTCAATATGTGACCATCAAATTATAATTTAAGATTAAAAAATCATTAATTGTGCCCATCTCCAATAAATATACACCTTTCTGACGTAAATATATCGTGTTTTCTCACAGCAGCTGACAGTAAAAAGATGATTGCGCGTGGCCTCGTGCCAATAATAGGGTGGCCGCTCTACCACTTCGTAATCAAGGAGTCGCCTCGTGCCAATAATAGGGCGGCCGTTCTACCACTTCGTAATCAAGGAGTCAGTATCCTACCCCTTGACCGGAACTATTGTCCTGGCGAACGACATCTATCCTCGGCTGCTTTATATGGCGTTATGTTGAACGTTCGCAATTGCCTGTTATCTTTCTTGAAATTGTGATTTCTTCATATTCCATGGATGGTTTACAGTTAATTGGCGTGTTTTTTCTCTTCTGGACAGTACTGACAGCAGCTGATCCAGAG
>ML777250.1:2620004-2646040 GCA_009831015.1 Picea engelmannii
GGGGGGGCGATAAAGAGAGAGGGATATGGAGAGTGGTGGGGGTATGAGCGAGAGATAGCGATGAGAGATGTCGAAGAGAGAGAGAGAGAGAGAGAGAGAGAGTTTTGTGTTAACAAGAATGCACACACATTCCTATTCCTAATAATGTGCACATGTGTTTTAGGATTGTTCACATGCTTTAGGAATGTGTGCGCATTCCTAAAGTGCACGCCCATTATTTTCATTTCAATTTTTTTTTAGTGTTAGCATCAGAAGTCACCCCTGGATTGCTTGTAGGAGCAGAGCCCAATGCCCATCAGTTTTTATGTCACGATTTAATAAATGGGGGTGGTCGAATGGAAAGAGACCCTGGAAAGCAGCATTGACACAGGAACCAGGGTTTGGTATGTAGAAAGAAAGAGAGATCTTGATCCAACTTCCGTCAGTAAGTGATTAAAGGGTGGTAGATGGAAGACTTGTGAGAAGGGTGAGCAAGACTGCCTCGGGCAACAGGCCTTCGGAAGCTTGAAGAAGAAAAACTCAGAAGCCAAGATCCTCTTGGTCCAGAGTTTCAAGGAGCTAAAGGGTGACTCGACTGGATCCTCTAATTCCAAGCCATTCCAGCGCTGAGAAAACACAAGAACTGATTAGAAACATTGCGACTGTTGCAGTGATCCAACCTACATCATCCTACAACAGCGCAACTCGATTGGATCCTCCAATTCTGAGCTGTTCTAACCACAGTAAACAAAGAGATGGAAAAGAGGTTGACATCCATAAAGTAAGAAGTCTCAAATGCCTTATACATTAACTAGAGCGACCAGCGCTGCAACAAAACTTTACAATCGGGAGCCTAGATCAACCATCAACCCTTTTAAAAATGGTGAAAACGCCTACATATACTCAAAAACAACAACAGCAGCAAAAATGAGACGCTGCATTAAAGAATTGCGTCTGCATGGCTTCTGACAACCTACCTATGTAGACTCTAGATGATCATGCGCCTATGACAGATGCCATCAGATTTTGGATTGTCCTTCTGCAGGGGAGGTAGCCGAAACATTAAAGGCCAAACTAGCATGTGCAGACTTCTCTGGTCAGATGAGGACCAACCATGACCTTTTGGAGAAAATCAGTGTACAGGACCGTCTTGGGCAGACTGTCTGCTGGAACCTCCATACTTTGCAATAAATGAGTGAGGCGAGGTTTCAACCACCCTCTCTCTTCTTCATTTATTCTCAGCAGGTTCCGGGATTTAGATCACGTCGAATCATCATCTGGAGAACACAGTGCCCCCCCCCTCTGAAACTCAATTCGGCGCTTTGGGACCCGAGTGGCCAAATGATAAACATTAGTGCCCCTCCTCTAGGCTTTTTCCCTTACGACCAGGCGCCAAAACCACGGGCCCAATTCTGGGCGCCATCGATATTTCAGGGTTCAGGGTTTCAAGAAGTGAAGTAAGGAGGAGCGCTTGCCCCTCGAACTCCCGAATGCCGACGTGACATGGATGTGCGCCGCGCGTCAATGGATCGGACGACCCAGAATTAGCGTTAAAATATAGGCACTTTCTCTTACGCTATATATCGGGTAACTTGGCAGCCCCAAAATTTCGATGACCGTTGATCTGCTTCGTGGATGGATCTCGGATGCCAACAACAAAACCTTGCCCGCTTGCTTGACTCGTAACCGAGGAAGAGATCCTTCCGCTGCTGTGCTTGGGTGTTTCCCATTCATCCTGTAGACCTGGGTACCTTAGGCCCAAGACAAGAAATGTCGCTAACATTAGGCTCCATGGGGGATAGAGTCATCCCTGTGATGCTCTAAGAACTCATTCCGCAGCTTCAGTGCCTTGCTGTTGGGCTATGGAGTCATGCTCAAAACATCCCGCTGCTGAAAATATAGGCTGAAAAATAAAAGTAACAAAATAAAGATACATGCTCAAAGGAGATTATTTATATACAATCCTAAACTAATAAAACACTTTACATGGGGCTAGGTGAAAGAAAACTTCCACCATAGCCATTCAAGCAGCTTCCTGGATAGAAGCTCCTTCCTTCTGTCGATGATCACCAGCAGATAGTGTAACTGTGACAGTAGAACAACTACACTCTTCAACTTCTCCTCACAGGGTGAATTTGATATGGAATAGGGCATCTCCAAGGCATAGGGGAAATGCCACTCCATGTACTCGCTGACAGGATCATAGAATGAGTGGCGAATTTCGGAAAATTGGTGACAAACAGCCGCCTGTGCTACACAGTTGTCCACCTGTGGCTGAATATCTCTGATAAGCACAGGTACGAGGACAACTGACGCAGGCTCACTGATCTCGGATGGTGGCTGCTCACTGACTGGTTCTGAAAAAAGGGCAGACTGCTCCTCTAGTTCTCTTTCCTCTTCTTGTCTCTCCCCTGGGTCAGATTCATAATAGTCATAAACAAGACCTGTGGGAAAGCTCTGCTCTTGGAAGTACTGCGTTTCTAGCTCAGAACATGATTCATAGCTGTCATAAAAAGGCTGGTTGTTCTGACTAGAAAAAGGTGATGTGGGGTTCTGCTACTCCTCCTCCAGATAATCATCAAAGTCGGGGGGGAAAAGAGCTTCTCCAACTTGCAGAAATGGAACTATCCCCTACTCCTCCATTTCTACCCCAAATGTAAACACATCATGGGAAATCTCGTGAAGGAAAAAAGAACAATCCTCTTCCACAACTACCTCTTCATCGTATTGATCTGAGACAACAAGCTCATCGGGGGTAGATGTTAATGCGTTTACAAAATCTTCAATAATCTCCTCAAAAGAGCCATCTAGAACATCTGCCTCGGAGATTGGAAGATCCTCTGCACAGTATTCAGATTTCAACCTTTCTAATTGAACATAGAGATACTTCACCTATTCCCTCATCTCGCTCAGGGTGTCTTCTTCCTCCCTAGGATTTTCATCACTTCCATAACACTCCTCTGATGCAAACGAATGGGGAGGAGAAAGGAATTATTTCTGATCCAGGTCATCAGGATCATCCTCACAGCCTATGTCAGAAATAGATTCATTTTGTATAGAGTTGTGGTATCCCTCACCATAGTTATGACAAATCAACTTGAAGGGATAAAAATCCTGACAATAGGAGATGAAAGATGCATGAAACTCTGAGAGTGAATAAATGCTAGCAGGGGGTAAAGAATGATACCATTTACATGCATCCCCTGCTAACGAGAACATGAACATATTCAGTAATACATCCTCTTGATGTATCTCCCACTGATGCATGAGTTCATGAAACTCACTGAGGTGCTGAGTAGGTTTGTCCTCTTCACATTTTCCAAATATGGGCAAATAATCGCCCCATTCATTCAGAGAGGGGACAACATTAGGAAAACCAGGAATAGCAGAAAAATTAAAAGGAGCAAACCTGCGAGCAAGGATTTTCTCCATATCCAACCAGTGGAGTCGCCAATCGATCCCTGAATCATGGAGTAAACAGGTGAAAGATGCACAGCTTCGAATGTGTCTGGTCCTTGTTCACCATCAAAGGCCAGATCCTAACATTGTTGTTACCCCAGGAAGCTTCTCAGGCTGAGAAAGCAGCTGCTGAAACCTTCTCGAGAAAGCTCCTCTGGGTTAGCTTTCAGGTGTGCCAACAGTAGCCACAGCTGAAACAGTGAAGTGGAAACAATGGAGTCTCCACAGTGGAGTCGCCAGGTGCATAGTAGCAATCTTTAAGGACTTTGATGTCTGATGCACCTTTAGAATCAGAGGCTCAATGTCGTTCTGCCCAAGGAAAATCTTCAACTTCATCCCCAGCAACGACGCCAAAAATGTTAACGTCGAAAGTCACCCCTGGATTGCTTGCAGGAGCAGAGCCCAACGCCCATCAGTTTTTATGTCACGATTTAATAAATGGGGGTGGTCGAATGGAAAGAGACCCTGGAAAGAAACATTGACATAGGAACCAGAGTCTGGTATGTAGAAAGCAAGGGAGGTCTTGATCCAACTTTCATCAGTAAGTGATTAAAGGGTGGTAGATGGAAGACTTATGAGAAGGGTGAGCAAGACTACCTCGGGCAACAGGCCTTCGGAAGCTTGAAGAAGAAAAACTCAGAAGCCAAGATCCTCTTGGTCCAGAGTTTCAAGTAGATGAAGGGTGACTCGACTGGATCCTCCAATTCCAAGCCATTCCAGCACTGAGAAAACACAATAACTGATTAGAAACGTTGTGACTGTTGCAGTGATCCAACCTACATCATCCTACAACAGCGCAACTCGACTAGATCCTCCAATTCTGAGCTGTTCTAACCACAGTAAATAAAGAGATGGAAAAAGAGGCTGACATCCATAAAGTAAGAAGTCTCAAATGCCTTATACATTGACCAGAGCGACTAGCGCTGCAACAAAACTTTACAATCAGGAGCCTAGCTCAACCATCGACCCTTTTCAAAATGGAGAAAACACCTACATATACTCAAAAACAACAACAACAACAAAAACGAGATGTTGCATTAAATAATTGCGTCTGCATGGCTTCTGACAGCCTGCCTATGCAGACTCTCGATGATCGTGCACCTATGACAGACACCATCATATTTCAGATTGTCCTTCTGCAGGGGAGGTAGCCGAAACATTAAAGGCCAAAATGGCGTGTGCAGACTTCTCTGGTCAGATGAGGACCAGCCATGACCTTTTGGAGAAAATCAGTGTACAGGATCGTCTCGGGCAGACTGTCTGCTGGAACCTCCATACTTTGCAATAAATGAGTGAGGCGAGGTTTCAACCACCCTCTCTCTTCTTCATTTATTCTCAGCAGGTTCCAGGATTTAGATCACGTCGAATCAACGTCTGGAGAAAACAGTGCCCCCCCCCCTCTCTAAAACTCAATTCGGCGCTTTGGGACCCGAGTGGCCAAATGATAAACATTAGCGCCCCTCCTCTAGGCTTTTTCCCTTGCGACCAGGCGCCAAAACCACGGGCCCGATTCTGGGTGCCATCAGTATTTCGGGGTTCAGGGTTTTGAGAAGTGAAGTGACGAGGAGCGCTTTCCCCTCGAACTCTTGAATGCCAGCATGACATGGATGTGCGCCACGCGTCAATGGATCGGATGACCCAAACTTAGCTTTAAAATATAGGTGCTTTCTCTTATGCTATATATCGGGTAACTTGGTAGCCTCGAAATCCTGATGACCGTTGATCTGCTTTGTGGATGGATCTCGACTACCGACAACAAAACCTTGCTCGCTCGCTTGACTCGTAACCGGAGAAGAGATCCTTCCGCTACTGCGCTTGGGTGTTTCCCGTTCATCCTGCAGACCTGGGTACCTTAGGCCCAAGACAAGAAATGTCACTAACATTTAGGATGAAGTGACAACTCTAGCATACATGTTATCTCAGTTGGTTTCCATGGATTTATGTTCAGGATCAAAAAACTAGTGGTTTGGTTTACAAATACAAAAAAAAACCTCCATTTTTATGAATACCTCTCTTCATCTCTATTTGACATTTTTTTTCTATAGGCTATATAAATGCATTGTTGATCAAACTACAGACACAAATAGAGTTGTTATGTAGATTCCAAATATAGCCTTGTTAAAAATATATAATATTTTTTACTATTTTGTCTTAACATATATCAAAATCCTAAAATACATAAGAGATCAATATCCACAATGTATAATTTTTTTTTATAATGTTATAATTTTTTTTTATATAACGTTAAGACCCTCGTAAGGCTAGGTAATTTCAAGGATATATTGAATTGCATATATATATATATATATATATATATATATATATATATATCGCACTAGAACAATGGGTTCTCTACAATTATACAAATTTTTGGAAGGAAATTTCATCCTTAAGGTACTAACACGTGCACTAAAAAAATAACATACCACTCAGAAAAACTAGAATTTTGACATAGTTATTCACAATTTCTATAAATAAAAATTATATATTCTGAAAGCTAATTCAATTTCCTACATTTCATCTTTTTACACTGTATTCAAATTCACTGTAAAAGTACCTTGAATAATCCATCCAAGTTAACATATTGTTGTTTTTACATGTTTGTATTGTCACTAACGCATCATGAGAGATCATCATTAGCTTGCACCTGCCGTTAGAAAAAAAAAAAAAAATTTAAAGTAGATACTAGTTGTTAGAGATATTGCTTACAATAATAGAGTTGGTTTGGTTTGTTGGAAGTTGTTGAGATATTCTCTCAACTACAATCCTCAAAATTAGAACAAGTTAGATCTCAGAAATATCTTATTAATGTATTTATATTGATCCTTACTTCATGAAAAGTATGTGAAGTTTTGTGTGTAATTGTGTGCCATGTCTCCCCCAAAATTTATCTTGGTATCAGAGTTGAGTGATATGGGTTAAATTCCTTTTGGGAGGGCCCATAAAGATGGGATATATTTGAGTGCTAATTAACTATACATAGTATAGGTGTGTGCAGATTTCTGTTGCGTGAGAAAATATTTTAATGTGTTTCGTAGGTGGATTTTTTAGCGTGTGGATGTGTGTATTTGCTACCATTTGAAGTTTCTCACTTTCCAGTGAGAAAGGGGGCGTCACCATTCCAAGATTGAAAGACTCGCAGTTGTTGGGAAAGAAGACCAACCATCTTTTGAGAGGGAATTGGGTTTGTTGAAGGCATTTCCATATCTTCCTTACATTTTCCAAATCAGAGTGGTACAGTGGAAGTTTGCAAAGACAAACTGATATGAGTGCAGATCTGGGCATGGAAAGAAGGGTTGTTGGTTTTGTCTGTGAGTGTGTGTTGTTGGGAATCAAATTTGAATCACTGAAGCGTGCAAATCCACTAAAATAAACCCGTCTATTTCTAGTTTGGACTATGGGCCGAGAATTGGAATTTACACCAGCATCACTTTTACTAGAGTTCGTTCAAGACTTCGTGGATGCAAAGTCTTTGTGAAGCATATGCAATATTATCTACCTATGCAGTTGCTTCTACATATCATCAAATGGATGCTTGTGGCTTTGGGAACATTGGTACATGTCTTTGATTTTACCCTATATGCAACAATTCGATATGGTCAATGCTATGGAAAGATGAGTATGTTCATGTTAGTATTATCATTTTTTTGTAAAATTGTATTAGAAGATCCAATGAATTGAATAGAGTAACATAATTAAATATGTAGTTCTGGAAGCCCCAACGAGCTGAGTCAATATTTTTTATCTTACAAGTTAGTTAATGATAGTCAAAAGCGTTGTTATCTTAAACGAGTTGGAAGGGAAGCTCGAAGTTGTGGAGAAGAAAGACTGGAAGTTGTGGAGAACAAAGACCGTATACCGAAAGATTTCAGAGTGGATATGAGTGCTAATGAAGACCATATCAAGACAAATAACTATGTTGAAATTTGAGTATTATAATTATGATTTGATTTTTGTAATATAAGCAATATTGGAAGGTGTTAGAGATATTGCTTCCAATAGTAGAGTTGGTTTGCTTTGTTGGAAGTTGTTGAGATATTCTCTCAACTACAATCCTCAAAATTAAAAGAAATTAAATTTCAAAACTATCTTATTAATGTATTTATATTGAACCTTACTTAATGAAAAGTGTGTGAAGTTTTGTATCTAATTGTGTGCCATGTCTTTTCCAAATTTATCATTTATTATCATTCTTATTATTTAAAAAATTATGGTCTTACATTTATATAAAGTTTTGGAAATGAAATTTTATTACTTTAATTAATATTATTTGCAAAACCATTACTCCTGTGGTGGTTATTAGAATTCGTTGCATTTTAACAAATTGAAATGACAAGAAAGCGATTTTTTCCATTAAAAGTGTGAACCACTTAACAAATTTAAACCAACAACATATAATACTCATATTATGAAGACATGAACATAATTAAATAATTAAAGATATAAAATAAACACTATAAATAATAAATTTAAAACATAATTTACAGGGTTCATTGAGAAATACATCCATGATTCCAACCATGAACATTAAATAGTTCTAATCTGTGTATAATAGGTTTTACAAATAATATAAAAAATAAACTTGTATAACGATTTAAAGTTAAAAAGGAACCTTAAATCAATGTTAATTTTAAAATATCAATATTTAAGTGAAACCGAAATTTATAAAGTTCAACGTATAATTTTGATTTGGTTAGGATATACTATGTCTCAACGATTTTGAAAATCCCAATAAATTTATAAGTTGAAGAAAAATTAGGACAAAGATTATGTGTTAAGAGGACTTTTAAAAGTGTCTGTTATTAAACTCACTGGCACGAGTCGTCTCTATAGAGACATTGAGCTAAATAAACTATAGAAAAAGCTTCCAAATTTGACAATAAAAATAAAAATAGAATAAAATTATAGTATAGGAGGAATCGAATACTCACAAGTTTCCAAATATGACCTAACCACACCACAAGGTTCCAAATATGACCTAACCACACCACAAGGGCTCGTTCTCCGCCACTAAACTTGAGTGATGACACCAATGGCCTTCCATAAAATATGAGAGAAAGGAATATAACAAAGTTGAACTACCAACGATGTGTCCTCCACGAATAACGACACCAAGTGTGTTAGATGGGTTAATTGTATATGTGGAATCTAGCCATTGAAAAAAATCGAGTTTTTATTTCTTTGAAACTTTGATAATTTTTTTAAATATTTAGTGTTGATTAGAATCAAACAAAGAAAAAGTTTTCATATACAAAATAATAGTATATGTGAGCATCAAATTTTAATTGATTTTTTAAATATTTAAGTTAATTTAAATTAGACAAATTTTTAAAATAATAAAATTTTAATCATTCCATCTTGTAAGTAAAAAGAGGGAAGCCATATGCATCATTTTTGGATAAATGGATAATTTTCTGTGCATTTTAATTGACATGGAAAAAAGTAAATGGAAATGAACTGTCGGTTTTGCTTCATGTTTATTGGATGAATATAATTTTTAGTTTTGGATGGATAAATGTGGAAATAAAGGAAGATCACATAATTAATAAAAGTAGAATTGGATGAATATAATCTTCAAGTTTAGATGAATAAATGTGGAAATAAAGGAATATCACATAATTAATAAAAGTGGAAATAGGAAAAAAACACACATATAATATGGGAAAGTGAGGAAAGACTATGTAATAAGGATGGGTTAAGAGAGATCATATACTTTTGAAATATACATTGTATTACATATTTGAGATTAATTTGATTGTAGATTATAGTTATGAAATTAATTTGATTGTATATTTGAGTTATGAGAGGTTTAACTACAAAATCAACTATTAATTTTTGAATCGTTAACTTTGTAGATGACTTAAATTTACAATCAAATGAAAAATAATAATCTTGTTTCAAGAACAATAGATGGAGTATCCACTCAAAACATTGGACTTTTCAAACTCCTTACGTAATTATAACTCCAAAAATCTAATAACCACCGAGTAACCACCCAAAAAAAATTGACATTATAAATAAAACATATTTACATGAACTGTAAATTTCAATGTTGGCTAAATGTTTATGTCCTTTAAATTGCATTTTTGAATGGATAAATAGATTCAGCAACCAACAACACATTCTGAAAGTGAAAAGGCATTGTCTTTAAGACTTCCCTTTAACTTTAAAAATGACAAGTTCATTTCTAAAGAGAAATAATCCTCACTAAATAATTGTTTGTGGCTATAGGATACCTTAATCAATTGGTTTTATATGCTTACTGTTTGATCTTTTCTTTTTAAGTATCACAAATTTGTAAAACATTTTTTTATTGAATTAATTACTTTCCATAAGGTTGATTTGTAATTTCAATTTCAATTTTTATTTACATTTTAAATTTACTATTATTTATAAATCATTTATTTTTTATATTAATTAATTGTAATAATAATTAAATTTTTATTTATTAATATTTATATATATATTTAAATTAATTAATATTTATTACCATACTAATATTTATAAATTTATAATTTTATTTTTATATATTTTAAATCTCAATATTATTTAAATTAATTAATATTTATAATAATACTAAAATATGTGTATTTATAATTTTATTTTTATATATTTTAAATTTTAATATTATTCCATAACTTTTATACTAATATTTATAAATTTATAATTTTATTTTTATATATTTTAAATCTCAATATTATTTAAATTAATTAATATTTATAATAATACTAAAATATGTGTATTTATAATTTTATTTTTATATATTTTAAATTTTAATATTATTCCATAACTTTTAAATATTCAATTTGTTCTTTTGTTTTTGAAAATTACTACATAATTTTTTCCAATTTGTTATTTTTATTTTTGAAAATTGCTACATAATTTTTAAAATATTCTAACATCTTGTACTTTTAAAGTATTTTATTAACATTTATAAGTTGGAACAACATTTATTTTTCTCTTTTATAACAACATTGCCCCATAACTTTTCTAATACTTCGCCAACTTATCCTCTTCCATTAATCTACTATAATCTATTAATTTGAATAATTTTTTTTTTTTTTTAATTGCTCTGTATTTTTAAAATTTAGCTGTCAAATGTTGAGTCCCTTTCAACTTGATTCAAGTGTTTAAATTGCTTCAAAGTCTATGATTTTGGAGATCTTATGTATTCACACACCCAAAGATGAGACTAATTTAATGTTTATAACTCCAAGATCATGATTTTTAATATGTCATGCATTCATGCAAAAGAAATCATCATCATTATACATCAAAATACCATAAAAACATTTTTTTTCCAAATTAAAAAAAAAAAAAAAAAAACCCTTATAAATTTTCAAAACACCATAAATATATAATATCAACATTTTTTTCCAAATTTTAAACAAAACAAAAAAAAGTTAAAATTTAAAAATAGTTTCTAGTGCTTCTTAAACTTTATCACTTTCCATAATTTATTATTGGTCCGTGTAGATGTGTGCTTTGTGGGATGGGAAAGAGGCAGAATCGATTGATCATGTGATGGTCAATTGCTTCTTTACTAAAGAGGTTTCTAGTTTTGTTTTACAATTTTTTCACTCAAGAAAGGTCTGAGGTATTGGACAATCTATGTGCTTGGATTAAAGAGATGGAGACTTGGAAGGAAGTTCCTTTTTCATTTGTTGGGAAATATGAAGATATCGAAATTATATTATTTTTGAAAGTTGTTCGTTATCTCTTTCTAAGGTGTGTAATCTGGTTTTGAAAGACTTGGGTAAGGTAGAGAAAGATAAATATGTGTCTATTCAAAGGGTACTTCATCCTCCTATTTTGGAAAACAATATTATAGTGGGATTTTTTGATGGAGTTTGTCAGAATGGGGGTTCAAAATGCCGAGTGCAGTTTTAAAATGTCTACATATTGGCATGTACAAGATTAAGATGAATTGTGGTCAAGGTACCAATTCTCCATGGGAAATGTTGGTCTTATGGATTAAATTTTTTTTGCTCATTTCAAGCACGTGACTAATTTTCCTTGGATGGAAAAAATTGTCATTTGAACTCTAAGTTCCATGTGTTGATACACCGAGTTTAATTTGAAAGCAGATACCCTCTCTAAACAAGCTTTAGATATTGAAGAAGGAAAACTATCTTTTGCTAAGGAGAAAGGATCTCGTGAAGAGCCTTTTGAAGTTCTGTATATGTTAGAATTTGGAGTTTGTTTTTGTTTGGTTTGGTTGCCATGATACTATGAAAGGGGATGTGAGGTCACTTTGACTCATAAATATTTTTGTTGAGTAATGATTGGAGAGAATAATTCTTTGAAGCTAAAAGGAGAAATTTTCAGATCAATAATATGTATGTAATATATTTTTATATTTACTATTTTTTTCCAATTTGAAAAGAAAAAACAATAATAATAATATTCATATGACTTTTATCCCTTCTATACTTTTTGGATACGTTATAAGATTTATATGAAATTATAATATATATACTCGAATTTTGTTTTAGAACACAAACACAGATCTCGAACATGGATAATCATTGTTGGGGTTGTTGGAAGTGCAGCTGTGCTTTTAATGATGGTATTCATCGCCCGACGTTATGTTTTCAGATCAAACACTATCCCTTCACTGCCCAGACAAGGTATGTCGTACGCAGTATGTTTTCAAATTTCAGATTGTGACGTTATGTTTAGTTACGAACTTTACATCTTATTTTTAATTTTTTTTTGTACAACGTGTAATTTTTTTTTGAGGAAACATATGTTTTTAATTATTAAACTCACTTTTTTCTTTAAATTTGAACTTATAAATTTTTTAGGAGGAAACATGTATTAAACTCAAACTATATAAAAATATATTTAACATGACAATCACTTATTATACAGCTTGAGTGAGTCTAATGGTTAAGAACATGTGTTTCCTCTTATAGAATTCACAAGTTCAAATCCAGAGAGAATAACTTTACCAATAGCTCATCTTCATCGACCAATAATACTCGTTAAAGATCCTTCAATACAAATTCACATCAACACCAATAATGCTTGTAACCATATTTTATACATTACCACCCCATAACTAAATGTAGTAAAAAATTTCTTATAAAAAGAGTTATAATTAGGAATATAATGATGATCCAAACAATTCTGTAAGTATATTGTGTTATATGGTATATGTGATTTTCTTTTTTTTTTCCTTTTTATTTTTCTTATAATAAATATATGAAACTTCTTTCCTTTATTTCGTGATTAGTGATTATATATTTGATTAATTATGGGTTTATTATTATCTATATCTATATATATGATGGACATTATGATCTTTATCGCTGGTATGATATTATGATGGACATATGATCATTATCACTGGTATGTTTTATCGGAAGTTCATAATAAATTAATAGTCGGCATGTTCTATCTTAAATTTATTGTAAATTAATATTTTTTATAATTGGTTATTATAATTTGTAATTTAAATTATTATATTAAAATTAATAATTTTTATTTATTTTTCAAAATATTTATGAGAAATTTAAATTTTTTTATGAGAAATTTATAATTAATTATTAAATATAATTTATTTATTTTTAAAAATATAGATTTTTTTAGTTATTTATAATGTTGTTTGAGCTTTCTAAAGATAAAGTATGTGTAAGATTATGAAACATTTCAAGTGGATACTCTACTCATTTTTATGGATACATAAAAGCTTAAAAGATATTACATTGATCTTTTTAAATATTCGAGTCTCTTTGAGACATTCCTCTCCATAGGGTTTTAAGATCTGGGGGTGTAAATTTTCACAGTTATTCATAATGTTGTTTGAGCATATAAACTGTGTGCAAGATTATGAAACATATAACTTTCTTCACTTTTAAAGAATTTTCTATGAACAAACTAAAGGTACAACCATTGGGTCCTCCTTATCCTAGTGGTTACCAACATTTTTATGGAACATTTTGAATGTTTGGTATTAAATAACTTTCATCTTAAATCCAAATGTTGGTTATGTTTTTTGACGATACCTTTGTTGTTTGGCCTCATGGCCACCCCTCCTTAACCTCTTTCTTTAATCATATTAACAAAATTTCACCCCATATCCAATTTACTATAGAAATCCAAAAATAAAATTCTCTTTTGTTTATAGATGTTTTCATTTCTCATCAATATGATGGCACCTTCACCCGTCAAGTTTACAGGAAAACAAATCACACCAATAGATATCTTCATGTCCAATTTCACCATCACCCAACCCAAAAATTTGTTGTTATGAAAAATTTGGTTACTCAAGTCTATTGAATCTATGCTCCTCATTTCTTTGAGAAATAAATATCCGACCATACTAAGACCCTTATGGTCAATAGTTACTCTACCTCTCAAACCAATAAATATTTTTGATCCGTTCACCATCCTAAACATGTTAATTGTCCCTCCACTTCCCCACCCATAGATTACATCTCTATTCCCTACATTCAAAGCACCACAAACGAGATTACAAATATTCTCGCCAAATAAGAATCGTTTTAAACCCTATAAAACTCTTAAAAGTTTATTTAGAATTGCTAAAGATAAATATGATTCTATGTTAGGCCCACATGTTTACCAAAATCCCATGCTCTTGTGGTAGATCATACATTGGCGAGTAGATAGTTTAAAGCCTGCCCTAAAGGACATATAGTGGATACTTTCTACAACAACATATCTAGATCAATTCTTGTTAAACACATTCACAACTCTAAACACCTTATTTGCTTTGACCAAACAAAAATTGTCGCTTAATCACCTTACTACTCCTCTCTTATCATTCAAGAAGTGCTAGAAATTAAAAAACATCCCAATCATTTCAATAGGGAAGATGACTACAAACTTAGCCAATCCTGAAAACTCACTATTCATCGGCTTAACCATTAATTCACCCCCTCTCTTTATTCTTTATTTGTCATTTAAAATATTTAAAACTAACTCTTAACTACTATTTTTTTTTTTTTTTTCAATTTCCCTCGCTTATTCTTTTGGCCTTTCTTTATATTTTACAAATTAATCATTTTAATAAAGCCCTCCATACATTAATTTCTGGTTCTTTTTATATTTATTGACACTTATTATTTCAGGTATGTTTGTTATTTTATCTCTTAGGTTTCTACTTTTAAGTTTCTTTATTTTATTTTTTTAATCATTTAAAGTCATGTTCATTTATTTTTATTTTACTATAGTTTATATTATTATTTTTCATTTTATATAACAATCTCTTAATACTTTATTATTTAAAAAAAAAAAACAATTTTTTTTTATATTTTATTTTATTTTTTCACATTTCTCACAAATAACTATTAAGATTCAAAAGGTTAAATTACAACAAATTTGATAACATGATTCACACTTATTATTTCAGGTTTGTCTGTTATTTTATCTCTTATGTTTCTACTTTTAAGTTTCTTTATTTTATTTTTTTAATCATTTAATGTCATGTTCATTTATTTTTTATTTTACTATAGTTTATACTACTATTTTTCATTTCACATAACAATCTCTTCATACTTTATTATTTAAAAATAAAATATTTTTTTATATTTAATTTTTTTTTTTACATTTCTCACTCATGGCTTTCAAGATTCAAAAGTTTGAATTACAACAATATTGATAACATGTTTTCTTTTCCAACAATGATTAATAAGTATTCCTTCACATGTTTTCTACTAACTATCTTTTAGATTAAATATAAACTATTTTTAAATATTTATTAAAAATTAATGTATAAACAAATTACTAGATATTCATTATCAACAAATTGAAATGGAATAAAACATGAGACATTAACATGTCAATAATATATAAGATTTGATTTCATAAATAATATGTTGTATTAATTAAATTGTATATTTAATATGATAAAATGTTATATTCAATTTTAAAGTTTGAACATTTAAAATAAATATTTACACACACACACACATATATATATATATATATATATATATATATATATATATATATATATATATGGGTGATTGCATGAAGATGATGGTCGAAAAAGTGACAATCAAGTTCTTAGAAATGTGCTCACACATGAATACACTTGCATTCTCACAAATGTGAATACGTTCATAAGTTTCTAGCCTCATCATTCTATGAACCTTTATGGAGGCTACCAGATCAATGCCAAGTAGGAATTATTAAGAGTGTGTGTGCATTCCTAAGAACATGTTTAGGTTCCTAAGAATGCGTGCATGCTCTAGTAATGGGTGCATGAACAGAAAGCAGTAGAATAAACTATCAAAAACCATACATTTTATCCAATGTTCGGTGACGATGTCCTCAAGATTTGTAGCTACAAAGACTACAAGCTTCCTCCCAAAGCTGACCTGCATCCAAGACTAGGAAAACAATGCTACAAGCATGCTATTTATGTTCATAAATTAAGGTTAGACATGAATATTATGCATAAATAAAAAATATAAGACATTAACAATATCATTTGGGACAGGAAATGAGATTATTTTATTCATTAAACAAAGACTAAAACTTACAATCCTTGCTGGCCACCGTTCCACGGACCTGGTCTGAGCTCGTCTTTACAATGCTCCAAGTGCACCTCGAATAAGCCTCTTCTCACGATCTACTAATCACCTCAAGGAAAGGGAATGGATTGAATGGAAGAAAAGGGGATTAAGAGGGAATGTTGAGGTAGTAACTCACAAAAAATATGCAAATGCTTGGGCAAGGAAGGGAAGTGAAATTGGGCAGAGTTTCACTATTCTTATGATTTTGTTTGGAATGAGACCCCAAAAAATCCTTTTATATGAAAAAAGGATGGTTATTCGGTTGGGGGATGGGCTATAACAGGTGAATTCATTGGGAAACCTCCAATAGCCTGTAAATTTCACCGAATTCCTTACAAAATTTTAATTTTTGCAACTTTTGGAGGTATACACGAGTTGTTTAGTGTGCAGCTAGCATATGTACATGGTTTGTCTAGAATGAGAAAAACGTATGTACACATGAAGTAGTGGTGCAGGGTGCGTATATGCTCAAAAAAATTGTTTTTTAAGTAGAGCTTCTCAGCAGTGATTTGGTAAATTATGCAAATAAGAAGGCCAATGCCATGTATGCATGAGTAGGGAATTTTAGGTCTATAACAGATGTCAGCTTTAGGAAGAAGAAGAAAGGTCTAGAAGCTTTGAGAGTAGGAAAAGACAAAGTAGGAAAGTAACATTAAAAAAATCAAGAAACCATAGAAGAAAAATCAGGAAGCATCCAAGGGAATTATACAAATTGGGGAAAGTGTACAATGAGAAAGGGATAATTATTGATTCTCGATATTTTTGTTGCCTAGATGTTATTGTTACTATTGTTTCCTAATTTTTCAGTAAATGAGATAATTCTAAGATATGACATTATTATTTAGAGTTTTTAGACTGTTTTTTCTCGATGCATGTTCTTCTTTTGTAATTGGTTCTATTGTATAAGTCTTGATATGAAAAAAATACTCAATGTACGCCAATCTGCGATATGATAATTCAAAATGGATTATTCGAGCATCACAAAATTTGTTCTTATATGCATGAATGCATGATATTTATTTTGCGGAACCTATCTTATTTTGTATAGTTTCTAGTTGTGATACTATTTAACAAGCATTTGTGATGTATGCACTTATATTTATGTTGCACAATGTGGATTATCGAATGCATAACATGGTTTATACTTTTAATGATATAATTTGTTACATTTAAGAATGAGTCTTCCTTGGATTATGCTAGATATGATGATGTGTCCTCATTAACTCACTTTATTACACACAAGTCTCAGTGGTGCTTCAGGTGAGACCTCCTTCTCTCGTAGAAGATTGAATATGCTAGCACTACTAGACTACATCAATACCTTTGTTGGTAACCTCCGAGAACCCGAGTGTACAATTTTGCGCCAACACAAACAACTTACGTAAATATTACAATAACAAATACATTAACAAATCACAATTGTGAAAAATCTCATATTAAGCACAACAAACTCATGTAAAGATTATAATAATGAATACATTAACAAATAACAATTGTGAAGAATCTCATATTAAGTACATAAAAAAAGTAGATAATCACTCCAAGAGACATTCCACCCATCATTAGGTAAAAATAAATCTCAAATTATAATAGAAAAGAGTGCTTGGGGTGATTAATTTTTAACTCTATAAATATCCTTCAAGCACTCTTCTCTACTATCATTCATTTTTTCTTTATTGATCCTTGATGATGGGTGTTTTATTTATCCCAAATGATAGGTGGAGTGTCCACTAGAAACATGGATGTTTCAAAATACATAGTTTATTTCGAAAAATCTCAAGCATCATGATATCAAAACTATTCTACTTAACAAGGACATCAAAATATTTATTTATGACTGACATTGAAATATTTTTTTTATTATTATTTTCTAATGCCACATGTCATCACCATATTGAGTACATAAGGAACTACACATATCCGTCATAATTGGTTGTAAAAAGCACATTTTTTTTCCAACTTAAAATTTCTTATTATATTATATATATAATTGTTTACATGTACTATCACTTGTCCAAAATAGTTCAAAAACATTTATGATTTTAACTATCCCTCCAACTGAGATATGATTGCACACTAGCTACTATCTCAAGTTTTACAAAGTGGAATTTACCCAAAAAGTCCCTCCCCAAGGCATGAGTATATACCGCTACCACATTGAGCTAATATCATTGCCTCAATACAGATCTACTCCAACTTCGAAGAAAAAATAAAATATATTTAAGCATCTAGTAGGTCCTTTATATCCTTCTTCCCACTGGGAGTAGTATATTTTTCCTATTTGTTCCTTGAGCACTTTCTTTGATAACCTATCTACCTCCTTGTTGAATCCTCGATAGGTATGGGCGGAATTGATAGCTCTAAAATGTGTGCAGAATTCTCTGATTTTATGCTTTCGACAGTATAAAGAAATAACCTAAAGTCTTCCTTTGCCTTTGCACCAATCTATAATGATTTTAGAATCTCCGATTACCTGCAGTTCTATGATATGTAGTCTTGTATCCATCAAAAGAGTTTCCCAAAATCCAAGTAACGCTTCCCTATTGTTAGAACCAGGTCCAGTATTGAAAGTCCATTTATACAAAGTATTATCATTGATCTTTAAAAGCCTACCTTCTCAACTATGGAGTCCATTTGATGAAGCAACTCCATCAAACCAGCCCACTATTGTCCCCTCTAGGATACGTGTAATATACCTTAATTTTGACATTAAAAAAAAAAAAATTCTTCTCCAGAACATTAATCATAATTTAACTTGATAGATTCGTCCTTAGGATAAAATGACCATTTTCTCTATTATTAAACTCTTATAAGCTTCTTATACTATGTTTACCCATGTTGAAATTTTAGTCAGCCAACATATAGGTATTCAGGTCATTCTAAGATAACCATCCATTACTCTAACATTACTGTAAGTCCTAAAGATTCCAAACATTTATACGTGTCATACTATACAGAACTTGGACTATGGAGGACTTAGGATTCATGACCCCAAAATTCTTTCCTACGCAAAATAATTCTTAAACTTATGCGCAAGGGGTCTCAATAGTATTTAACAGGGCAAGGTTCAAACGATCCACCCTAGAACATAGGTTATAGGCTTATCCTAAGTGTTAGCATTATTCTTTAAAAGTCCATGCATCCAAATTAAGACCCAGGTTGGTTAACGATCTATGGGTCATTATTAAAAGAAAAAGGTTAAAACTGTGAAACACTAACCGAACCCATTAGCTTAACTGAATTAACTACACGATGGTTCTCTTCTAACAAGATGCTAACAGGTCTCATCGCAGATGTGGTTCACCTTTCTAGTTGGTTGAGTCGGGAGGCAACCCTCCTTAGTTTCGTGCGCCTTGAATGGTCAAAATCTCGACAGGCAGGAGTTAAAGCTTTGGTCCGACCTTTAATGAATTCTGGAGTGAATGCGAAAAATGATGGTTTCACTTGACCCCTTGGTTGATAGGCGTATGCCATCTAATCCTCTTCACATGGGCAAAACCTCCCATCGTACTGACCCCCTTTACTCTGTGCATTAAGGGTGCTTTAGGTTTATGAGTTATTCCATCGACATTCTCATAGTATTTTAGTTTTCTATTTCTACAGACACCTCTGTATTTTCTTCGCGAGGGGATATTCGAACGTGCAGAGGTACCCACTAGGTGGAAACCAAGCATCCCCACCTGTTTACTTTGGTAAGATTGCAACCCTCTGTAATCTTAACATTTTATTTTTTTTAAAGAACGATTCGGCTTTACTTAAGGTGGAAGAGTTCCTTCCTTCTTTTGACTATGGCTCTGGTTATGATTCTCTTGTGACAATTTACTCCTGTAACTTGTTATTTGTCTTACAACCCCAAATACGAAATCTACTAGGGAAACTTCCCTTCAGTAATGAAAGACTTCGAACCCTTTCGAAACCTCTTCATTGTCCTTCATTTCGGCATAGTCTACCTGGTAGGTTATGGGGTTGTGCTTCATTGAAGGTTCTGTCGTATCCTTCTTTTGCCTTTTGATTTGACCCTTTCTAAAACTGTTATAATCTAAGTTCCGGACCCCTGATAAATTTCCACCATTGTGTTAATCTCCGAATGGAGATGGATAGGATAGAACTCTGCCCAGGGCATGTCTTCGAAGGTTGAGGAACAGGGTAACTCGTGACAGACCACTCGTTAGTCTGAGAGAGATATGAAAGGGTTTTTCTGTACAATCGTTCAGAGGTTAACTCCATGTCCAAAAATATTTTTAAAGAAATATGTTGGCGATATAATAAACTGAACATATAACCCCTAGAGCTTATAGCATTCAGAAAAGCGTGATTACTATTTGGTTGGATTCTTGGGTGTGTTCAGATGTACATATTAAATTTTATGCTACAGTTCTGGATTAGTTCAAACCCTATCAGTCTTTCTTTGCTTTACTTTGCATGGGTAAGTTTTTTTTTTCCTTATTTTTTTGAGGACTATATACAATGCGTTCTAATGTTGGGGCCTCCAACCTGTTTTTGTGAGGTACCCATCAGATAGGTACTGGATTCCTCTCCCCATCAAGTTCGAGGTTGGATTCCTTTTTTTTGGGATGAGTGGTGGCCTATGCCACGACCAAGTTAAGTATATTTCCAATTTTACTTATTTCTTTAACTTTCTGGTTCACTATAAACATTCTACCTCGGCATTTTAGTTGTATTTACTTTTCTACCCAAGCCAAATGCTAATAATGATTTCTTTTTTTCCTTTGCAGGATAGAAGTCTCCGAACCTTCGAAATCTCGGCCATCCTTTCAATGGAAAAGGTACTCGGGTTCCTTAACACAAACCCTTTGGGATTCAATCATCCCTGATGAAAAAGTTGAAGTTTTTCCTTGGTATGAAACTTTAATGTACTCAGTTTAAAGATCGATTCATTTTTACAAAGGAAACAATCATTATAATAATGTACCATATAAACTATTTATAATTTCATCAGTTGCGTAGTTTCATACCTACCCTAAATCTGGGTTCGAATTTTTGCTTGTGTTTAATTAATTCAAGGTTCAGGACTCTTCTCTTTGCATGTTGCATAATGAAAGTAGAGAAATACATAATGGTTAAATTCTAACTGTCAAAGTATTCAGATATCAATATAACTTCTTGAAAGTAGACCATTATATTATAGTCAAGTAGAGTCTGTTGTTTATTTCATTATTGTCAAACTATTACAGTCACAGAGGCAATTCCTATTATTGTCTTATAACAACGTGGATGTTACCCGAGCACATGTATAAATAGGGGTTCCAAAATGATTTTGTTTTCATTTAGGGCCTTCGCGCCCTTCATATTACATTCCAAAATTGGCTCTGTGTTAAACGGTGGTATTTCCAATTTATTCTAGTGCTTTAACATGTAGATAATTAGACCAAATCGACTGAAGTATTTATACTCTGTGTACTATAGGTCTTTCTGTTGAAATTACTAAGGCAACTGAGAGGGGGGGGGGTGAATCTGTTGTTACTATGCTTAAACAATATTAATTCTATTAAACCATTTTTAATCTTTCATCAAGTGACCATCAATATTATACATCATATGAACAACATAAATAATGAGCATCAATCACACATAAGATATACCCAGAGATAGATTTTCACGAGGAAACCCATAAAGGGAGAAAACCTCTTCTTCTTCGAAATGATAGGCAGTCTTTTAAGTTTTGTACATCATATATGTTTGAGCACCAACACAAAGTGAGGCTACTGCCTCTGTTTTACAAGATCCAACTTGTTGAGAGTGCCAACTCTCTGGTTTCTCTAGCACCCATTAGAAGGAAGCACCAACTCACTAAATATTCCAGTGCCAACTAGATTTATACAAGCACCAACTCGTTCAGAGCACCAACTCTCTAGTTTCTCTAGCACCCACTAGAAGGAAGCACCAACTCCAACACCAACTTGTATACATAAAACTTGTATACATAAAACTGGATTTCCCTAGCACCACCCTGCCACCCTGTTTTCTAGCCACAACTAGATGGAAGCAATAACTCCCAATATTCAAGCATCAACTCGAATATTAGAGGAGCATAGTCCTCCCTAGCACCTCCCTACCACCTTGATTATAAATAAATGATTAAATAACCAACAACACAGATAAATCGATTCTTACCACTTCTTCACTATTCTGCAATTCTTCTCTGCTACACTATTCTTCTGCTCTATTCATACTTGGCTTGATTTGCTGTCTCTTTCTATCTATTCTTTCTCTATCCTTCTCATGCTCTTTGATATGTGCACATTCTTCTCTCTTCACCTTTTCTCCTCTGTTCAACTTTTGTTCCTTATCTATGAGCTTTCTTCACACTGTGCATACTGTAATTTTACCTTTCTACAGTTCAACTCATTTTTCAGCCAAAACAACCAACCACACACAGTCACTGCGTGTTTCTTTTATACACTACAACCCCTTCAATTACCCTCAAATCCCTAGAACAACGCTTCATCAACTGAAATGCTAATCATCCAAGAACCATGATTCAGTTCTGCTAACTGAATCGTAACTGAACAATTAATCATGAAGAGCAACAATAGCCCTTCGGTCAGATTTCCAAGTATCCAACACTGTTGGATTACAAGCATAGGGTCTTGCGTTGATTTCTCCATTTCGCATTTCAACATTTTGACATTTTGACATTCCTTTGGTGAAGAGTCTCGACTCTTCATGTTGCGATCGCCGAAACTCTGAAATGGAGTTTAGCTCCACTAGCTACTTCCCCTCATGTGACCACCAGTGGTGAACATAGGTTGCACCAAAATGCATTTCGCAATTTCACATTTCGGCATTTCATGATTTCATATGTCGCGAATTCCTATCGTGGGGCATATTGACTCATCAATTCATGATCTCTGAAATGGAGTTTAGTTGTTAGTTCCTTTCTCCAACTCTCGACGATTTGACCATAGCCTATGACCACTCTCTAATCATTTGAGCGCTTCTCTCTTCAAATCAATGGTCCATGATCCGTGGTGATCGGACGACTATCCTTCGCCCCAGAACTTCAGCTTTCGGGACTTTGGGGGAGAGTTGATGCTAAAACTCTGGAAACTAAATTCCTGGAATGACGTCACTCAATGACATTTCGTGATCCGTGTGTCTACCACGTGTCACTCAGAATTGTGATTTCCAGGTTTCTGAAATGACAAATCAACTTGACACTTTTCCTTATATGGTTGCGTCATGTGTCCTTTATGACGTAGGCTGCCACCTGTCCTTTCTGACATGGTCTGCCACATTCACCTCCTGGGTTTGACACACCAGATTTGTCCTTGATCCAATGACTAGGATTATTTCATGATTTTTCATATCGCGAGTTTGAGAGGTTAGGGAACCCCGTTCCTTTGACTTTCTAGTTAGCCAAATGATGATCTTTCACCATGTGTCCTATGGACCCAAGGGTCCAGATCTTATCATGATTTTGAAACTTCAAGGGCCTTCGTCATGTCTGATCAATGGTCCAGATCAATCCTCTATGATCAACGACTCAGATTAATTCACGATTTCACGATTTCATCATTCTTGTCATGAGTGTCCTTAACACCTCCAACTCCCAATATCCAAAACTCTAAAATGGAGATTAAGTCGTGGTTTTGCATTTCGCAATTTCATCATTCTTGTCATGAGTGTCTTTGACACCTCCAATTCCCGGTATCCAAAACTCTGAAATGGAGATTAAGTTGTGGTTTTTCATTTCGCGATTTTCTTCCATGAGTTGCTTCCTTGACTCCTCCAACTCTCAGTATCCGAAACTCCGAAATGGAGTTTATGCTTCTGATCTTGCCATGCGATCATCGTTGCGCTACTGGTCTTGCCACTTTCTCTTGTTTGTCATCATCGGGCTAAGCTTGCCATGCGATCATCGTAACGCTACTGGTCTTGCCACTTTCTCTTGTTCATCATCGTTGGGCTGAGCTTGCCATCAATGAAAAACAAATACTCTGCCTTATGTCTGCTCATAATAAATATGCCAATAATCTCCCCCTTTGGCATTGATGGCAACCCCTTGAAGAACATCCAACTATACCACTGTAGCATCCTTGAAATTACCACACTTTCTCCCCCTTTGACATCAATGTCAAAGAAGAAACACACTCCCCTTGAGTTGTTGCAGTACATACTCCCTCTGTCAACTATGAGAAGCTTAGAAATACAACAGATATTCAATGAGGACTCCCCCTGACCAGGTGAACATATTAGATGAAAGAAGTTATAACCCCCAACTTTTGACGAAGATATCCAAAAGGGGTCGCTGCTAACGGTTTAGTAAATATATCATCTATCTGTTCTATGGAAGGGATATAATTCAGATGAACAACTCTGTTTGTAAATTGTTCTCTGAGAAAATGGTATTTTATTGGGATATTCTTAGTCTTGGAATGAAAAAAAAGATTCTTAGAGAGACTAATGGCACTGGTGTTATCACAGTGAAGTGGAATGGGATCAATGTAAGTTACCTTCAAATCTGCAAGAGTTTGTATCATCCATAAAATCTGAGTGCAGCAAGTAGCAGCAGGAACGTGTTGGATTATTGAGAGGGGGGGTGAATCAGTAATAATGTAATTATAATCCTTTTTCTTCAAATGTTATATCAATATAGAATTATTAACCAATAATGTGCAGTAATAAATAACCAATCACACACATACACAGTACACCAGTGGTTTACGTGGAAACCCAAATTGGGAGAAAACCACATAATGCTTTTTCTTATATGTCTTGAAGAATTACATTCATTGGAAGCACCAACTTCCTTTGTTTTCCAGCTACAACTGGAAGGAGGCTCCAACCCCCTATTTTCTCAGGCTACAACCTGAGGGAAGCTCCAACTCCCCAAATCCCTGGCTACAACCAGAAGGAGACTACAACCCCCAATGTTCTCCGGCTACAACCGAAAGGTCCTTGCCCCATCCTACCACCCTGAAGTAGAAGTAGAATGATGGAACCACTATCACACTATCACTGTGAGATATACCACCATAAAACTGTACCAATAAATTTGAACCATACATCAACCATGCATCAACCTGTACCATAAACAAGTGCATCAACCATGCACCAACCTGTAATCAACCTGTACCATAAACAAGTGCATCCAACCATGTGTCAAGTATGTCTCAATCATGTTTCAACTACTCATCAACTATGACTCATCAATATGTACCAACATCATCAACTATACACCTCATATATGTGCGCCAACTCATCAACTACTTATCTCAACCATGTACTCAACATGTACCTCAACCAAAATCCCTCATCAATTTCATCATACAAATCTGATTTGTAGCTCTGTAATAGACCTGGTGTATATTATCACATTCCTGCAAACCTTTCTTAACTTTAAAAACAAGAGACTAGCATTTTCATCAAACGTTTCTTTAGTCTCACCTGCCTAGTTTTGGATTAGTCAACAACCCTAACTTGAAGTAATCATAACTTTGAACCTGTAATGTATAAAGATATGAAACTGATACACAATGTTCTTCAGTGCGTTTTATGCAATTCATCCAAGTGGAACTACTTGGAACCTCTCAGAAAAGGAGTTATAACAAAAAAGGCATACCTTGTTGAATTTTGGCTTATTCTAGAGAGCGACCTTGTAGAGCGTGCCCTGCATAAAATATTTGATTAAATGATCTGAAAATGTTACAAAGTATACTATAGACTGTACCCTAACCAACACAATTGGTCTCACTAAATTTTGATCTATTATAAGGAAGTTACGATGTTTTTACCTGAAACACCTGATTTTGACTAGTTTCAGGACTGGCCACAAACCCTATTTTCCACATAGTGTAACTCCCAAAATAAGACGAATCACAAGCTAAATTTTTAACCATAGATACTTGGATATGTTTTCTCACTTTCATAGCAATTCCAAGATCTGAATCATTATAGAAAAAAAATTATAGCAAAAATGGTGAGATGACCTGAAAATAACATACCTTAGAAAGCACCATCAAAAGAATTTATCCTTCCTTGCATTTCGGCCTTCTTTTCTTCACTTTCCTCAGAATTTCGGCTTAGATA
>ML777250.1:2651971-2672024 GCA_009831015.1 Picea engelmannii
GTATTCACTTTGAATTATAATACATTCATCACTTCACTTTATTATTTACCTTTTAAAATCTCTTAAACCACTTTGATTACTTTGACCTTTTGGGGCTTCTAGATAACATATGAGGGTCCTCCAAGTTCATAAGGCCATAAATCTCAAACCGTGAGGAGTTATGTGACGCTCTACATACCACTATAAATGGAATGAAATGTAATATCCATATAGAATAGTATGATTTGAAAATATATCATAACTCATACTGTTACCCATCCAACAAACTTTGGTCCATTACCCAAACCTGGGGTCTCCAACTTCTCATGGCAATAACTCTCTAACCGTGAGGAATTATGTGACGTTCCACATACCACTAGAAATGACATGACAAGAAATATCCATCTAGGATATTTTCCCTGACAAATTCACTTTCCTTCATCACATTATTCCACAATTAATCATGGGTTCTCTTACTCGACAAAGCGTCCTCCCGTGCGAGCTTTCACCATAAGGGGACCACTTTGGAGTTCATCCACATTTACTTCTTATCAACCTTGAAAAAAAAATAATGAGTCATATTTACATCAAACACTATTGGGTCCATTACCCAGACCTTTGTGCTATGGGTCTTTCTTCAAGGGTTGACATCAATGACAACCAACCTTAATCAACACAATGTACTTTGCTTATGTAAGTTTTCCTATCTGGCAAGGTTTACAAACATAATCATATGGCTTTGATACATTTGGAAGATCCTTTACTGCCCCACTATTTTTGAAAATGATTATATGATCAAAATTTAAGTGTCCAAGTCTCCTATGCCATAGCCAACTTTCATCATACTTGCTTAAGTAACATTCTTCTTTTTCTTCTTTTAACAAATAGACATTGTTTTCTGTTCTTATCCCTTTTGCAACTAGCTGTCCTGAATTCACATATTTTATTCTACAATCTTTAGAGGTAAAAATGACTTCGCATGCTCGATCACAGACTTGACTGACACTAAGCAGATTATGTTTCAGACCTTCTACAAACAACACATCTTGAGCTTTCCCTTTTCCATTACTCAAACTTACCATTCCTTTACCTTTTATTTTTCCTTGTGCATCGTTTCCAAAAGTTACATTCCCTGATTTGCTTTCACTTAGAGTTAGAAACTTAATTTTGTCTCCAGTCATATGTTTGGAAAATCCACTGTCAATATACCAGGGATTCTTTTCTCTTTGGGATGATAACACTAGTCTACACTTGTCATCTTCTTTCTTCTTCCAAATCTTGAAATTTTCAGCAGTAGGATTCAAATCTGGCTTAAAATTCCTTAAGCGACAATCTGCAGCTTTGTGTCCATAGTTATGACAGATGTAACATTCTGGTTCACTAAATAATAGATCATAATGATTTTTGTGCTCATAACTATTGTTATGCTTAACTTGCATCATTTTCCCAGCCATCACATGATTTATAGTCTGAGATTGTTTGTTTCTTGGTTGTCTCGATCTTTGTTGTGGAAGATGGTTATTCGTTGAATATCTTGATTGTTCATATCTAAATCTTAAAGAACAGTTTATATCTTTGTGACCAAAATTAGAGCAGAAAAAAAAATAACCATAGAAAAAACCTTTGTACCTTGAAAAAGTCTGTCTTCTTTGAGGAGGTCGATTTCTTTCATGTCGATAATCTCTCTGATCTACAGATTTGGTTCTGGTACTTTTTCTTTCATTCCTTCTTGGTGGCTAATTCTCTTTCTTTGTTTCTGCAGAGTGACTGTTGTCAATGTTTGAGGATTTGACAAACTTGATAGGTTCTGTATTACTTGGATGATCACTACTTGATCCTTCTTCATACTCCAAGCCATCTTTCAACTTTGGGTTTTTTTGCTGATTTAGAATGGAGGTTAATTCTTCTGAGGATTTAATACTTGACAGATTTTGGTGATACAATCCCGTAAACTTCTCCATTTCTTTTTTGGTTTTCATTATCTCTTCTTCTAAAGCTTCAGACCTCGCTTTCTTCTCTGACAACTATTGTTTCAGTATGTCTTCTATTTTCTTTGCCTCTTCTAACTCCACTTTTAGTAGAGAAAAGTTTTCATCAGGTTTTTCACCATTCATTTTAAACTACTTCAACAACTATTTTTGTTTCCTCTTCTTACATCTGAGTCTGCCAATTTTTTCCAAAGAACTGATTAATTCACCTTCCATATCTACCACAACTTCTTCATCATCCATTTCACCTTCTATGTACTCATCATCAAACAGAGGAGGCTTACTAGCTGAAGTCCCTTCATGACTTGTCATGTTTAAGCTTACAGATCTACCTTTAAATAAAAGGAACCCGCTCTGCTACCAATTGTTGAAATTACTAAGGCAACTGAGAGGGGGGGGTGAATTAGTTGTTACTGTGCTTAAACAATATTAAGTCTATTAAACCATTTTTAATCTTTCATCAAGTGACCATCAATATTATACATCATATGAACAACATAAATAATGAGCATCAATCACACATAATATATACACAGAGACAATTTTTCACAAGGAATTCCATAAAGGGAGAAAACCTCTTCTTCTTTGAAATGATAGGCAGTCTTTTAAGTTTTGTACATCATCTATGTTTGAGCACCAACTCAAAGTGAGGCTACTACCTCTGTTTTACAAGCTCCAACTTGTTGAGAACACCAACTCTCTGGTTTCTCTAGCACCCACTAGAAGGAAGCACCAACTCCCTAAATATTCCAACACCAACTGGATTTATACAAGCACCAACTTGTTGAGAGAACCAACTCTCTAGTTTCTCTAGAACCCACTAGAAGGAAGCACCAACTCCCTAAATATTCCAACACCAACTAGTTTTATACAAGCACCAACTTGTATAAAGAAAACTTTGTGTTTTCCCGAGCACCACCCTGCCACTCTGTTTTCTATCCACAACTAGATGGAAGCAACAACTCCCAATATTCAAGCACCAAGTCGAATATCAAAGGACCAAAGTCCTTCCTAGCACCTCCCTAACACCCTGACTATAAATAAATGATTGAATAACCAACAACATAGATAAATCAATTCTTACCACTTCTTCATTGTTCTGCAATTCTTCTCTGCTACACTATTCTTCTGCTCTGTTCATACTTGGCTTGACTTGTTGTCTCTTTCTATCTGTTCTTTCTTTGTCCTTCTCATTCTCTTTGATATGTTCACATTCTGCTCTCTTCACCTTTTCTCCTCTATTCAACTTCTGTTCCTTATCTCTAAGATTTCTTCACACTACGCATAATGTAATTTTACCTTTCTACAGTTCAACTCATTTTTTAGCCAGAACAACCAACCACACATAGTCACTGTGTGTTTCTTTTATACACTACGACCCCTTCAGTTACCCCTCAAATCCCTAGAACAATTCTTCAACAACTAAAATGCCAACCATCCAAGAACCATGATTCGGTTCTGCTAACTAAATCGTAACTTAACAATTAATCATGAAGAGCAACAATAGCGCTTCAATCAGATTTCCAAGTATCCAACACCCTTGGATTACAAGCACAAGGTCTCGCGTTGATTTCTCCATTTCACATTTCGTCATTTCAGCATTCCTGTGGTGAAGAGTATCGACTCTTCATGTTACGATCGTCGAAACTCCAAAATGGAGTTTATCTCCACTATCTTCTTCCCTTCTCATGACCACCAGTGGTGAACACAGGCTGCGCCAAAATGCATTTCGCAATTTCACATTTCGACATTTCACGATTTCGCATGTTGCAAATTCCTGTTGCGAGGCATATCGACTCTCCAAGTCGTGATCTCCGAAATGGATTTTAGTTGTTAGTGCCTTTCTCCAACTCTTGATGATGTGACCACAACCTATGACCACTCGTTAATAATTTGAGCCCTTCTCTCTTCAGATCAACGGTCCACGATCCATGGTGATCGGACAACTATCCTCCACCCCGAAACTTCAACTTTCGGGACTTTGGGGGAGAGTTGATGCTAAAACTCTCAAAACTAAATTCCTGGAATGACGTCACTCAATGACGTGTCGTGATCTGTGTGTCTTCCACATGTCACTCAGAATTGTGATTTCTAGGTTGCTGAAATGCCAAATCAACTTGACACTTGTCCTTATATGATTGTGTCACATGTCCTTTCTGACATAGGCTACCACCTGTCCTTGCTGACATGGTCTACCACATTCACCTCCTGGGTCTGACGGCCCAGATTTGTCCTTGATCCAACGACTAGGATTATTTCATGATTTCGCATATCGTGAGTTCAAGAGGTTAGGGAACCTCGTTCCTTTGACTTTCCAGTGAGCGAAATGAAGATCTTTTTCCAAGTGTCCTATGGACCCAATAGTCCAAATCTTATCATGATTTCAAAACTTCACGGGCGTTCATTATGTCTGATCAATGGTCTAAATCAATCCTCAATTATCAATGACTCAGATTAATTCATGATTTCGCGATTTCATCATTCTTATCGTGAGTGTCCTTGACACCTCCAACTCCCGACATCCGAAACTCCGAAATGGAGATTAAGTCGTGGTTTCCATTTCACGATTTCATCATTCTTGTCGTGAGTGTCCTTGACACCTCCAACTCCCGATATCTGAAACTCCAAAATGGAGATTAAGTCGTGGTTTCTCATTTCGTGATTTTCTGCCGTGAGTTGCTTCCTTGACTCCTCCAACTCCCAGTATCCGAAACTTTGAAATGGAGTTTACGCTTATGATCTTGCCATGCGATCATCATTGTGCTGTTGGTCTTGCCACTTTCTCTTGTTTTTCATCGTCGAGCTGAGCTTTCCATCAATGACAAACAAATACTCTGCCTTATGTCTGCCTGTAATAAATATGCCAACACTTTTTGTAGAGATTTTTTGCAATTCTTTCAATTACTTTTCATACATAAATTCCTCCCAAGCATTTGTGTACCCGGATAACATAATGTTTAAAAATGTATTAAAAAAAGGATTTCATTTACTTATTGTATTTATGTATAGGTCATAACCTACAGGAAAATATAAACACACATCTATATGTATGTATATTTCCTTTATTTAATTTATGTTTACTATGTACACTTAATTAGTTCATTACGATAATAACCATTTGGTTGTGGGGATTCGTCTACCGCTTTTACTCTAATACAACAATCAACTAACCCATAGGAAATTATTCTTTCAGGACTTAACCAAGCATATTCTCGTAACTATTAGATTGATGGAAATTTAGTATTTACCCAACAATAAAATACAACAGAGATAATCACATTTGATTTTGATCTTTCGTCCATGACATTACTCAATTCATGATTAACAGATGCATTACACCAACCATTTAGCGATTTTAAACAGAGGAGGGTTAAGAGGACATATCTGAAACTAACTCGATGGAAAACAAACGGAACAACCATGTTCCCCCCAACCGTAGAATAGGGCAGCCAAAATCACTTGCCCGATTCACCCCCTAGCCTAACCATGAATCCATGAGGGTGAACTTGGAAAATAAAAACCCTCCCCAATAATGTCCTGCAATTCCAGTATTTTCCTCTTGCCTCACACTCCAACAACAATGTTCATAACAAAAAAAAAATCCATAGTCTTTTCCTAGCATACTTGGCAGCATCCTACCTCCTCACATATGCTATTTATCAATTTTGCCTAGGTCTTTTCCCTCCCTTGGGAATTTTGGCAGCTTCCTAAATCCCTGATTTTTTGGGGCTACCAATGGCCAAGTCATTGATTTTCCACTTGTAATAATCAACCTAGAGGTAGTTCCAACATGTTACCCATTCATGGAATCATGGTCAGCTGATTTTAACATGGTTGTTCCATTTGTCCTTCTGCAATCAATATAAATATTTTGTTTTTATACAAGTGTCATAGTCAAATAGTTAGTTGAGTCAAATTAGATCTCTACCCAACAGTCATAATAATTAATTACAAATATCAAATTCGAAATTTGAAATTTCCATAAATGGCAAAAATTTTCCAAATTCGAATTTACTAAAAACGGAATAAATTTCCAGCAAATTTAAATTTCAAAAAAAAATATTTTTGGGGATGTCACATCCTTTCCCCCTTTAGTAAAACATTGTCCTCAGTGTTCGTTCCTTTCTTGGAACATGACTGGATGAGATTTCTACAAATATCCCTCCAATTCCCAAGTGGCCTCCTCAGGACTAAAGTGCTTCCATTGCACCTTTACATGAGCAACGACTCTGTTCCGAAGTGCTATTTCTCTCTGGTCCAGAATGCGCAGGGGTTCCACCTGGAACTCGCCTTCAAGTTCCACCTGCACCAAGTTCCAATCAATCATATGAGTAGGGTCATGAATATACTTTTTCAACAAAGAAACATGAAATACATTATGAATTTAGTTGGAAGTGCAAGTTGATATGCTACGGGTCCAATTCAAGCTAGTATCTCGAAGGGCCCAAAAAACATGGGTGCCATCTTGGAACAGTTCCCTAACTTCAAAGAGATTTTTCGGGCTTTAACCTTCAAATAAACATGGTCTCCCACTTGAAATTCCAAGTGTCTTCTTTTCTGATCTGTATAGCTCTTATGTCTGTCTTGTGCTTCTTTCAAGTTCTGTTGTACCTTCCTTACCATGTTCTCCATTTCTTGGAGCATCTCTGGTCCAACCATGAGTCTCTCAACCAGGTTATCCCAACTAATTAGATTCATACACTTTCTGTCGTACAGTATTTTGAAAGGGCTCAACTTAGCCGAAGTTTGGTACCCATTGTTATATGCAAATTCTACCAAGTGTAGGTAGTCTTCCCACTTGTTCAGTTTTGTTCTTACATACATGCAGAGCATATCCTCTATGATTTGGTTTGTACTTTCGGTCTGTCCATCCATTTGTGGATGATAACTCGTACTGAAGTTCAAATTAGTATTTAGCCCTGCAAACAATTCCTTCAAAAAGCGGATGTGAATTTTACGTCTCTATCTGAAATCACCATTTTAGGAATACCATGGAGTCTAAAAATTTCTTTCATGAATATTTCAGCAATGTTTATAGCTTCAAATGTATACTTTATAGGAATAAAGTGTGCAGACTTACTGAGTTTATCGATTACAACCATGATAGAATCATTATGATTCTGAGTTTTAGGCAAACCTGTTATAAAGTCTAGTGATATGGTCTCCCATTTCCATTCTGGTACTGGTAATGGCTGTAATAGGCCGGCTGGATGCTGGTGTTCGGCCTTAACCTGCTGATAATCTTGGCACCTAGCCAAGTACTCTGTTGTTTCACCCTTCGTATTAGGCCAGTAAAATAGTTTTTTGAGTGTTGTTATTGTTTTCTGGTAACCTGGATAACCGGAATATGGTTTCTTATGCACTTCGTCCAAAACTGTTGATTTTAACTCTGATGAATCTAGTATGTAAAGTCTTTTTTTAAATCATAATAGTCCCTTCTTGTCGATACTTAGATCTGGTTTATCTAAGTTTGCGGTATTGTTTTGTAATTCTGCATCATCTTAGTGTAATTTCCGTTGTTAATACTTGTTGTCCTTATTCTTTGTTCTAGATCACTTTCTTCCCTGCTAATGTTTATCTCAAATAATCCATGGACTCTTCTTATTAAAGCGTCTGCTACTTTATTTTCCTTACCCTTGATATGTCTGACCTTGAAGTCGAATTCTCTCAAGAAGGCTAACCATCTGGCTTGCCTTGCATTGAGCTCTAGTAGACTAAACAGATATTTCACACCACTATTATTCGTCAATAGTAGAAATTTTCTTCCCATTATGTAGTGTCGCCACATTTTTAATGTGTGTATTACCGCTACCATCTCTAAGTCATGAGTGACATAATTTCACTCATGTTCCTTTAATTTCCGAGACTCTTCCTGAGTTAGGACACAACCTAGTCCTTCTTTACTTGTATCAACACATACGGTGAAGTCTTTATCTAGGTTTGCTACCTTCAATATGGGTGCAGTTTTCAATAATCCCTTCAACTTGTTAAAACTGTCTTGATACTTCTCTGACCAGTTAAACTTGGTCCATTTCTTTTGTAAAGATGTGATAGGGTAGGCTATCTTGAAAAACCCCTCTATAAATCTGTGGTAATATCCAGTGATTCCCATGAATGACCGGATATCCACTACTTCCTTAGGTACTGGCCATTCCATAATGGATTTTATCTTCCCCGGGTCTACGACAATGCCTTCTGCTGAAATTACATGTCCTAGATATTGTATTTCTTTTTGATAAAAGTCACACTTGTCAAATTTGGTGTACAGTTTGTGTTTCCTCAATGTTTGTAGAACTATCCTTAAGTGTTCATCATGTTCTTCTTTCATTTTTGAATAAACCAGAATATCGTCGATAAATACTACCACGAACTTGTCTAAGTATTAATGAAAATACTATTTATCAGACATATAAACATGGCTGGTGCGTTAGTGAGTCTGAAAGGTATGACTACGAATATGTAGTGTCCATATCTTGTCCGAAAAATTGTTTTGCTTATGTCCTTGTCTTTTATCCTAACTTGATGATAACTGGATCGTAAATCCAACTTTGAAAAGATCTTGGCCCCACCTACTTGATCGAATAGATCATTTATCCTTGGTAAGGGGTATTTTTTCTTAATAATCAGTTTGTTCAGTTGTCTATAATCGATACATAGTCTTAGAGTACCATCTTTCTTTTTCACAAAGAGGGTTGGTGCCCCCCATGGTGAGACACTCGGTCTGATATACTCTTTGTCCAACAATTCCTGTAATTGTATTTTTAATTATGTCAGTTCTGGTAGACTCATTTGGTAAGGTGCTTTTGAGATAGGGGTTGAACTAGGTAGTAGGTCTATGGAGAAGTCTATTTCCCTTCTAGGAGGTAATTTTGGTATCTCGTCCACAAACATGTCTCTGAATTCACGTAGGACAACAAAGTCTTCTAACTTTGGCTTATCTTCTTTTTCTAATAGATTCGTCACTTGGATGGAATAAACTTGACATCCCTTCCTCATACATTTCTTGAGTTGCATCGCTAAAACTTGTCTGACTAATACTGGTGTTGGTATACCTTGGGTTGTTCTAGCAGTGCCAAAATCATCTTTATAGATAAGTAACTTTGTATAACAATCTAGTATTGCTTTGTGTTGTTCCAACCAATCCATCCCGATAATCATATCATAAGATCCTAGTGGTAGGATGTTCAGATTGGTCCTTATATTTTGACCATCTAAGATGAGCTCAAAATCAAAAATAAAGTCAACTACTTTCCTTTTAGTACCGGTTGGTAGTTGTACAAGCCATGATTTTGCGTGCTTCTATTTCTTAAGTTTATTTGACTCTACTACACCAGGAGTAATATAACTTAACCTAGCTCCAAGGTCAATTAAAACAGAGATTCGAGTGTCATTGATTTTACCTTCGATCTCTACCATTGAGGACTGGTGGTCGGCTTGTTGACCATCTATGGCTACATTTATCCGATGCAGGCTTCTGCCCATGTCTCCCACTGTCGAGGCTTCCTGCAAATTATGAACAACAGTTCTGTTTGTTGAAATTAAACATGGATAGTTCCCCCTTAGATGAGGCTCTCCACATTCCCAACACTTTAATGGCTCGCGAGAGATGTCCCCAAATTTCTTCGTTCTCAGGTTTATTGGTTTACAACTTCCTTGCGTATTCAGATGAATGGAGTGAAAATCCTTTTGCCTTGCGTATTCGGATAAATGGAGTGAAAATCCCTTCTCGTAAAACCTTTTACTGCATTCCGATAAGGAGATGGCTGGTATCCCTTCTTCCACTGGTTCATTCGATCTTGTTTCTTATCCCTCCGGGCTTTGGGAAACTCTACCCATTGTTTATACTGGTCATATCACATTCATTCTTTCCTGAATACTTCACTCAAGGATTTGGGGTTGTCAAACTTGATTCTGTCCCTGTAGGACTGTGGTAAACAACTTAAGAATCGCTGGATTTTTACCTTATCCTCCCAGATGTACGGTACGAACCTTAGTATTCTAGAAATTTATTTATAAGGTCCTCCATCATCATCTGTCCGAGTCGTAACTCGGAAAATTCCGTCGTCTTCCTTTCATAATAGTTTTCAGAAAGGTATTAGTTCTTAAAATGCTTTTTAAAGTCAGACCATTCCAATTGTTTCTCCTTTAGGCCCTTGGCTAGTTTCAGGTCTTGCCACCAATTGTTGGCCTTCCCTTTCAGATTGTAGATGGCCATTCTGACCTTCATGTTGCTAGAATAATTGTAGATCTGGAAGTATTTTTTGATGTCCAACAACCATGCCTTATCTTCTTCTCCTGTCCTGGATTCTCCATCAAAGGTAGCTCGTTTAATCTTTTTAAATTCTCCTTCAAGGTGGTCTACTTGTTTTCTTTTTCTGTCTGGTTTAGTCCTGTCTTCAGCTGAAGGTGTTCCTTCAGATGAACTGTCTCCTTTTTCTGTTTCCGGCCCAGAGTTCTTGGAGGCCCTTTTGCTGACATCTTCGTCATGGTTATTGTCCTTTGGGTTTTTCTTGGTGACTATACTGCGTAGCAGGACTTCATTTATCTCATGTTGTTCCTATTGTGCTTTCTTCAATTTTTCATTGTCAACTTTAAAAATCCGTAGTTCAACAATAATATTCCTCATCGTTTCCAACACCTCCATGGGTGAGCTTCCGTCACTGTTCTTTCCTGGATCTCTAGGAGGTCTTTGCTGGAGATTTCCTTCCATCCAGATTTCTGCATTGTCCTGAGCTGCCATAATTAGTACAAAACAGAAAGGCTTCTTGTTTGTAACCATAAGATTTATTAGTTTTTCATAAATCAGAATATATATACTAAGCAACTAATGTGGCCCTGTTTAGGCCCAGTGTTGTAACTTTTTCTCTGATACCATATGTAATATACCTTAATTTTGACATAAAAAAAAAAAAATCTTCTCCGGAACATTAATCATAATTTAACTTGATAGATTCGTCCTTAAGATAAAATGATTGTTTTCTCTATTATTAAACTCTGATATGTTTCTTATACTATGGTTACCCATGTTGACATTTTAGTTAGCCAACATATAGGTGTTCAGGCCATACTAAGATAACCTTCCATTACTCTAACATTACTGTAAGTCCTAAAGCTTATAAACATTTATATGTGTCATACTATACAGAAATTGGACTATGGAGGACTTAGGATTCATGACCCCAAAATTCTTTCCTACGCAAAATAATTCTTAAACTTATGTGCAAGGGGTCTCAGTAGTATTTAACAGGGCAAGGTTCAAACGATCCACCCTAGCACATAGGCTATAGGCTTATCCTAAGTGTTAGCATTATTCTTTAAAAGTCCATGCATCTGAATTAAGCCCCAGGTTGGTTAACGATATGTGGGTCGCTATTAAAAGAAAAAGGTTAAAACTTTGAAACACTAACCGAACCCATTAGCTTAACCAAATTAACTGCATGATCATTCTCTTTTGACAAGCTGCTAACAGGTCTCATCGCAGATGTGGTTCACCTTTCTAGTTGGTTGAGTCGGGAGGGAACCCTCCTTAGTTTCCTGCACCTTTAATGTGAGGTCAAAATCTCGACAGGCGGGAGTTAAAGATTTGGTTCGGCCTTTAATGAATTATGGAGTGAATGTGAAAACTGATGGTTTCACTTGACCCCTTGGTCTATAGGCGTATTCCATATAATCCTCTTCACATGGGCATAACCTCCCATTGTACTAACCCCCTTTACTCTGCGCATTAAGGATGCTTTAGGTTTATGAGTTATTCCATCGACATTCTCATAGTATTTTATTTTTTTGTTTCTACAGACACCTCTGTATTTTATTTGCGAGGGGAGCTTCAAATGCACATAGGTACCCACCAGGTGGAAACCAGGTGTCCCCACCTGTTTACTTTGTTAAGATCGCAACCCTATGTAATCTTAACATTTTTTTTTTTTAAAGAAGGATTCGACTTTACTTAAGGTGGAAGAGTTCCTTCCTTCTTTTGACTGTGGCTCTAGTTATGATTCTCTCGTGAAAGTTTACTCCTGTGACTTGTTAGTTGTCTTACAACCCCAGATACGAAATCTACTAGGGAAACTTCCCTTCAGTAATGAAAGACTCCGAACACTTTCGAAACCTCTTCGTTGTCCTTCATTTCGGCGTAGTCTACCTGGTAGGTTATGGGGTTGTGCTTCATTGAAGGTTCCATCATATCCTTCTTTCTCCTTTCGATTTGACCCTTTCTAAAGCTGCTATAATCTAAGTTTCGGACCCCTGATAAATTTCCACCATTGTGTTAATCTTCGAATGGAATTGGCTAGGATAGAACTCTGCCCAGGGCATGTCTTCGAAAGTTGAGGAACATGGTAACTTGTGATAGACCACCCATTATTCTGAGAGAGATATGAAAGGGTTTTTCTGTACTTTCGTTCAGAGGTTAACTCCATGTCCGAAAAGATTTTTAAAGAAATACGTTGGTGATATAATAAACTGAACATATAACCCCTGGCACTTATAGCATTCATAAAAGCGTGATTACTATTTGGTTGGATTCTCGGGTGTGGTCCAATGTACATATTAAATTTTATGCTGCAGTTATGGATTAGTTCAAACCCTATCAGTCTTTCTTTGTTTTACTTTGCATGGGTAAGTTTTTATTTTCCTTATTTTTTGGAGGACTATATACAATGCATTCTAATGATGGAGCCTCCAACCTGTTTTTGCGAGGAACCCATCAGATTGGTACCGGCTTCCTCTCCCCTTCAAGTTTGAGGTTGGATTCCTTTGTTTTGGGATGAGTAGCAACCTATGTCATGGCCAAGTTAAGTATATTTCTGATTTTACTTATTTCCTTAAATTTTTGGTTCACTATAAACATTTTGCCTCGACATTTTAGTTGTATTTACTTTTCTACCCAAGCCTAATGCTAATAACAATTTCTTGTTTTCCTTTGTAGGATAGAAGTCTCCGAACCTTTGGAATTTCATCCATCCTTTCAAGGGAAAAGGTACTCAGGTTCCTTAACACAAACCCTTCGGGATTCAATCATCCTTGATGCAAAATTCGAAGTTTTTCCTCGGTTTGAAACTATAATGTACTCAGTTTAAAGATCGATTCTTGTTTAGCAAGGAAACGATCATTATAATAATGTACCATATAAACTATTTATAATTTCATCGGCTGCATAGTTTCATACCTACCCTAAATCTGGGTTTGAATTTTTTCTTGTGTTTAATTAATTCAAGGTTTAGGACTCTTCTCTTTGCATGTCACATAATTAAAGTAGAGAAATACAGAATGGTTAAATTCTAACTATCAAAGTATTCAGATATCAATATAACTTCTTGAAATTAGACCATTATATTGTAGTCGAGTAGAGTTTGTTGTTTATTTCATTATTATCAGACTATTACAGTTACAAAGGTGATTCCTGTTATTGTTTTATAACAGCGTGGATGTTACCCGAATATATGTATAAATAGGGGTTCCAGAATGCTTTTGTTTTCATTTAGGGCCTCCGTGCCCTTCATATTACATTCCATAATTGGCTATGTGTTAAACAGTGGTATTTCCAATTTATTCCAGTGCTTTAACATGTAGATAATTAGACCAAATCGACTGAAGTATTTATACTCTGTGTACTGTAGGTCTTTCTGTAGAGAATTTTTGCAATTCTTTCAATTACTTTTCATACATAAATTCATCCCAAGTATTTGCATACCCGGATAACATAATGTTTAAAAATTTATAAAAAAAAGGATTTTGTTTACTTATTGTATTTCTATATAGGTCATAACCTACAGGAAAATATAAACACACGTCTATATGTATGTATATTTCCTTTATTTAATTTATGTTTACCATGAACACTTAATTAGTTCATTATGGTAAGAACCATTCGGTTGTGGGGATTCATCTACCTCTTTTACTCTAATACAACAATCAACTAACCCATAGGAAATTATTCTTTCAGGACTTAACCAGGCATATTCTCACAACTAGTATATTGATGGAAATTTAGTATTTACCCAGCAATAAAATACAACAGAGATAATCACATTTGATTTCAATCTTTTTTCCATAAAATTACTCAATTCATGATTAACAGATGCATTACACCAGCCATTTAACGATTTTAAACAGAGGAGGGTTAAGAGGACATATCTGAAACTGACTTGCTGGAAAACAAACAGAATAGCCACGTTCCTCCCAACCGTAGAATAGGGCAGCCAAAATCACTTGCCCGATTCACCCCCTAGCCTAACCATGAATCCATGAGGGCGAACTTGGAAAATAAAACCCTCCTTAGCAATGTCCTGCAATTCCAGTAGTTTCCTCTTGCCTCACACTCCAACAACAGTGTCCATAACAACAAGAAATTCCATAGTCTTTTCCTAGCATACTTAGCAGCGTCCCGCCTCCTCACATATTCTATTTATCAATTTTGCCTAGGTCTTTTCCCTCCCTTGGGAATTTTCGCAGCTTCCTAAATCCCTGATTTTTTGAGGCTACCAATGGCCAAATCACTGATTTTCCACTTGTAATAATCAGCCTGGAGGTAGTTTCAACATGTTCCCCACTCATGGAGTCATGGTCAGCTGATTTTAACATAGTTGTTCCATTTGTCCTCCTACAATCAATATAAATATTCTGTTTTTATACAAGTTTAATAGTCAAATAGTTAGTTGATTCAAATTAGATCTCTGCCCAACAGTCATAATAATTAATTACAAATATCAATTTCGAAATTCGGAATTTCCATAAATGGAAAAAAAAATTCCAAATTCGAATTTACTAAAAACGGAATAAATTTCCAGCAAATTTAAATTTCAAAAATATTTTATTTTTGGGGATGTCACAATATGTGTCTAAACAATGCAATTAGTATGTAGAGCCTGGGATGTTTAAAGTCTATTAAAAATCCCCAAAGTCTTATAAACCACTGAATTTATGGATGGGCTCCCATTTTCAAATATAGTCTTATTGTGTTCCATCCAAATATGCCAACTAAGAAGAGTTGGTAGGGTAGCAAGCTCAACAGTCTGGGAAAACCATTTATCATAACAATCTTTTACAGAAATTCCATCCCAATCATATCTCATCTTTAAAACTCCTGATATCATTAGTCAAACTTGCTTACTGAAATGACAGTGGATCAATAAATGGCTAACAGCCTCAGGTCCTTTGGTACATATGATACAATAACTAGGCCCTTCCCATCCCTTGGCAGATAAATTATCCCATGTAAGTATCTTATTTTCAAAAGACAACCAAGTAAAGAGTTTGACTTTTATAGCTATATTCCAATTCCATATGACTTTCCTCCATCCACCTTTAGTCTCCTGCTAGTTGATCGAAGCTAAGGATGTATAAAAAAATTTGACAATAAACATAGCTACCGACTTAATGAGAACTGTGACCTCAAAACGAGAATTGTGACCCAAAAAAACCCATATTTTTGCATAAAAAACATCAAAATCAACCCCTAAATCAAAAAGTGGTGCTACCGGTAGCACCATTTTTTTAAAACAGGGTCAAAATTACAACATTTTTCAAACGTGGCCTTCATAACTTAGACAGTAGCTCAGAAAAACCTTAAAATCAACACCTAAAAAAACTTAAGATGTTTTTGAATTTTTTTTTCTTTTCAAAACATTTAATTTTGAGATCATTTGAAATTGTATTTTTATCACTTGGTACCATTAACACCAAAACCTCAAAATCAACCATCAAATTGAAAAGTACTGCTTCCGGTAGCACCCATTCTAAAATTGGGGTATGAAAATGACACATTTTTATATTGTGGTAAAAGAACTCACCATTATTGTAAAAAAAATCATAAAATCAACATGTTTACTTTTTAAATGTTATTATCACACAAAGCACAAGGTAATACATAATGCCATGAAAATGTCACAATATACTTTAAAAATTCAACGCCACTTTTTAATAATTTTTTACTTTTAATAATAAATAAATAAATACAAGTTAGATTGAATGAAACATAAATAATTTCTTAAAAGTATTTCTATATTGACCATATTCAAAACATATGAGCTAAGAATTTTTTTTATATTATCCATAATAAAAAAACATATAATTCATAAAACGTAACAAAAGATTCATAACTTCATGTAAGATCATATGTAAGTTCAATCCTCATTTTCAGTTACCATACAAACATCATATGGATAAAAAATGCATAAAATGTTTGATACACTTAGTTAGATTGACTCATGTTTCTTAAATACCATTAGAGTCTGCATTGTGTTCAGATGAATGTTTGGATGAAGATGTAGATGATCCATACTCTTCTCTATTGTCGATGAATGCACCATCTGAGTCAACATGCATGCCCAACATTTCAGATGTCAAATGCCTTTTAGATCTATGACTAGGTTCAACAGACTCCCATCTTCCATTTATTTCTTGCGGCAACAACCTCTTGATAATCTTTGTTGTATTAGAGCGAAGAGTTCCTCTCTTTGTCAAATTGAAGTCATAAACAAGTATGTCAACATCTAATTTTAAGAGGTTAGTGCGACGACGAGTTGTATTTTGACCCTTTCTTTTTCTCTTTCTATTGACATGTTTCTCAACAACCATGTCTAGCTTGTACACACCATTGAATGGGTGTGTACTTGTTGCATACCAATGCATTTCAATTGCAATAACATCATCATTTTATTTCTCAAACTTTATAACCTTTCCTATCCAGAATGGATAACTATGTGGATCTTCAGTCGCTAAAACTGCAATCATGCTATCCTCCTTAATATCTTGTATTGAACCCTTGTAAATGTCTTCCATGGATTCACGTTGTGCACGTGACCTTCGCAAACCAATATACATTTCTCTTTCCCCTGCTTGTGTAAACTCAATACCACCTTGAGATTCTTGTTGAACTTCAACAATGTTTGTTTCTTCAAATTCGTTTGGCATATTTTGTGGCCAATGAAATGGATTCCTCAACATTGTATCTTCATTTGTTGAGCTTGAAATTATGTCACTTTGACTATTGAAAAAAGACTCCCACCAAACAGAATCAACAACATCAAAGTACTCATATGTATCCTTAATGGAATTTTTAATTTCTTCCAAGCATTCAGAATAATCTACATCTCTATTATGCTTTCGTGCATTATGGATTTCAGCAACTAATTGTAAAAATAATAACTTTGATGCAAAAATTGGATGATCTGGAATGAACTTCAAAAATGACAAACCTGATGAAGGCCCTCATTATGTAGTAGTTGAATACCGCTTTCCCCATATAAGTGTTTTCCCATCAATGTTTTTCAAACAAAATTGATGTTGGAATTTAATGTCATTAAACTACTCAATACATTTTTCTTCACGATGTGAACCCTGAATAAATCTTCGTGTGTCAACAGTTTCTTCTAATATATGAAAAACAAGCTCTGGAATGTATTCTTTCTTAATACATTCAATCAATGATGGTAGACTTCCAACATTTTTCCTCTTCAATGTTATTGAAACATGACTTAACATTTGATCAATATCATCATGAGTGTGTCCAAGAAGAAGGAAACCAACTTTCACCTTTTGAAAGATTCTCATTTCAACAAGCATGTGTAGATATCCAAACACAATTTGATTTTTATTTTCACGACTAGTGTTGTCCAACTGTAGATACATAACTTGAGGAAGACTTCCAGACCAGTGAGTGAGTACATGATGAATTATGGTGATGTTCATATTTTCATCATTGTGAATATTTGGAGCTATGAAGTAAACTCTTGAACACATTTTTACATTGAAACCCATACAACCAACCAAGTGAAACTGAATGAAATTCTCTTGTAAATTTTTGGGTGTACGAACAAAATGTGGTAGAAGTGTTTTCTTTTGGTCCATGCCATCAATTATCCTACCTAAATATTTGTTTGGAGCATCATAACACTTCTTCCAATGTTTGTACAACTTTTGTATTTCGCTTGATTGTTGATTATGATGTTCTTAAACTGATTTGAATACAGAATCTACACATGACATAAAATGAAAATATTGATCATATGTTTTCATAGTTGATAACTATTCAATTTTAAAAAAACAAAATAGTAAATGCATACCTCGTCCCGCCCCTTCAGATTTATCTCTTCTTGATTTAAGAGTAGCACATATACTACAAATCCCCATACTTGACTTCTTAGGAATAAGGACACTGTTTAATTGTTTCTTCCATATTCTTGTAAAATATGCATATGTAATAAAATTACCTTTTCCTTCAACGCCTTCAGCATATCCCTTGTACAAGTTGTAGATTTCCCTCCTTGGAAAATTATCTGGAATATGTATTGTGTCTCTATATGGCATACACTCTCCATGTTTGGAAAAGAAATCACACATCCATGACAATCTAGTATTTGTGAATGGCCCACTCTCTCGTCCATGACGTACCTTTGAATAAAATGATGGATCTTTTTCCAACCTTGTCTAGATTCTTGATAGAGAAAGATTACCAATTGAGTGATTTTTTTTTGAAATCCTTTCTGCAAGGTAAAATATTCAAAATGTGATAATCATATCTTGTATTGCTGAATATCATGCACCCCATCAAATATGAATTTTTCATGATCTTATTCATTGACAAATATGTCTTCCTTTTATTCAAAGCATACATGTAGTCCATGCTTTTCAACAATTCTTTTGACAACATTCACTTGAAATCAATTCACTTATGGAAATTGATTTAGTGAGAAATTCCTCCTAGACCTTGTATAACTAGAATGACTTGGATTGATATAAAAATGTCTAATCCTTGTCCTAGACACAATGTTTCTTTGCAATGTCTCCACTATTTCACCATCCTTACTAGAAGGATTTTCCTTATCACCATAAGGAGTATCAAACAAAACATTCTGAGGAGACTGATTTAGAGAATGCCTATCACCTGTATTTGTTGCAGCATGATTTTTGAGAACATCATCATCAACATAATCATTTGGAGGAAAATCATCATCAACATTGTGTCCACTATTGACATAATCATCTTCATTTCTTTCAAAATCCCCACTTTAGTGAAAAGTTTCACCATCTTTCTTAGTGCCTTGAAAACGTTCATCAGTATCCTGAAAATCCTCACTTGGAGGAAAATCAACATTTACATTGTTGCTTTTTAATTTATCACTCGGGAAAGAGTGACCACCAATGGCATAATCATCTTCAATACTTTGAAAATCTCCAATTGAGAGATATTCTTCATCATCCTCATTATTGGCTTAAAAATCCTCACTTGGAGGAAAATCTTCATTATCCTCATCGGTACCTTGAAAATCGTCACTTGGAGGAAAATCATCAACACCAACATTGTTCCTTTTAAATTTCTCATTCGAGAAACATTATCCAACATTGCCATAATCGTCATCATTACTTTTAAAATCCTCACTTGGGGGGAATTCTTCTTCATCCTCATTCGTTCCTTGGAAATCATCACTTGGAGGAAACTCTTCATCAGTACCTTCAAAATCCTCACTAGGAGGAAATTCATAATCACCAACATTGTTGTCTTTAAATTCCCCACTTAGGAAAAAGTGTCCAACATTGTCATAATCATCTTCACTGCTTTTAAAATTTCCACTTGAGGGAATTTCTCCATCATTTTCATTGGTGTCTTGGAAATTTTCATCAGTACCTTGAAAATCCTCACTTTGAGGAAAATTTTCATCCCAATCATTTAAACGTTGATCATTGTCTCCACTTTGACCTACATTTTGATTATTTTCATTACTATTAAACTGCTGACTAGATTTATCACCATCATATTCCTCCTCTTCATCATCGATGCCTTAAAAGTCTCTGATTTAGGAATTTCATGAGGAACATGTTGAATAAAATTGCTTGCACCATGATCAAAATTATGACTAGCTGAAAAATACGACGCCTCATTTGCATTACAAATATTGCTATGGCATTTCCTAGTCCCAACAGAAGAGGTATGCGAACAATTTGTTGATATCTCAAAAACAAAATATTATTTACCTCATGAAGCCATCCCTTCTCTATGAGAACATAGAATGATAGAAATGATCACCCTCCCTATGACATTATTATAGCATGCATAATGATCTTTTCCCTCTAAATGCCCCCCCCCC
>ML777250.1:2679022-2694538 GCA_009831015.1 Picea engelmannii
GCGCACAATAAAGTGATCTATGGGCTTCCTTCAGTATGATGCTTCTAATATCCCCATTCTCCGGGATATACATCCTTCCTCGATATCTTAACAATCCGTCTGTTTCTAGATTATATCCTTCATACTTTGGTTCTAACTGTCTCTCGCTCTGGAGGTTTGAAGTAACCTTTAAATACCAACTGTCTCCTAGTAGTTGTGCCAACACCTGTTCCCTCAGACTAACCTTTAAGGTCACCAAGGAGAAGATACGTGGTCTCCTACTCAAGGCATCTGCGACCATATTTTCCTTTCCCTTTATGTATGAAATACCAAAATCATACTCACTCATAAACTCACTCAATCGCCTTTGCCTGGAATTCAGATCTCTTTGGGTGAAGAGATGTTTTAAACTTTGATGGTCTGTTTTGAGTTCAAAATTTTGCCCCACAAGATAGTGCCTCCAAAGTTTCAGAGCTAGCATTACAGCTGCCAACTCTAAATCATGAGTCGCATATAACTCTTCATGCTTCTTCAACTTCCTTGACGCATAAGCTATCACTCCTCCATCCTACATTAGCACGGCCCCCAATCCTTGTTTCGAGGCATCCGTGCAGACCATGAAGTCCTTTTCCATATCTGGCACTCGTAGAATTGGCGCACTAGTTAGTAACCTCTTAAGCTCAATGAATGCGCTATCACATTCTTCTGTCCATTCATACCTGACCCCCTTGCGTTGCAAAGTGGTGATGGGTTTTTCTATTTTTGAGAATCCTTCCACAAATCTCCAGTAATAACCTGCTAGCCCCATGAAGCTTCTCACCTCATGTGCGTTTTTCGGCACTGGCCATTCCAGAATGGCCTTTACCTTCTCTGGGTCCACCGAGATTCCTTCGCCTGAAATGACATGGCCTAAATAGTGGATCTCTTTCTAGAAGAAGGAACACTTCAACAACTTCCCATACAATTTGTTCTCCCTAAGGCAAGACAACACTATTCGCAAGTGTTCCTCGTTTTCTCTTTCATTCCTGGAATAGATGAGAATGTCATCCAGGAAAACTTGTACAAATCGATCTAAATACTTCTGGAATACACTGTTCATAAGGCTCATGAACACTTCTGGCGCGTTATTCAATCCAAAAGGTACCACAACGAACTCGTAATGTCCAAATCGGGTTCGAAAGGCAGTTTTTGGGATATCATTTTCCTTAATCCTTAACTAATGATACCCGGATCGCAAATCGATCTTTGAGAATACTACTGCTCCCTTCCTCTGATCGAAGAGGTCATCTATTCGCGACATTGGGTACCTATTTTTCACTGTAGCACGGTTCAAGTCCCTGTAGTCTATACACAGTCATAAGGATCCATCCTTCTTCTTTACAAAAATTACCGACGCGCCCCAAGGTGAGACACTGGGCCTTACTAGCCCTAAGTCTAGTAACTCCAACTGCATTTGCAATTCACAAAGTTTCGGCGCCGTCATTTGATACAGAGTCTTGGATATGGGTTCTGCACTAGGTTTTAGCTCAATAGTAAAATCAAGCTCCCTCTCCAGAGGTAACCCTGGTAACTCGTTGGGAAAAACATCCTGAAATTCTGACAAAATCGGGTACTGATCCAATGAGGCTCCCTTCCTTTCTTTCACTGCCTCCACTACATAAAGCCGACACCCTTGTCTCAAGCATCGCTTGACCTTCATAGTTGATATAAAGCGTAATGACACTTTTCTCTGTACGCCTTGGATCTCTATTGGTCTTCCTTCATCATGAATACAAAGTACCTTCTTAGCGAAACAATCTACCAAAGCTCGATGCGCTGCTAACCAATCCATTCCAATGATTAGGTCATATGCTCCAAGAGCAGTGATGTATACCTTCAACCTGGTAGTGCACACTCCTAGGTCTACTACACAATTATCGACACTAGGTCCTATAGCTTGTTTTTCCCCTGAAGCCATCTCGACTTGTTTAAAGTCATCGTGCTCATAGGCTGCCAACCCACTCTTTTCTAATGCAGATGGTGAAATGAAACTATCTGTCGCACCAGAATCAAACAAAATTTTAACATTAATATGATTTAGCGTACCTGACGAATCCACTACGGTGGATTGATGTTCAGCTTGGCGGTTATTAACCGCTGCATAAATCTGGTGGTTGCTTCCTGACCTTCCCATTGGTGCCTTTCCTTCTCTATGCATAAACCCTGATTGTAACTCTGGACAGTCTCGTTGATAATGGGGTCCGTCGCATCTCCAACAGGCAATACGAGATTGAATCGGTGCACTGTTATGTGACTGATTCCTAAATGAGTTCCTTCCTCTGGAACCCCTACCCCTACTAGCTTCTCCTCGAGATGGTCGTGGGCCTGTCTGCACCGTTGGTGATGAACAAGATGCTGCACTAGTTACCATTGAAATTCCTGCAACTACTGTCCTTGGCACGACTTTGTTACCATAAGGTGGTGGCCTTGAGCCCCCTCCCCTAGTAAATGTCCTCGGGGTCTTTCCTACAAATCCAGGGCGATGTGGAAATGTCGATCTTGTACCCCCTGTTAATTTCATGTGTTCTTCTACATAACACGCATTTTCTACCGCCTCCGCCACTGATGATGGTTTCCACATCCTTACCATAGCTCTGATCTTCGGGTTCAATCCATAAACGAAGCGCTTTGCCTGTCGTTGGTCATTGTCCATATACGAAACATACTTGACCAGTTCCATAAACCTGATCTCATATTCTTCTACAGTTCTGTTTCCTTGGACTAGGGCATGAAATGCCCCTACTTGTTGTTCCTCATAGTATACTGCTAGATATTTCCTTCGAAACCTCTCCTCGAAAAGTTCCCAAGATATCGTGTCTGGGGTAAGGTGTAGTTGTCTTTCCAAGTTGCCCCACCAGTTCAAGGCGCTATCTCTTAACTGGAAAATTGCGATCTTTTCCTTTGAATTGGACGCATAGTCCCTTAGGGAAAAACACCTTTTCATGCCTTCCAACCATGCTTCCGCGCGTTCACTGGCGCGACCTCCGGCAAACTCTGGAAGTTTGATCTTCTGCAACTCTCGTGTGATGTCTTCAGGTGGAACTTCTTCCCTTGAGTTCCTCGATGCTTCTGGATTACCTGTTCTAGATGGTGGGGGTTCCACTTCAGTCCCCGCTAGTTGGCACCCCTTTAAAGTTTCATTAATGGCTTCCAACGAGCGCAGTATGAGGGCTAGTTCGGGCGATGGTGGTGCTGGTGTTGGTGGTGTCGGTGGCGTTGATGGTGTGGGTGGCGTCGGTGGTGCCCGTGACGACTCTCCTCTGCCTCGACCCCTTCGAGTCCTGGCCATCTTGTATGACTTAACCTACATCACCCCCAAGGTTATCAGGGTGAGTTCCAGGACATTTCAAATTGGTTCTACTTAAACTCAGAAACAGGGTTAGGCATAAGTTTTCTTTACTTGTCTGTAAACAGACATTACTCCATCAGGGGAATTGGCTAGGTTTGGGTTAGGATTCAACATCTAAGCTTAGTCAACATCAAGTTTTAAGGTAGATTAACCTGATACTCAAATAAATACTTAATTAATTTAAGTAATTCTCAACCCAATTAACCCTTCATTAATTTATACTAACTTGACCTTATTATATAAAATTATTTATACTAAATTGTTTAATTTATTTTATATTATTCTTAATAATTTAAAATATATATATATATATATAAATTTAGTTTAAACATGCACACAGAATTCGGGCACGCATGGGTTCCACGTGCTCGTCTGGCTTCCTCAAGCTCCCTCGCATCTAACCTCATCATTCTCCACCTGTCAACCTTTCAACTCTCTCTACGCGTCCTTCCTCTGTCCCACTTTCTCATCTGCTAGTACTTGCCTCGCATCAGTCTTTGTCCATCATAGCTCTGCCTCTGCTCTTCTCAGAGGTTTCCATAATCTTCTTTGCCATGGATCACATCCTCACCATCCTTCTGAGCACTTCACTAGCGCTGGTTAATGTTGTATATGCTCCAATTCGTTTTACAGAAATAGAGTATATTGAGGTGGCCACTAACAAGATCCAGGACCTGGAGTCCAGTCTCTCTGAAATATTGGGAATCATCCCCCTTTCTGTACACATTACGGAACTCGCCCTCAACCATGGTAAGAGGCACGATTCATTCCGCCAGTTGTGCATAGTTTCAGTACCTTCATGAAGAATGCGGGTTATTCGAATTAAGAAATTGCACAAACTTTCCTTACGCTGTGGTAATGAATGGTGATTTCTTCTTTTGAACAAAATATTTGCTTGTAATTCCATCTCTGTACAGATTTTGGTGTTCTGCCTTCAATTTATTTCGTTTATCTTTATAAATTTGTTCGTCCGTGCATATGCATGTAGTTATACATGTAATTATATATAGTTTTATAGGTATACAGGATCGTTCAATTTCATCGACTGAGCCTAAGCGGCTCTTTGGAATTTCCTCCGGAATTCACTGTCGAATGCCCCAATCCACAAGCCTTATCTTCCCTCGTCACGGTCTCTGCACCTATCGTGGCTTATCCCCGACTCTGTATCGGAGTTCGGGGTTTCGGAATTTTCGCTGTCACGATCCCCTTACCTCTCCAATTCCCGATTCGCGATGGGCTCAGTTTCAAAGAGTTAGCCCCTTACTGACTATACCTCGGTCTATATGACCGTGTTCACAAGACCGTGGCCACTTATTTTCCTATCAGGATTTTGTGCTTAACTTTCCCGATGGGTTCTTTTCTTCGTTAGCCCCTTCGCTATGCGCTTGGTCCATATGACCTGCCTCCGTGACCGTGGCCTTGTATCGCCCTATCGGGATTCGGGGTTTCGGCATTTGCGATGTCAACGAACGCACGTCCTTAGGATTCTTGATCCCCCGATCTCCGATGCCACCTATCGTTAACTCCCGACAAGGTTGGACCTTCCGACACCTGTCCTCACTTAAACGCTATGGTTGTGGGACCCATCGCGTTTCGGGATTTTGCAACTTCTCCGGTCGTGATTCCTTCATATGCGGGAAACCCGAAATGCTGAAATCCCGACTCCTTCAGATCCTCGAACACGCGTCCCTTGGATCAACGGCTATGATGGTGTCGAGAATTTGCATATCGCAGTTTTGTAATGCAAGGGTTTTGTGTCCTTGAAATCCCAGATACGTCGATTCCTGATATGCCGATGGGGACAACCGCTGATGGTTCTTGATGGTTGCCACCTGTCCCTCAGATGGACGGCCTTGATTGTATCAAGAAATCACGAATCATGATTCCATTGTGCAAGAGTTTCACGACTCTGGAAACTCCGATATGTCGAACTCCAACTTTCTGGGATCTCTCGCCACACGTCCCCGTTGATGGACGGTGTTGATCCTGTCAGGAAATCGCGGATCACTATTTCCTGTTGCGAGCGTTCCATGTCCTCGAAAACCCTGATATTCCGAACTCCGGTTGGCTGACAGCTAGCCTCCACTAGGCCTCTGTCCTCCTTCTCTGTCGTGATGACAGCTGGCCCCCACTCATTGGGGTTTCACAGATCGCGAATTCAAAGTACCTAAACATCATGTCCCTAGGATTCACGATTTCCCGATGGGGCCAAACGCCAATGGTTTCTCGATGGTTGCCACCTGTCCATGTAGGTGGACGGTCCTGATTGACTCCCGGGGTTTCGGGACTTACGATGTCCTGAATTCCTTGTCCTCAGGGACTCCGATTTCCCGATCTGTGACTTTTGTCTGATCCCTGACACATGTCCCATGTGAACAGACGGCTCAGATCTCGTCGGGAAATCGCAGATCGTGATTTCCTGTTGCACAATTTCTTTACCCTCGAAAACTCCGATGCCCCAACTCGCTAGGATCTCATGCCACGCATCCTCGCCGATGGATGGTCCATATCCGATCGGGAAATCGCATATCGCGATTTCAACCTGCACAAGTCTCACGTCTCTGAAAACCCCGATTCGCGACTCTTCGGGATCTTCTGACACGCGTCACACTGTTTGGACGGCTCCGATCCTATCGAAAATTCGCGAATCGCAATTTCCTTATGCAACGGTTCTACACTTCTAAAATCTCCGATGGTAAAATCCCGATGACTCCTCCTATGCATGCTAGGGCTTAAACCCCGCGCAACTTTTCTAGATCTTACGGCTGACAGGATTTCGTCTGAGATCTGACGACACAGATCTGTTCTCCTACGCAATAGACGACTCTCCTTTGGGATAATCGATTAATTGCATAAAACATTACATAGTGTAAAAATTTCTCTCTTTGGCACGGTTGAAATTTATATGGGTCTATAGTTCCTGAGATTCTTCTTTATTTAAAACTCCAGTGAGGCTAATATGGGAAGCTAGTTTACACTGTTCCCGCGCAATAGAAGTCTTCTAAATTTTCGGCGCATTGGTAGTTCTTCATTCAGGTAAGTTCGAGGTGAAGTAGGCCTTTTCAAGGTCCCATAAATGTCTTTTGCATTTTATTTAGTGTAGTTCGTGTAATTATTGGATCTTGCCAACTTCAAGCCTTCGATAGAAGCTTCCCTCGACATTTCTATCGGTTTCAGGTGTCTATTCTACACGAACTTCATTGACAAGCATTGCTCAAGGAAAATTAAGTTATGACTTCTCCTTTTTGTGCCTAATAGCTTTATCCGGCTGCTTTAGGGTAGCCATTTCTATAGGAAATGATCCTTCAAACTTTCTAGTTTGCTACCACTATTTTAAAGGGCATTCCTTCAAATATTCAGACTAAAACTATAGTAACCATATATGATCTAGTTAAAGGGTATTGTCTAAAACAGTTGCTTGTGATATACATGAGATCATTTGCTTGGATACCATACTGTATCAGTCCTATTTGGTCAAACTGAACGTGTGTTTCTTACAGGTTAAGCGTGGCTGGAGTTAATCATTTGGGATTTTGGCCCTTAGGCCCAGATTTCGAACTAAGACGCTCTAATACCATATGTAATACCCATATAATTCTAAACATCATTAAGTTTCATAAAAATTTTATTAAGTAAACTGAAAGAACAACTTCCTAGCATAATATTGATTTTCATGACAGCAACTTCAGCAACTTAGAATTCTCAATAAATATTGAAATCATGACAGAAAGAAATAAATACATAACTTAACCAAGTACCTGGTTCTGATGCTAATTTTTGTTGCCTTTGTGCCTTGCTGCTGCCTTCCTGCTACCTGCTCCTCAGATCAATCCTGCCACAAACAGGAAAATAACTGCCCAAAACTACTGTCCTCCCTGCCAACTAGGAAAACTACCTAGCTCCAGGATATCTACAGATATCCTGGCCCTCCATGCCCAAAACCTCCGGCAACTCAGTGCCTCCCCTGATCAAAAGCCACAGTGCCAAAACGCTGTGCTCACAGCAAGTCCAAAAGTCCTCAGAAAAATCTTTGTTCCGTCCAATACAGTCAGTCCACAACATCCATTCCCCCTCCCCGGTCGAATGGTGAGCACATTCCCCTCTTCCCATCCCTTATTCCTCCCTACCGACTCACGCATTTACTTCCCAACCACCCTCCGTCCTCTGTCCTTCGTCATGAGTTAATATTTTATCTTCTCAGGATCCATGGCTATCCCTCTCTGCATACGCCACCATTTTTATATCATTTTTCATTGATCTTTTAATTTTATTTCACAGGTCATTAAATGTGATCAACAGTTAATTTATTAGTTTGTTAACTGCAATTATCCCTCAATTAAATCTTACTTAATAATCTTTATCCATTTATCAATTTAGGGTCGTTACAAACTCAGGTTATGAATGTTGATGAAGATTACAGATTAAATTCCCAAAATACACAAGTCGGTATTATCTGATATAAAATCAGAATGCAAATGAAAGACTAGAACCAACATTTTGAATGTGAATGCCTTAATGATTACATTCACAACTTCCATTGTAAGTCTCCCCATCTCCTTGTAGGAGAATCCAATATTCTCTGATTTTTAGTAGGTATGTTACTATGTACAGAGTGCATGTAGTGTGTCTATGACTATGTGGCTATGCATGTTTGATTAATTTTGGATTATTTGTGGACAACTTATGTGAAATCAGTGTTACCGTAATTGCCAATTAACCATGGAATAAAAGCGAATGATATTTACTTAGAAAAAGTTGCCATCTGGACAAAATCATTATTTTTTGGAAAGATCACTGCAGGTGGCATTGGGGCATATAAAAAGATGACTTTTTGTTGATTTATGCATTTTATTGCTTGTCTATTTTTCACCACTTTTTGAATTGGTTCCAAGTTTTTAGTTTCTGGACACTTGACAATTTATTGCAGCGCACAACTTTTGTAACTTTTTGTGAAATAGAAGATGAAAATAATCACAAATGTTAACATACAGAACCAAAAATTTTGTCATCATGATTAAGATAATGAGACATGCCTGCTGAACAGGAAAAATCAGATGGGTTTAGCTTTTGAAATTCTTTTTGGAATGTCCTGGGTTGTCATAGGGGATGCTTTTTTTTTCAAGTTGTAGTATTTTTACTGATTATTTTTTACCTAGCACCTTGGATTTACTGTACAAAATTTTAGGCTTTTCTAAGGCATCATTGTTTCTCAAATTTTCAGTCATTCATGCATCCTTTACCTTTGGTGAGCCTGCACCCAAATGACATACATTGTTGTGGGACACAGAGTGACTTAAGAATGATTTACATATGGATTTAGTTCCAACATCGTCCTGAATGTGTAAGCTTTTGTCCTTTTTGTGCCACGAAAATTTGTTGAAGCCTATAAGTTTAGACATCATTGGAATAAAGGTCATCAACACTGAAAATGTAATGTAATTTTTTTTTAATTATTTTTATAAGATTAGATCCTATAATGTCTCTCATAAACATAAATTGTGTATTTTAATATCATACCTACCTTTAAAACTTTGTAATGTTGTTTATATAGTTCTAGAAGGTCTCTCATAAACATAAATAAAAAATATTTTGTTATATCTTAATCTTATACACACCTTTATACGAGTAAGTAGTTATAATAAATTTTATAAGATTTGGATTTGTGTGTCGTTGATAACCTTCACAACTACATGGTGTAACGTGTCTTTCTCTTTCCAATTCACATATGCCATGTTCAACTCCATCCATAAAAAACTCTGCATAAAGGACATATATAATTATATTAAGATGAGATAGTCACGAGTTTTCTATCATTGAACTTCAAAATTGCATGGAGCAACTTGTTTTTTTTTCATCAATTCTCATACACTATGTCCAACTCCAAACATAAAAGACATTTAGAAATCTTGTCTATCTTTAAAGGTAAAAGAGATAATTTATTGATTCAAACTACGGTCTCATCACTTAAAATTGTACCACTTAATGGTAGAAATAGGTAAATGGAAGAATGAAAATTTAGAAAAGTGTTATTACTTGGCTGTGAAGGAAGAGGACCAATCAAGCAATAAAAATGCCTTTGAAGGAAGAGGACTAATCAGGCAATAAAACATGAAAAATTGAATATTTTACATTGGTTATTGAATTTGCCTATGTATAAAGAAATGATGCATGATCACTAGTTTAATGAATGCATCTTTGTTTTACAATGCTTCAAAACATACTTAGTTTATTTCCAGTGAGTACAACAACATTGTAATAGGTAAATGAAACTTCATTATTTAGATAAAAATAGGTAAATGAAACTTCATTATTTAGAGAAAAAAAACCAACTTACTGCAATTTTAAAATTAAAAGTATTATATACTTAATGGTTAAGAACATGTGTTTTTTTATGTGTGTTTCCTTCATAAGAAGTCACAAGTTCAATTTTCTTATGAAAAATTAAAAGTATTGTATGCCTAATGATATATGTTATGTTATATAACATAACATATATTACATATGGGTTAATTTTTTTTATGTTATCTAGTTTCAAAATTACTGTTGAGGTATTCCTATTCCTATTTTTTAACCCATATGTAATTTATGTTATGTTATATAACATAACATATATAATTATGTTATATTATATAACATAACATATTAATATATGTTATGTTATATAACATAACATATATTGCATATGGGTTAAAAATATTTATGTTATCTAGCACAATTTTTTAACATATCTAGCTCAAGATTAACATATATTACATATGGGTTAATGTATGTTATCTCACGCAATTTTTTTTACATATGTGTTAAAAACATTTTTTTTTTTTTAAATTAGTTTTTATAATCAATGTTGTGTTTTTTAAGTTTATTATAATATGAAAGGCCTATTTTTTTTCTTTTATCTTAATATAGGAAAATGGAAAGAAAGAGATTATCTATGAATATATCTGGATCACGACCTCCAATAATGTCATCCAATAATGCAACGGGAACCTCCATGAATGTTAGGCAACAAAATGATATATTAACACATGAGCTATCAAAGGCAATGAAGAATGTTAGAGAGTGGAAATCTGTGGAAGGTGAAAACAAACGAGAATATTCTTGGTTTGTTAAAGACAAGCAAGGAAACAATGGAGATCATATATATTTGTATTGTGCCAAATCATAACATGTGCAAGGAAATTATCAGGCACTTGGCTTGTTACGAGATATATGTTTGGTGCCAGCCACATATATTGTTTATGCACTTGTCAAACAAGGGAGAACTTATATCAAGTTTAGATATTCTTTCAAATTAAGCAATTGTAACAAGAATAAATGTTTTTCAGAATTATGTGCATCCATCGTTGATGACATTGAGAAAGGCAATGTAAGTTTTTTATTTCTATTTTTGTGTCGTTTATTATTTTTAGTATCATGGTAATATTTTAATTTTATTTAACATGAAAATGTTATATTGCATTTTTACAGGATTTTTCTGAAATAGTTTCACATATGTTATTGGGGATTTACTCTACAGAGAATGACATCATGGATGTCATCAACGCTTTTCATATTGAAAAGACACAAGAAGGAAGGAAAAAGAAACACAAAGTAATGGAGGTTGAACCTGCAAGAGTAGATAGAGAACATGAAAGAAGAAAGAAAAATCCTCATTCTAGAAATCCTAAAAGGGTTACATTTGAAAATGTGGAAACTCCAAATGAATATTTTGTTGAGATTGATCCCAATGAGATTATCACTCCTTCTCGCAAAAAGAACAAAAAAGATAAACAAAAAAGAGCGATAGTTGATGATGACTCTATTCCTATTGATTATGAAGAAATCATTGATTTAGATGAAACACATTTAAATCATAAGAGGAATAAAACAAATATTGATAATGTTCAAGAAGCCATCGTTAGCTCAGAGTATTATATTGAAAGTTCTAAAAGTAGCAAAGAAATAATAACACCAGGTGCTGATCTAGAGGATGGTATTATGAAAACAACACAAAATGTCATTCGAAATAGAATGAGGATGGCAAAATAAGTTGATGATGGCCACACATTTCAGTTGAATGTGAAACAAATTTATAAACACACAGAAGGTCATGAAAAACATCAAATTAGAAAACCGCATCACTTGCATATTCACAATTTGAAAGCATTGATTAAATACAATCCATATGCAATGCAGTTTTATTCAACAAAGGTTGAAAGTGACCTAATGCAATGCAGTTTTATTCAACAAAGAATTAATGCTATTCTAACTCTTCCACATGAAATGCAAGAAATTGGCTTGAGGAAAGGATATTTAAGTGAATCAAAGCTAGAAGATTTGTCAAAGGAACCTCGAGTACCATTAGGAGGAATGATTGGAAAGGATCACTTTGGAGAACTTGTAGATATCAAAGAACCAATGGAAGAATAAAATGACACAATGGAAGCACAAAATGACATCGAAGAAGATGATAATGTGTCCATTGAGAATGATGAATTTGGGATATATGATATTGTTGATTATTTTAAAGATGGTATTAAAGACGATGCTCAATTTTGCAAATTTTTGATGAGTTATAATTGTAATGATTTGAATTTCATATTTGAAAATAAGAATAAAGATGTATCTATTTTTGTTTTGCGATGAATCTTTTCATTGTTTCTTTTTTCATTTTATTTGTATGTGAATCACTATACATTGAAATTTTTTATTAAATGTTGTCATTTTTTAACTTCAAATGTATAAAAATATGAAAGAAAATGATATTTTTTTATAAAATTTAGACTTTTTTTGTTCAATTGTGTCCATAAAAATGTTTTATTTGACATGTTATTTTAAAGAATATGTACCAAAATGTATAGGTTTTTTATGATATATGGCTATAAAACGAGTAATTGTTTTTATAAATATTCAAAAATAGTGTTATTTAACTATAATTGTTTTTCAATTTATTCAAGTAAAGGTAAACTATGTGTTAAAAATGATGTTTTTCACTATATTTAAAAAGTATGGAACAATAAATTAATTAAGGAGACACAATTATATGAAAAATCGTAACTTAAAAAAAGTAAATGGTAAAAAACATTTTTAAGATTGAAAGAAGCATGAAAAAAATACTATAAACAATGTTGAATAAAAATAATATATATATATATATATATATATATATAGAAAAAAATGAAAATAGATGAAAAATGAGCATTTAAAAAAATAATGTGGAAACATTGTGGATCGAAAAATTCAAAATATCGAAAACCACCTAAAAACAGAGTGGGGTTGCTACCGGTAGCACCATTTTTAAAAACGAGGTAAAAAATTGGACCCCCAAAAAAGAGAACTCTGTAGAGTTCGTTAAGTTGGTAACTATGTTAGTAAGTACACCCGACTTATCTCCTCCAGTCAATTTAAGGCCATCCTCCCTATCCCGAAGCTAGATACCAGCTCCAGATAATAAACTGCAGTAATAGTTCGATTTTGTTGCTAAAGCGCCTAAGAGCGCTAGCTCTCCACTATCTTTCCAATATGATTCAAAATAGTTTGTCCGAGAACCACCCCTGGCTTGATAGAGAAAGGATAAATTTCTCTAATTTAAGGAACATAAGATCTCAGGTGAAAGGAGAGATAAAATTCACAAACCAAGGATCAAAATCCTTCATATTAAAATCACCTGACCAAAGCCCAAGCTCTAACTCAACTAGTGGGTAATGACTGGTAATGCTTTTAGAATATTTTTCCAGGTCTGTGAACCAACATACATTTTTGTAGTGGTCATTCTAAACTAGGTAGCGACTGAGACATAAGGTAGATATTTATCTTTAATGACTGAGTGCCATATTCCTATTCGTCATTACTCTTCATAGAGTATTCATCGCCAAGGCTTTATTAAAGAGAAATAAATTCCTCAAACCCCAACCCCCAAACTTCTTTGGCTTTGCTATCACCTCCCACCTACAGAGATGAAATCAATTTTTGTCATTGCATCAAGACGATAAAAAAGAGAAGATTATCTGACGAATCTTATTTAGAATAGAAGTCAAACTCACTGCCATAGTCATCCAATAGCTCGGTTGACATTCCAGGACCACTTTTATAAAGACGAAACACCCTCCAAGAGTAAGCCATATGTTGCACCAATGATCAATCCTCCTCTCAAATTTGTTTAGTATCCACCTCCAATCTTATGTTTTATAGCTAGAAGGTTTTAGATAGTATCCCAGATATCGAATATCGAAATCCATAATTGAGATCCATAAAATTGTAAGGGAATAGCTCCTTGAATTTCTCTAAAAGGTCCCCTTGAAATCTAGAGTAATGAAAAGTAGAATTGGTTAAATTAATATCTAAGATCAAAGCTCTAATGAAGATGGATCGGAGGCCCACAATCTCCTGTCATTCCTGAAGTGAGGCTCTTGACATCATTATCACATCATCAACGAAGAATAGACGTAGGATTTTTACAATTCTAGAAACCTTCACTCCCGTCAGTTTCCCTTCTTCCTGTAATTTTTTAATCAATATACTGAGTCCTTCCATCACAAGAATAAATAAAAATGGTGAAAGTGGGCACCCTTGTCTTAGTCCTCTACCTCGCTGGAAAAATGAATAAGGCTCGCCATTAATCAAGAATGCATAGGTAGCACTTATTACACAACTCATTAACCAGTTGGTAACCATCGAACCAAATCCCAATTGAATTAAGATCAATCTTAAGAAATCCTAATCGATACAATCATAAGCCTTCTTTAAGTCAAGTTTCATAATTAATGCCTTTAAATTTTTCTTATTAATACTCTGTAAGCATTTGAGAGCCGTCCCTATGGCATCCAGTATCTGTATCCCCTGCAAAAAGCTCAATTGTTCTCTCGAAAAGGATCAAGAGAGAACATGTTTCATCCTATTCTCCAAGATCCTTGCTATAATTTTATAGCAAAGGTTAAAGAGTGCTATAGTTCTATAATCCCCAAAGTTCGATGGTGTAATATACCTCTAATTTGACATAAAAAAATAAAAATCTAAGGGGTATTAACCTCCTTTTCGCTTACAAAACTTCATACTTAAGGAGTAGTAATGATCATTTTGATTACAGATTGGAATTCTGTCATTATAAGGTAAGAGTCAATTTTATAAGGGACCTCCCTCCATAAATTTCTAGTACAACTCTTAAACACACATATTATAGCCATAGATATTAATTATCTAAGTATATGTCCAACTATACCGTAGTATACATTTAGGACTCGAATCTTAACACTCCTGTCTTACAAATAAGCCCACGCTCAACCATATAACATTGACTATGTGCCCTAAAGGATCCTTTTCCAAGTTGTGCAAATTTTCGACCGTGTGCCACCTAACTTATAATAAATTAGATATACCTAGATATCATGGTACTCACTTTAGGCTAACACTAACACTTAGGGATTACTCGTTTAACACAAGGGACACGGTTATGAGTTCGGTGGAACATAAACTAGCTAACAGTGTACAGGTAGCTAAGGGGCTAGGATTAAAGGTCCAGTCACAACCAGAATGACCAAAGGGAACAGTCTCAACCTAACTTGTCTATATTTAATCCCCTCCATCCTGAGCATTTAAGTAGAGTGGCAGGTACCTAATGGCAAGACTTGAAGAACCCCTGCGATATTAATTAGAGGGATGGTGGTATACTCCCATGGTTAATGTTCGGTCTATGTACCCACCATGTTATTGCCACCTCAAACCGGTCACATGGCCTCGACCCGTGTCCTTTACTCATCTGTAATTAAGACCATTGGGAACATTTTCTTTCCAGTATTGTTTCTGGGTTGCATCCCAGTCTTGTGTGAATACAGGGTTTGGTCACATGCCCTCTGTGATTCATGGCCAAATGAATAGTCGACCAGGGAAATGCTAGACTCTCGTCGATACTGGAATGTATCAAGAGAACTCTAGTGGGAGAATTTGAAAGGTAAGCATTCTCTATACGCGTGACTTCATTAGCTTGTGAAGTTGCCTTGTCTAGAAGTAAATAAGGATTTTCACTGTATCTTCCGACTGTCTAAAACCTGGTAACAGCTTATCATTTGTTTGTAAGATTTTGGGGTGATGTTTTGATGGAGGTCGATCTTGTCATTTCGCAAATTCTTTTCTTTCGTCTTCTATGAAGACCCCATTTACATCCTGAGTGATTT
>ML777250.1:2702180-2713674 GCA_009831015.1 Picea engelmannii
CTCATCACTTCACTTTATTATTTACCTTTTAAAATCTCTTAAACCACTTTGATTACTTTGACCTTTTGGGGCTTCTAGATGACATATGAGGGTCCTCCGACTTCGTAAGGCCATAACTCTCAAACCGTGAGGAGTTATGTGACACTCTACATACCACCAGAAATGGCATGACATGTACTATCCATATAGAATAGTATTATCTGAAAATATATCATAACTCATATCGTTACCCACCAAAAAAACTTGGGTCCATTACCCAAACCTGGGGTCTCCAACTTCTCATGGCCATAACTCTCTAACCGTGAGGAATTATGTGACGTTCCACATACCACCAGAAATGACATGACAAGAACTATCCATCTAGGATATTTTCCCTAACAAATTCACTTTCCTTCATCTCATTATTCCACAATTAAGCATGGGTTCTCTTACTCCACAAAGCATATTCCCATGAGGGATTTCACCATAAGGGGACCACTTTGGAGTTCATCCATATTTACTTCTTATCAACCATGAAAAAAAAATAATGAGTCATATTTACATCAAACACTATTGGGTCCATTACCCAAACCTTTGTGCTACGCATCTTTCTTCAAGGGCTGACATCAATGACAACCAACCTTAATCAACACAATGTACTTTTCTTATGTAGTTTATAAGGAAACAGGTCCCTTCTTCTTACTAATTCATGCTACCAAAGAGTCACCCAGGAAGAAGACAACTCCATTGGTGCTCTGTCTCTCATCCACACAATTGCCCAATCTGCATCTGAATAAGTAGTTAACTGAAAATTTTGATTTCTGGGATACCATAAACCATAATTCATTGTTCCCTTCAAGTATTTGAATATCCTTGTGAAAGCTACCAAGTGACTTTGTTTAGGAGCTGACTGATAACAACCTACCATTCCAACAGCTTGCATTATATCAGGACGGGATGCTATGATGTACAAAAGACTGCCTATAATAGAGCAATATGTCCTTTGATCAACATCTGGTGAAATATCATATTTACTGAGCTTGCAACCAACCACCATAGGTGTACTAATAGGAGAGGAATCCTCCATCTGAAATTTCTTCAACATTTCTTTCAAATATTTTTTTTGAGAGATAAATATTCCTGTGGAACTTTAATTTACTTGTAAACCAAGAAAGTATGACAGATCTCCTATTATGGACATCTCAAATTCTGTTTTCATAGAGTTAGCAAACCACTGGACAGATGATTCATTAGTAAAACCAAAAATAATATCATCTACATAAACCAAAACAACTAGTAAATTATCACCTTCGGACTTAATGTAGAGATTGTTGTCAACAGTACCTTTCTTGAACCCTTTGTCTTGTAAAAATTTGTCCAGTCTATAATACCAAGCTCGTGGTGCTTGTTTCAGTCCATATAAGGCCTTCTTCATCTTGCAAACATAATTAGGATTATCTGTTAATGAGAATCCTTCAGGTTGCTCCATATATACTTCTTCCTCTAGATCTCCATTAAGAAATGTTGGCTTAAGATCCATCTGATAAACTTTAAAGTTCTTATGACATGAATAAGCAAGAAACATTTTGATGGCTTCCAATCTTGCCACTGGTGCAAAAGTTTCATCAAAGTCCCGACCTTCAACTTGTGCATACCCTTTACAGACCAATCTGGCTTTATTTCTAAGAACTTGTCCTTTTTCATTCATTTTATTCTTGAACACCTATTTGGAACCTATTACATTTTTATCTTTAGGTCTAGGGACAAGCTCCCAAGTATTGTTCTTCTCAATCTGATCAAGCTCTTCATTCATATCTCTAATCCAATCATCATGCTGGCTGGCTTCATAAAAAAATTTAGGTTCGTTCATAGATAAAAAAAAACATGAGATTGTTCTGAGTCTTTAATCAATTTTCTTCTTATCTGAACTCCTTTATTTATATCTCCAATTATCTGATTTTTAGCATGATTCTTTCTAACAATTTTGAGAGGTGATTTTGCTTCTTTCCACTGATTTGTGTCAGTCGAAGTATTTGTATCTTCATCTGATTCAGATTCTTCTCTTTCTGATCCTTGGACCTATTTATCTTCGTATTCAACTATATCTTCTGTGCTTGGATCAACACTGCTTACATTTCTGACCGGGATTTCTTCATCAAATTTATGTCTATACAATAAACCAGTTTATGCAGTCTCTTATTGTAACATCTGTATCCTTTACTATTTGTAGCATAAGCCAAGAAGACACCTTCATCAGCCCTGTCATCATATTTGCCAATATTTTCATCATTGTTCTTGATATAACATTTACTCCCAAAGACTTTAAAATGCTTGATTGAAGCAGGTCTTCCAAACCATAGTTCATAAGGAGTATTTTCACTGTGTGGCCTAAGATGAGCTTTGTTAAGGATATGAACAACTGTATGAATTGCTTTCACCCAATATGTCTGAGGTATGTTCCTTTCATTCATCATTGATCTTGCCATTTGTTGTACTAATTTATTCTGCCTCTCAACAACTCCATTTTGTTGTGGAGTCCTTGGAATTGTGTACTCTCTTTTGATTCCATGTTTATCACAGAACTCTTTGAATTTCCATGAGCTAAACTCTCCTCCTCTATCAAACCTTACTACCTTCAATCTTTTTCTTGTTTGATTCTCAGTTAGAGCCTTAAACACTTTGAATTTTTCAAATGCCTTAGATTTTTCCTTCAAAAAGTCAACCCATGTTAGTCTAGAATAATCATCAATAATCAACATAAAATAATTTTCTTTTCCTGTACCTTCTTTACTTGATGGTCCACATAAATCCATATGTACTAACTGGAGAGGTTTTTCTGTTGAAGGAAAGTTTTTAGATTTGAACTGAGTGCGAGTAAGTTTTCCTATCTGGCAAGGTTTACAAACATAATCATATGGCTTTGATACATTTGGAAGATCCTTTACTGCCCCACTATTTTTGAGCTTGATTATATGATCAAAATTTAAGTGTCCAAGTCTCCTATGCCATAGCCAACTTTCATCATACTTGCTTAAGTAACATTCTTCTTTTTATTCTTTTAACAAATATACATTGTTTTATGTTCTTATCCCTTTTGCAACTAGTTGTCCTGAATTCATAGATTTAATTCTACAATCTTTAGAGGTAAAAACAACGTCACATCCTCAGTCACAGACTTGACTAACACTAAGAAGATTATGTTTCAGACCTTTTACAAACAACACATCTTGAGCTTTCCCTTTTCCATTACTCAAACTTACCATTCATTTACCTTTTATTTTTCTTGGTGCATCATTTCCAAAAGTTACATTCCCTGATTTCCTTTCACTTAGAGTTAGAAACTTAATTTTGTCTCCAGTCATATGTTTGGAAAATCCACTGTCAATATACCAGGGATTATTTTCTCTTTGGGTTGATAACACTAGTCTACACTTGTCATCTTCTTTCTTCTTCCAAATCTTGAAATTTTCAGCAGTAGGATTCGAATCTGGCTTAAAATTCATTAAGTGACAATCTGCAGCTTTATGTCCATAGTTATGACAGATGTAACATTCTGGCTCACTAAATAACAGATCATAATGATTTTTATGCTCATAACTATTGTTATGCTTAACTTGCATCATTTTCCCAGCCATCACATGATTTATAGTCTGAGATTGTTTGTTGCTTGGTTGTCTCGATCTTTGTTGTGGAAGATGGTTATTCGTTGAATATCTTGATTGTTCATATCTAAATCTTAAAGAACAGTTTAAATCTTTGTGACAAAAAATAGAGCAGAAAAAACAATAACCATAGAAAAAACCTTTGTACCTTGAAAAAGCCTGTCTTCTTTGAGGAGGTCGATTTCTTTCATGCCGACAATCTCTCTGATCTGCGAATTCGGTTCTAGTACTTTTTCTTTCATTCCTTCTTGGTGGCTGATTCTCTTTCTTTGTTTCTGCAGAGTGACTGTTGTCAATGTTTGAGGATTTGACAAACTTGATAGGTTCTGTATTACTTGGATGATCACTACTTGATCCTTCTTCATACCCCAAGCCAGCTTTCAACTTTGGGTTTCTTTGCTAATTTATAATGGAGGTTAATTCTTCTGAGGCTTTAATACTTGGTAGATTTTGGTGATACAATCCCTTAAACTTCTCCATTTATTTTTCGGTTTTTACTATCTCTTCTTCTAAAGCTTCGGACCTCGCTTTCTTCTCTGACAACTGTTGTTTCATTATGTTTTCTATTTTCTTTGCCTCTTCTAACTCCACTTTTAGTAGAGAGAAGTTTTCATCAAGTTTTTCACCATTCATTTTAAACTGCTTCAACAACTGTTTTTGTTTTCTCTTCTTACATCTGAGTCTGTCAATTTTTTCCAAAGCACTGATTAATTCACCTTTCATATCTACCACAACTACTTCATCATCCATTTCACCTTCTATGTGTTCATCATCAAACAGAGGAGGCTTACTAGCTGAAGTCCCTTCATGACTTGTCATGTTTAAGCTTACAGATCTACCTTTAAATAAAAGCAACCCGCTCCGTTACCAATTGTTTAAATTACTAAGGCAACTGAGAGGGGGGGGGGGGTGAATTAGTTGTTACTGTGCTTAAACAATATTAAGTCTATTAAACCATTTTTAATCTTTCATCAAGTGAACATCAATATTATACATCATATGAACAACATAAATAATGAGCATTAATCACACATAAGATATACACAGAGACAGATTTTCACAAGGAAACCCATAAAGGGAGAAAGCCTCTTCTTCTTTGAAATGATAGGTAGTCTTTTAAGTTTTGTACATCATCTATGTTTGAGCACCAACTCAAAGTGAGGATATTACCTCTGTTTTACAAGCTCCAACTCGTTGAGAGAACCAACTCTTTGGTTTCTCTAGCACCCACTAGAAGGAAGCACCAACTCCCTAAATATTCCAGCACCAACTAAATTTATACAAGCAACAACTTGTTGAGAGCACCAACTCTCTGGTTTCTCTAGCACCCACTAGAAGGAAGCACCAACTCCCTAAATATTCCAACACGAACTAGATTTATACAAGCACCAACTTGTATAAAGAAAACATTGTGTTTTTCCGAGCACCACCCTGCCACCCTATTTTCTAGCCACAACTAGATGGAAGCAACAACTTCCAATATTCAAGCACCAACTTGAATATCAGAGGACCACAGTCCTCCCTAGCACCTCCCTAGCACCCTAATTATAAATAAATGATTGAATAACCAACAACACAAATAAATCGGTTCTTACCACTTCTTCACTGTTCTGCAATTCTTCTCTGCTACACTATTCTTCTGCTCTGTTCATACTTGGCTTGACGTGCTGTCTCTTTCTATCTATTCTTTCTTTGTCCTTCTCATGCTCTTTGATATGTTCACATTCTGCTCTCTTCACCTTTTCTCCTTTTTTCAGCTTCTGTTCCTTATCTCTGAGCTTTCTTCACACTGCGCATAATGTAATTTTACCTTTCTATAGTTCAACTCATTTTTCAGCCAGAACAACCAACCACACACAGTCACTGCATGTTTCTTTTATACACTACAACCCCTTCAGTTACCCCTCAAATCCCTAGAACAACGCTTCAGCTACTGAAACGCCAACTGTCCAAGAACCATGATTCGGTTCTACTAACTGAATCGTAACTAAACAATTAATCATGAAGAGAAACAGTAGCCCTTCGATCAGATTTCCAAGTATCCAACACCCTTGGATTACAAGCATAGGGTCTCACATTGATTTCGCCATTTCGCATTTCGGCATTTCAAAATTTCGACATTCCTATGGTGAAGAGTCTCGACTCTTCATGTTGCGATCACCGAAACTCTAAAATGGAGTTTAGCTCCACTAGCTTCTTCCCTTCACGTGACCACCAGTGGTGAACATAGGCTGTGCCAAAATGTCCTTCGCAATTTCACATTTTGGCATTTCAGGATTTCGCATGTTGCAAATTCCTGTTGCGAGGCATCTCGACTCTCCAAGTCGCGATCTCCGAAATGGAGTTTAGTTGTTAGCGCCTTTCTCCAATTCTTGATGATGTGACCACAACCTATGACCACTCGCTAATCATTTGAGTGCTTCTCTCTTCAGATCAACGGTCCACGATCCATGGTGATCGGACGGCTATCCTCCGCCCTAAAACATCAACTTTCGGGACTTTGGGGGAGAGTTGATGCTAAAACTCTCAAAACTAAATTCCTGCAATGACATCACTCGATGACATGTCGTGATTCGTGTGTCTGCCATGTATCTCTCAAAATTGTGATTTCCAGGTTTCTGAAATGCCAAATCAACTTGACACTTGTCCTTATATGATTGCGTCACATGTCCTTTCTGATGTAGGCTGCCACCTGTACTTGTTGATATGGTCTACCACATTCACCTCCTGGGTCTGACGGCCCATATTTTTCCTTGATCCAACAACTAGGATTATTTCACGATTTTGCATATCGTGAGTTCGAGAGGTTAGGGAACCTTGTTCCTTTGACTTTCCAGTCAGCGAAATGACGATCTTTTGCCAAGTGTCCTATGGACCCAACAGTCCATATCTTATCATGATTTCAAAACTTCACGTGCCTTCATCGTGTCTGATCAATGGTCCAGATCAATCCTCAATGATCAACGACTCAGATTAATTCACGATTTCGCAATTTCATCATTCTAGTCATGAGTGTCCTTGACACCTCCAACTTCCGGTATCTGAAACTCCGAAATGGAGATTAAGTCGTGGTTTCACATTTCGCGATTTCATTATTCTTGTCATGAATGTCCTTGACACCTCCAACTCCCAGTATCCGAAACTCCGAAATGGAGATTAAGTCATGGTTTTTCATTTCGCAATTTTTTGTCGTGAGTTGCTTCCTTGACTCCTCCAACTCCCAGTATCTGAAACTCTGAAATGGAGTTTACGCTTCTGATCTTGCCATGCGATCATCATTGTGCTATTGGTATTGCCACTTTCTCTTGTTCGTCATCGTCAGGCTGAGCTTGCCATCAATGACAAACAAATACTTTGCCATTTGTCTGCCCGTAATAAATATGCCAACACTTTTTGTAGAGAATTTTTGCAATTCTTTCAATTACTTTTCATACATAAATTCCTCCCAAGCATTTGCGTACCCGAATAACATAATGTTTAAAAATGTATAAAAAAAAGGATTTCATTTACTTATTGTATTTCTGTATAGGTCATAACCTATAGGAAAATATAAACACACGTCTATATGTATGTATATTTCCTTTATTTAATTTATGTTTACCATGTACACTTAATTAGTTCATTACTGTAAGAACCATTCGGTTGTGGGGATTCGTCTACCACTTTTACTCTAATACAACAATCAACTAACCCATAGGAAATTATTCTTTCAGGAATTAACTAGGCATATTCTCGCAACTAGTAGATTGATGGAAATTTAGTATTTACCCAGCAATAAAATACAACAGAGATAATCACATTTGATTTCGATCTTTCGTCCATGACATTACTCAATTCATGATTAACAGATGCATTACACCAACCATTTAATGATTTTAAACAGAGGAGGTTTAAGAGGACATATCTGAAACTAACTCACTGGAAAACAAACAGAACAACCACGTTTCTCCCAACCGTAGAATAGGGCAGCCAAAATCACTTGCCCGATTCACCCCCTAGCCTGACCATGAATCCATGAGGGCGAACTTGGAAAATAAAAACCCTCCTCAGTAATGTCCTACAATTCTAGTAGTTTCATCTTGCCTCACACTCCAACAATAGTGTTCATAACAACAAGAAATTCCATAGTCTTTTCCTAGCATACTTGGTAGCGTCCTGCCTCCTCACATATTGCTATTTATCAATTTTGCCTAGGTATTTTCCCTCCCTTAGGAATTTTTGTAGCTTCCTAAATCCCTGATTTTTCAAGACTGCTAATGGCCAAATCACCGCTTTTCCACTTGTAATAATCATCCTAAAGGTAGTTCCAATATGTTCCCCACTCATGGAGTCATGATCAGCTGATTTTAACATGGTTGTTCCATTTGTCCTTCTGCAATCAATATAAATATTCTGTTTTTATACAAGTGTCATAGTCAAATAGTTAGTTGAGTCAAATCAGATCTCTACCCAATGGTCATAATAAATAATTACAAATGATGGGTAAAAAGGAGTGACAATAGTCTGTTCATGTGAAATGATGGAATCACGTTTCGATATTTACCCCCCCCCCCGCCCCCCAACTATGGCTAAAAATAACGACTTTAGGTGAATGATAATAATGAATCAGGATTTTCTCATTAGCCATAGTTCAATTGTATTTACATATAAAGTTTACATACCTCATCTTTACCTTTGATTCGTACTTCGAAAAATATAGTGCATGTCCATAATGGATCTGCAGTAACCATGGGAGAGACTTTGGATTTATGAGAGAAAATGTATCCAGGGTTTGTTTAATCATTGGAGAAAATAGTGAAAGGACAGATTGTAGTATGAAAATAGGAGAAGTGAGAGCGAAAGAGATGAAAAAGATGTTTTTATTAATAGGAAATGCTGAAAAAGTGGTGTTTCATCAACAGGAAAAGAATGGAAAAATGTTTGCTGAAGAGTGATGTTTTAACAATGGAAAATACTACTGAAGAAATGGTGTTTCAGCATTGGGGAATATGGGAAAAATGTTGTTGAAGAGTGGTGTTTCAGCAATGGGAAAATGAGGAAAATGTTGTTGAATAGTGGTGTTTCAGCAATGGGAAAAATAAGGAAAATGTTGTTGAACAGTGGTGTTTCAGCAATCGGAAAAATGAAGAAAATGTTGTTGAACAGTGGTGTTTCAGCAATGGGAAAAATGAGGAAAATGTTGTTGATCGGTGGTGTTTCAGCAATGGGGAAAATGAGGAAAATGTTGTTGAACAATGGTGTTTCAGCAATGGGAAAAATGAGGAAAATGTTGTTGAACAGTGGTGTTTCAGCAATGGAGAAAATGAACAAAATGTTGCTGAACAGTGGTGTTCCAGCAATGGAAAAATGGGGAAAGGGAATGGAAAGGAAAGAAAATAAAGAAGGATGAATGATGGGGATGTTGAATGGGAAGTGAGGATGAATGGAATGAAGAAAGAGGGAGCAATGCTTCACAAAATGAAGCTTAGATCTACTTGTAGTAAGATTGTCCTTTCTTGGTAGGCCTGAGAATCTGCAAAAGAATCAATTGTAACATGTCATTCTTTGACAGGGATTATTAGTAAAAGAACTTTAATCTAATACTAAAGAAATTAAATTCAGAAAAATTAATTGCAATGAGGGGCAGGAGGCTCCTCTAAAAAGAGATAATGTGAATATGCCACACATGTGGCCTTAAAATCTTCTTTGGAAATGGGGCGCTGGTACAGATGGAGCCGATGACCATTCACTAATAACGGTGTTTTTAAGTCATCAATTGTGAGGAACCTTACTATTCCATCAGGGAAAACAGTGTCCACTTCGTAAGGTCCTAGCCATCTTGTACGTAGTTTCCCTTGACATTCTTTAAACCGAGAATCATACAGTAAAGCCCAATTACCTTTTTGGAATTGCTTATGCTTGATGGTTTTATCATGCCATTTTGTTCTTTGTTGTTGAATCAGAGTTGTCTGATGAATGGCATCTAGTCTTTTTTCATCCAATTCATTACGCTGCAGCAACCTAGTTGTTTGTGCATCAGTCAAATCAAGGTTAATAGCTAAAGCAGTCCTTAACGTTTTGATTTCAAATTCCACAAGAAAGACAACACTTTTTCCATAAACTAATTCATAGGGGGAGAATCCTGTAGTATTTCTCCAAGTAGTTCTGTAAGCCCATAATGCTTCAGGGAGCCTTTGAGACCAATCCTTTATGTTTTCCTTCACTGTGTTTCTGAAAATGGCTTCTATTACTTTATTTGTGCTTTCCACCTATCCATTGGCTTGGGGGTGGTATGGTGTAGTCATTCTATGATGAATATGATATTTTTGAAGGATGGATTTAAAACCATGAGAAGTGAAAGGAGGTTCTCCATCTGTGACTAATTCTCTAGGTACTCCAAATCTGATAAAGATATCTTCAAATAAAAAATCTAGAACAACTTCTTCAATAGCTCTATGGAGTGCTTTAGCCTCCACCCATTTGGTCATATAATCTGTGCAGACCACTATATAAACTTTTTGATTGGATGGAGGGTTAATGGGTCCTATAAAGTCTAAGGCCTATTTTTCAAATGGTTCGATTACTACCTGGGGATTTAATGGAATTTCATCTCTATGATTAGGTTGACCCATTTTTTGATAGCTATCACAGGCTCGAACATATTTCTTTTCATCTTTAAAAAGTGAGGGCCAATAATAACCCATCCTGAGAATTTTATGTGTTGTTCTCTTATCAACAAAATTCCCTCCACAAGGGCCATCATGACAAGTTTTTAGTAAATCATAAACCTCATCTTCTCTAATGCATCTTCGGATTTCTTGATCAAGTCCTATGTGGAAAATACACCCACTTATCCAGTTGTATCGAGCACTTTGTTGAATGATTCTTCTTTTCTCTTGGTGGGATAGGTGTGGTGGTAACTTCCCTGCAACCAAGTAGTTAGTGATGTCTACATACCATGGTGAGTGAGAAGATACTACAAATAGTTATTCATTAGGAAAGGAATCATCTACTGGAGTATTATCATCAGGTGTTAACCGAGAAATGAAATCAACAACTACATTTTCTTTTCCTGGTCTATCTACAATTGTAATATCAAATTCTTGTAATAATATTAACCATATGGTGACTCGAGCATTTGTGACAGATTTGTTCATTAAATATTTGATAGCTGAGTGATCAGTATGAACAAAAGTAGAATAGCCAGTGATGTAATGCCGAAATTTATTAATAGCATAGATAACTGCTAAAAATTCCTTTTCAGTAACTGTATAGTTAAGTTCAGCAGGACTCATATTCTTGCTAATGAAGTAAATAGCATAAGGGAGATGATTTTCTTCTTGTCCCAAGATAGCTCCTATTGTAGTATTTGAAGCATCAGAGGATATATGAAAGGAAAGTGTCCAATCAGGTCCTCTTAGAATAGGAGCTGTAGATAACTGATGTTTGAGTATATCAAATGCTTCCTGGCAAAGATTAGTCCACTTGAATTCAACATTTTTCATAAGTAACACAAACAAAGGAGAAGTTATTTCGGAAATTTTTTTGATAAATCTTCTATAGTATCCAGCATGTCCTAAGAAACTTCTCGCATCTGTTTGGGTTTTGGGAATAGGAAGGTCTTTAATGACTTGTATCTTGGATGGATCCACCTGAATTCCTTGAGATGAAATAAAATGTCCAAGTACTACTCCTTCACTTATCATCATATGACATTTTTCTGTGCTTAAAGAGAGGTGGGATTGTATACATCGTTTAAGTACTTTCTCAAGGTTTTGTAGTGCTTCCTCAAAAGAGACACCATAAGGGGTAAAATCATCCATAAAAATTTCCATAGAGTCATTAATCATATCAGAAAAGATTCCTATAACTTC
>ML777250.1:2735673-2764006 GCA_009831015.1 Picea engelmannii
TTGTTGTTGTACTGTACTTTCCTGAAAGATGAATAATATATCTCTCTCTCTTTCATTGGGTTTCCCCACATTGGGGTTTTCCGTGGCATTTGCCTAAATTTCTGAGTTTTATGGGTTGTTGTCCACTGTGTTTATTTCCGCTGTTATTTTGCTTAGAAATGTGTATTTTTGCTTATGGTAATTTCTGAATGTGGGTTTAAGGCATTTATGAAGTTCATGCAAGACAATTATCTCTAGGTTGCTAAGCGTTTGGCATAAATTTTAGTTTGTTGATTTTGTCTTTAAAAATCTACATGGTATCAGAGCTATCTCTGAGTGACAGTGGGCAGTGTGATTTTTGGGCAAAAGGGTGTGATTGTTTTCCTTGAGTTGTGACAGGTAATATGGCTGCAAGCATTAGATATGAGGATCGGTTGAATGGCATTTCCAACTATTTACAGTGGAAGGTTCGATTGTCAGTTGTTCTCAAGGAGAACAAGATTTATAACTATGTCAACTCTGTTGTGGCAGCTCCCGCAACAGATCTTGTTGCTTTGGAATGAGATAAGGTGCAGTCCTGAAAATAGGTCAACCGAGTGCCCGGACAAGTGGAATGGGATAAGTGAGCGGGAAGCAAGATGAAAAAGTGATGCTGTGAAGGGAGCGGACAATGGATTTTTAGAATTCCCCCAAGTGGCAAACCAAAACCTACAAACACAGGCTTACTGGGGCATCCTGTCAATTCCCCTAGACATGGTCAAGTGGGAAAGCGTAAGATCCAAGTAGTCGTTAGAAATAAAAGGAATCAAATGCACATATTCAAGGGTTTTGGTGATCAAAGTGACACATACCATGATACCTGGACTAATTACCTCATGGAGCAAGAACCATCTCTGACACAGGACCAAGTCGATGGTAATGGATGTTGATGTTGCAGACAATATAAAGATGTTGGAAGAAAGAAAAGGTGGGCCCTCCAGGGCAATGCTAAAGTCAATCCTGCTCTCGGTACTCCATGTCTAGGACCTGTGGGCCTCGAGACATGATCTCCTAGTTATCCCTAAAAATGGGGGATAACAGGCTCCAAGATAGAAGATAGAAGATGCTACAAAATGCTCCAAAAGAAGACTACAATAAGCCTCCAAAGGGTGAATATACGATGAATATCAATACAAGAAAGATCTGGGCAGTATGAAGTGTCAACCCCCAATCTTGAAGATGCCACGCCCTGCTGAAACCTTGAAGACCCTTAATAATTCGGCCCTATTGTTTAGGGTTTAGGGTTTAGGGTTTAGGGTCTTGTCTAATGAGGTTTAAGATCACTGTCTGTCTGAGTGAGATTTACCAGTTCCCTTGCAGCTGAAACCTGGAAACTCCTACCTGAAATAGATTCATTGACATTGTTTGCACTTAATTTTGAATTTAGTAGAGGAAGATTTTCATCAATAAAATCATACCTTTTACGATTTCTCTTAGCATCCAACGAATTCACAGTGGAAATATGTGTGACAGTATTATTTCCCAAGTTTGTTGGAAGCATCCAGTCTGATGCCAAAACCAAGCCATCTCTCTGTTGGGGCCTTTCAGAATCGACAGGATACATAGTTCCCAACTCATCAAGACCTGACACACTTTCCAACTACTGAAAAATATCTAATGATGAACTTGGGGTAGTTCCGCGTAGTTGTTCTGATTGTAAGATGTCACATGAATTTGGATTCAGGCTCTCTGGTAGGAAGATATATGGCAATTTAGATAGAAGAATCTGATCAGTCCCTTGGATTCCTTCAGTTCACAATCTATCAGAAAATGAGAATTATCAACCACATAAATGTGAAAAGGAAACATGTTTGATTACAAAAGCCAGTAACATGGGATTTCAATTTGTCATGTCTATAACTTTCTATCTCACTGATTATCATGACCAATAGATGTTACAAACTCAAATGGCAACAGACATACAAGTCCCTCGTACCATGCTCTTTGTCGGAATAGGGATCATAATGGAGATTGAAGTTGGATGAGTCCAAACCCATTGGAGGCGTGCCAATGTTTAGCTATTGTTCCTCAATACTCTCCTCATGTGGAGATTTTACTTGGATCTGAAAACAACATTCATACAATTAAGAGTCAAGACTTAAACTTATACAGCTCCAAATAGAGGCGAAAGATGTCTTTAGTACCTTCAAAATTTAAATGACAGCAAAGCGATGCACAACTATATCATCTACAAAATGAAGTTGGAGTTTAAATGTGACTGGAAAATTAACATCAAGAGTAAATTACATTCTTAAAAGGCAACTATAAGAGTTCATATCACAGGAACCAAAATAGTGAAAATGAAAAGAAAATTGGTATTTTACCATTTTCCTCATTTTTGTTTCAACTGCCATTCTGTTTAAAGTTGGCTAGGTCATGATAGTTTCTTTGGCCACAAACTCCAAAATGAAATGGATTCAAATTAAAGTTCAATCAATGTTTAAACATGTCTAGAGCTAAGTCGTATTCATCCTGTCCTTTTCCTCCCACGTGGCACTAGGGTTGATTGAGCTTGTAGTTCTCTTGACTTAAACTACAGCTTGAAAACAAGTAGCCAAGATGCACGCACACATGGGTGCACCTATTCCACACCCGGGTGTGAGATGACTCAACCTGCATCCCCTGAGGGGACTTTGGATGCAGCCCCTGTTACAGGACCGTCCCTAGTTTTGTTAGAAGGGTGTCAATCCCATCAAAACTCTTAAGTGGGGCAACGACCCAGATGTTGAGGGGGGCATCAACCCAACAATGTTTTATCCCCTGTCCTAGACAAATTTTTAATATTTTTTCCCTCTCTTCGCCGGGAGTTAATATGTAGTGTACAAACCCATGACAATAGTTATGGGGCGTATCCACCCAGTTGTTCGGAAAGGGGGAGAAAACAATGCATGCGTTTGTTATGATTGGGCATCTAACTAGCTATTTTATATGCATATAAAACCAGTCATGATAACTGGGGCAATTCCACCCCCCATAACAGTTAATATGGGTTTGTACACTACATACTCAAAATAGCAACCCACATAAAATTTGAGAGGATTACAAGACCATGAACCTACTTTTGCAATTGCAACACTAGGGTAAAATAATGGTCAATGCAAGAATAATTTTTGCAACCAAGTTCCAAAAGAAAATCTGCAATAATGGTTGTTTGAAACAAAATTTAATGTCATCCTTGCATCAATGAGGCCCTGCCATTTTAAATTCAGGGTTCTTGGCCGTGTAAGGGCATTTTAAAACCCACTGCCAAAACCAAAATCTGTGGATGATAAATATGATGTTTGCGATACCATTCGATGTTCCTATATATCACATAAAACCCTAAATATGTCCTATTTTGTAGAAAAGAAAACAAAGAACGACATAAACATAACATAACGAAATTTCAGCTTTCAAGGGTCAAGGATTACATGAACTTTGAGTTTAAAGGCGAAGCTGTGGGCTCTGCCAGGATTTGAAAGAATTCATTGACGTCCATGTCGTTGTCCATGACAGGTCCTGCATCGCCCATCTCCACGAGAAATTCCATAAATATGCACTGCCTGCACCTAAATCAGTCCCCTCCCGCCAAAATTGGCCACACATTTCATTCAACTTGTTAAATAATCGGACCCTATATATACGAACAGAATCCTAAAAATGGAATTTAAACACGTGATCGAGGTATTTTGAAGGGAAAACTGATCTTACAAACTGTCTATCCTCCACTTGTCTTTGGAAAATAGAAAGAAGGAAACGGTGATGGAGGAGCAATTTCCATCCAATTCTAATCCCTTTTTGTTTTTGTTTTGGCATTTACTTTTTGGAAAACGTGGCAAGAGCGACGATAACGTGGCAAGAGAGACGTCAATGTGGCAATAGCGACGTTATCGGGCAATATGGAAAAAAAAAATTAAAATTTCCTCTATTTTTCGACAGTATGATCAATTTTGTCCATAACGCCGCAAATAGAACGTCGAAATTTTTACAATATGTACTAGTGCCAATTTCAAATCTTGCCACCAAATGTTGGCTTTTCCTTTCAGATTGTAAATGCCCATTCTGACCTTCATATTGCTCGAATAGTTGTATATCTGGAAATATTTTTTGATGTCTAATAACCATGCTTCAGCTTCTTCCCCTGTTTGGGATTCCCCATCAAAGGTGGAGGTTTGATTTTCTTAAATTCTCCCTCAAGGTGGTCTACCTGTTTTCTTTTTCTGTCTGTTTTTGTTTTATCTTCAGCTGAAGGTGTACCTTTAGATGAGTTGTCCCTTTTTTCTACTTCAGGACCAGAATTCTTGGAGGCCCTTTTGTTGACCTCTTCTTCATGGTTATCGTCCTTTGGGATTTTCTTTGTCACTATACTACGCAACATGACTTCATTTATTTCCTACTATTCCTGTTGTGCTTTCTTTAGTTTCTCATTGTCTGCTTTGAAAACTTGCAGCTCAATGATGAGATTTCTCATCATTTCCATAACTTTAGTGGGTGAGATCCCATCACTATTCTGTATCATATCTTCAGGATGTCTTTGTTCAGGATTCCCCTCAAGTTTGATTTCTACATCATCCTGGGCTGCCATGATTAACACAAAACAGAAAAAAGTTTTTTGTTTGTAACAATAATGGTTTGTTAGATTTTAAATAGACATAAATATGTGCTAAAATCAAAATGTGGCCCTGTTCAAGGTCCAAGTTTTGTAACCTTTGCTCTGATACCATATGTAATGTACCTCAAATTTGACATAAAAAAAAAAAAAAAAATTTCTATGGGTCATTAATCTCCAATTTTGTTTAATATATTCATAGAGAAGGGGAGGTAATGTTCATTTTGATCATATATCTATATTCTGTCTGCCACACGATGACAATCCTATACCAAACTAACTTAAAAATTTATATGAGTAATTCTCTAAAAGTTCTAGCACCTTTCTTCCACATATATTTAAATATATGTCTATCTATATAGTGGTTTATATTTAGGACTTGTAGTCCTAAATTCTCCTTTAACACATGATCCTTTATGATTGCGTGCAAGGTTGTACCATTTGATTTTAAAATGACAACATCTACCACAAATCGATATGACTTCGAGTGTTATACCCTTGGTAGAATACACATGGCATATCATAAGTTGGTAACGTCATTTGAAAAGGTTTGAGTCATTTAAACGGATTGTCCTTATGAATTTATTCATGGTTAAAGTTCTTATAGTCATTATACTTGTAAAAGTTTAGGTAAGGAAACTCCCACGCAAAATCCCTATTCAACTAAGTCTTAGATAAGATTTGTCTCGTCGAAAAATCCAATTGAACGATAAGATATCTGAGATGAAACAGTTAGTACCTAACTAGTCCTAACTAGATGTGTCACGAAGTGACTATCACTAATTTTGAATTTTCTATTGATATGGGAAGGAGGTGTACTTGTCAGAGAAAAGTTAAGGCTCTGCTCCTATGATTAATGGAGGTCCTATATGCACAAGTTTCGATGGCCCTTCCACCTGACCTTCCTCTAATCTTGTCGTGCAAAATCTTCCCTAGCACATGGCTCGACCAATCCCGTATCTTCAGCATTTACTCTGCATAGCGCAAGCTCCTCTTAGGGTTAGGCAAGTTTTTATTTGTCATTGTGAACTCCGAAAATGGCTCTGTGTATTGTTTCATCAGCATGGGAGGACTATTGTTTTGGACGTCATTGCTCGGCGGAATAGACGACATCATTCGTCTTCCTGGTAAGTTTTAAGGAGGCTATCGTGTTTTTAAGTAGAAGAGCGGAGTCTTGGAGGTTCGTTACGGTTAAAGCCATTTAATTATGTAACTCTTGTTATATATTTTATTTACATCCTCTCCTCATCAATAATGATTGAAATATTTCGGGATTATTCTTGTTCCGAAATTTTTTTGGGGTTATTCGTTTATTTCCATATCAGTCCTTTCAAAGGTCATGACACTCCATCTCCTCATCCCAAATTCAGAGGACTTGCCTACATAGTTCCCTTTCTATGTAATTTTCAACTTAGGGTTTCGTTATGTCCTAGTATCATTATTCTTTCACGCTCTTACCTTGTTGTTGCACGTTGAGGTCTAGTATTGAATTCTTGTGAACTTTTGCTAGATTTGAGTGTACACATTGTGTGTAACACCTTATATTTCTTCTCGTTCTTTCTCTTTGTGAAGGGTGAGTCCACCCTTCAGTACTTTTACTCAGAATCTTCTCTAGTCCTTATGAATAGAAAGTTTCTTTAAAGACAAAATCATTCTTGTCTGGTGTAATAAAAATCTATCTATTGTGCTCTCGAATAGTTCATAGAAACTACCCTACAACATGTAAAATTTGAGTTGATAGTTCTTGCTAAAGTTTATTCTGTCTCCTAAATTCATTGTCGTTATCTGCGGGTGGTATACATTATTTGAAGTCTAGTAAAATCTTAGCAAGAAGATTGCCTCTATTTTATTGCTGAGTTAGAGTACCCTCTGCAATAAATATAGTCGGTTTTTTGTGTAGCATTTTCTTATTCCCTTCGGACTATTTGCATGATAAGTCTTATACAATGTGTAACTTAAATATTATCATTGTTATCATTTCATTTCATTAATAAGTTGATAAATATATTTCAATCCTTATATTAATGATGTGACCCTGTTGTTGCGAGGGTACCCATAAGGAGTTCCATGGACCATCCTCCCCTCCCCCTGAATCGTCTATTCAACTAGAACGCGACAACAGGAGGACACCAGGACTTCAGGTCCTAAGTTAAGTAACACTATGGAACGGTTGTTGCTATCAATTCAAATTTAAGTTTGGAAGTGTTACTCCCATATAATTTAATAATGTTTACAATGGTAATTCCTTGCAGATATTTCAACCACACAAGGTACTGGTGTCGGTCCCTATCCGTCGTGCAAAAGCTATTCAGGTTCTGTGCATAATAACTCTCAAGCTTAGCTTCCAAGTTCTAGGATATGGAGACCATGGTTCTGTTCTAATTTTATCGTTATTAAGTAAAAATTTTGTACCGATTTCCTGTATCGGTTGATCAAGGGTTAAAATCTATTTTTTAGTCAATGTCCCATTGTTAGGAGAGAATGCAGTAATGCATGATGTTGAGCATATTTCAATTTTGGCCCAAAAGGATTTTGTATTACCAACCTTCAAGAGTTCCATCGTTGGATTCCTTCTCTTGTATACTGGTATTTAAAATACCAGGGTTAGCGAATTGAAATCCAAGTTTAATGGTATTAAGGTTCTTTGTAATGCCTGTACTATTACTAAAGATGACATATCAATCTGTATGCTTCCAACAATATATTTTCCCAGAGTTATGTTTGTTACCTCTGTAATTATTGTACTCAGAAAAAATTTATTTGGAGTCAATAGAAACTATCGTTCCTCTATTTCACTATTATCTGTATGAATTATTTCTCGTCAATACAGTTTCCATATTTCAAACTTATCCAAAAGTGATTTTTCATGAAAGAGGGTTTTCGTATTTCTAATTACTGAGTTTGTCAGTCTTTTCCCTTCTAGCAATTCGTTTCCAGAAAAAAGTTTAATTCATTCCTTTAATTCCTATTTGTATTTCAGAACCTGTTAAGAGTAATGAGACTATTTGTCGTCTTATAGTTTAACACATCTTGGGCCGGAAATCTGGAAAATTCTACAGCCATGTAAAAATGAAATTAACTTACAGTTTTCCTTCAAATAACTCTTCGACGAAGTCGAGTTTGAGGATCATACCCCTGCATAGGTATTATATGTATATTAATTACAAATATATGATGTTATACAAATCTTCATTTGCATCCTACCTCGATATTATGACAATGTTAATCCATTGTATATTATTTTACAGTAAGATACGAGCGTATAATAACTTTCTATTCTTGCATTTATACAACGTAGGAGTTATGTTATCCGAAATTTGATTCAGACTAACTTTGTTCTTTAATTAGGAACATTCCAGCGTGTTTACACTGTTCTGGTTCTACTCGAATTTTGGATATAGAGGTAGTTCTAAAATGCGAAGTATAATCTTAAATTGGCGAGGTTTTCCTATGTTTGTTCCTATCCATTCGAAACTTAACTTCCAACCATCAATCACACAAAATTATACTAGTTCTACTCTTTCAGTCATTTACATCTAAGAAACTCTTAATTTAAAAAGAAATGCATCAGAAATAATTTAACCAGAAATATATATAGATGTATTATGACCACCATTTCAAAATAAGAGATAGATAACCAGATAAGGGTAGAAGAAAATATCTGAACCAGTTTATTGAAATACAAAAGGAGCAGCCACATTCCTCCCAACCTTAGAACAGGGCAGCCAAATCACATGTCATGTTCACCCCCTAACCTGACCATGAATCCATGAGGGCTAACTCAGAACTCCTCCTCAGCAAATGCCTTTCTATTTCAGCAGTCTTCTCCTCGCCTCACACTCAACAAGTAGTGTTCATAACAAGAAGAAAACAATAATTTTCCCCAGCATCCTAGGCATCATCCTTCCTCCTCAAATATGCCATATATCCAAAATTATTTTTGCCTAGGTCTTTTCCCTCCCTGGGGATTTTTTGCAGATTTGCAAATCCCTGATTTTAAGTGGCTTCCAATGGAAAAATTCCTCATTTTCCACTTGTAACAATCAGCCCTAAGGTAGTTCCAACATGTTGCCCACTCATGGAGTCATGGCCAATTGATTTCAACATGGTTGTTCCATTTGTCTTCTACTAATAATTATAAAATATTATGTTTCATACAAGTGTCATAGTCAAGAAGTTAGTTGGGTCAAATCAAGTCTCTTCCCAATAGTCATAGTCATTAATTACAATTAATTAAATTCAAAATTCGAAATTGCCAAAAATGGCAAAACTTTTCCAATTTCGAATTTACCAAAAATGGAATAATTTTCCTAAGAAATCTCAAACTTAAAAATAAATTATTTCTGGGGATGTCACGTGTTGCTTCTTTAATACCTGGATTCTCCTATTCAGTTCTCATTTCATAGGTTGTGAAGGTTCCATGTATTTCATCCATTCTTATTGATTCTAAATCTGCTCTTTCTTCTAATGCTGAGATATTAGGATCAAATCTCATTGGAGGAGATCTAAGTACCTTTTGAACAATTATAGATTGATCAACTTCTTCTCCCAATCCTATGATTGCATTCACTATTTCATCAACTCGTAATAATAAAGTTGCATTATTCTCATCTTCCTTCATCTTTAGCTATTCAAATAGACCTCTGTAAGTTTGAATCTTTGCTTCCTTTACTTTTGCATCTCCTTCATAAATATTTTGAAGTTTCTCTGAAATATCTTTAGCGGAGCTGCAATGCATAACTCTGACATATATTGAATCACAAAGACCATTTAGAAGTGAATTTGTGGATTTTGAATTATTTAGATTGAGTTTACTTCCATTGTCATTTGTTGGCGGAACTGTTGGTTCTTTATATCCATCTACAACTGATTGTCAAACCTCAAATCCATGTGCATGTACATATGTTTTCATCCTTCTGCTCTAGAATGCATAATTTTTTCCATCAAGTTGTGGCATTCCATTTTTATACATACTTTTCTCTCCATGATCTACCTTTCAATGATTAAACTGATTTCTGAAGGAACCCTCTCTAATACCAATTGTTGGATTATTGAGAGGGGGGTTGAATTAGTAAAAGAGAAATTTTAATCCTTTTAACCAGAATATGTAAGTGTTATTTATCTTTATGATCAATATAACATTATCATCCAATAAGTGTAGATTAAATAAACCATAACCAATGAACAATCACACACATGCATAATAAACCAGTATTTTTACATGGAAACCCAATGCGGGAGAAACCACAAAATGATTTTTCGTATATGTCTTTAATAATTACATTCATTGGAAGAACCAACTTCATTTTTTCTCTAGTTTCAACTGGAGGGAGGCTCCGACCCCCTATATATTCAGGCTACAAACTGAGGGAATATCCAACTCCCCAATTCTCTGGCTACAACCAAAAGGAGGCTACAACCTGTTATGTTCTCCAACTACAACCAGAAGGTGGCTACAACCACCTATCCTTTCCCTGTCCTTCCACCGTGAAGTATAAGTAAGATGATGAAACCACTGTCACAATGTCACTGTGAGATATACCAATGTAAACCTGTACCAATATGTTCCAATAAATTGTAACCATCATGTGCCAATATCATGTAACCAACCTGTACATGTACCTTTCCTCCACCAACAAATCCAAACAGGTACGCGAACTATCTATGTTGATGCTCGTGTATGTACGTGACCTGTCTGTAATGCAACCTGCGTATGTAGGGTTTTTCACTTTTGTTGAAACTCAAACACTCGGTTGTCTCTTATCAAATCAACCTGCAACATGTCACTATGTTTAACCTGTAGTTGTTCCCTGTGGATACATCCTCATACATATCACTTAATCAATTTCATATATATCTCTCTATTCATGTTCCATACAAGTGTGTATAATCATGAACAAGTATAATAACCCTCACATAGACTAGACATCAAACCCTTGCTGATATGCAGTCTGAAACTTCACAAACAACTCCACAAAATCTTTACAACCAAAACACTCAACCATGTACCAAGAATACTAGTTATACCTCAAATACTTGAACCAACAATATGTACCAATGAATAATATCAAGTATACTAGAAATTTACTTTTATAGATATGACTTATACAATAAGTGTCATAAAACCAATAATATCTCTAGGGAAAATCCTCAAACCCTCATAGCCATATCTCATGTACATAAAAAAATCCAACTACTCATAGAAATACAACATACCTTTTGAACCAGTAGATAGATATATTGTACTTGATCACTTTAGACCTTCCTGTGAGCTTGCTTTCAAACTCTCAAGACCTGACACCTTCAACAACTCAACCTTTCATGGCTTCTTCCACAAGTATGTGCCTTGATCTACTCCCCAACTGCGTATGTACACACCTTGTTCTACTGACATCCTACGTATGTACGTGACTTCCTCCAGTGCAGCCCACTACACTTCAAAACCTAGGGTTTTTTTTATATTTTTTGTAACTCCAAAACCTTCGTCATCGACACTTCGTGCTTCCTCAGAATTATGTGACTTCAGATGGATCAATCAGTACATGCATTAAACCTTTCACAATAATAGATATTCAATGTGATCAATAGGTGCTAATAGGAGAGCCTTTCTCTCTTATTTATACTTCCATGTATCTTCCTCAAGGGGTTACCTTCTAACCAACTTAACCCAACTTCCTTCTTTTAGGGATAACCCACTCCTAACCACTTTTCCACTTCTAACCCACTTTGATACAAATAGTAAGTTCTCCACTTCTAGTTCCAACTAACTGGTTTTTAATTATTTTCTTATTTCAACAACTTAACCCATGATTAACTCCTAGTTTCACCCACTTGACTAGTCACCTTTTTTCTAGGGGCTTCCATAATAACTTGACTTCTTTAACCTTCTAGATAACTCATGAGGGTTCTCTAACTTCACAAGGCCATAACTCTCTAACCATGAGGATTTACATAACATTCCAAATATCACCAAAAATGGCATGAAAAGTACTATCCATATAGAATAGTTTTACCTGCAAACATACTACCCTTCATACCATTATACATCAAACAAACTTTAATCCTATAAACATATTGTTGGGGATACTGGAATTTGCTACCGTACTTGCTTCAATGGTTTACATCAATGGAAACCAACCCAATTAATCAACATATTAGTGTATCATATCACTCATTGTAGTGAAGGTAAGATTGTATATTTTTCATCTCACCAAGTTGTAATCAAGGATTTAAAAGATCCTAAGAATGTCTTAGTAACTTGAAGTATTGATGATATTACCAGGTTGTACAAATATGACAACTTTGGGTCATTATATTTACCATCATTTTTTGTTTCTCATAGTGATGTCTTGAGCAAGTTTTGGCATGAGTGGTTTGGTCATATAAACTATCACTCGTTGTAGAAACTATGTAATCAATATATTATGACTAGTCTTCCTCTCGTTTCTTGCAAAGATGGTGTTTGTGTCATTTGTGTTCTCAAAAACCATCAATGGGATAGTTTTGAAAAGAGTGATTCTTTGCATGCCTCATCCCTTTTGCAGCTTGTTCACAGTTATTTTTTTAGTCCACTTCCTTCTCCTTCTTTATCTGGGTGCAATCACTTCTTAAATTTCATTTATTACTTCTCCAGACACACTTGGGTTTACTTCTTAAAAATTAATAGTGAATTTTTTTACAATTTTTTGGCCTACAAAGCCATTGTAGAAAAACAATCTAGACATCAATTTCAAAAGTTAAAAACATCTAATGGAGGTGAATATATGAATTTGATTTTACAATTTATTGCACTAAACATGTCATTAAAATGCAACACACTATTCCATATACACCATAAAAAAATGGTTTTGTTTTGAGAAAGAATCACACATTAAAATACATGGGTAATTGTATGATCCAATCTAAGCAATTAAGTATTCATTATTGGGAGAAAGTCATTAATTGTGAAAATTACATAGTAAATCACACTCCCGCAAAGGATTTAAAAAATATAAAACTGGAATAAGCATGGACTAAAATTAATCCAGATGTAGGCCACTTCCATGTATTTGATAGTGTAGCATGGGCTCACATTCCTGATGAGAAAAGGAAAGCATTACAGTCTAAAAATGAGAACTGCATTTTTGTTGGATATTCTAAACATGTCAAAGGCTACCAAATTCTTCAACCTCATTCCAATGAAATTATTATTAGAAGAGATGTTAAATTTTATGAAAATATCTTGTCCTATGAGCCTAATTCGACATTTGTGACATCTTTATCTTGTGAGACATCATTGGCATTTGTGCCATCTTCTATTATTATTCTAGTTTCTACTTTATATGATGAAAGTGAGGATAAAATATGCCTTTGCCTACCCACCTTCCTCAATATGATTCCATTGAACATGAACATGCACCAGTACCACCACTTCCCAAACGAGTTTGTTCAACTCAAGAAGAAGTTGGTGATCTTTTTGGCGATCCTACAAATCTGCATCGTACATGTTCCTAGTTCCAACAACCTCTTAACTTTCCAGTCATGTTTCAAAGAATCATGATCTAGACACATTTCAAAATCTTGAGGCCATCCATATTGGGAAACAACAATGAATGAAGAGTATTTCTCTTTAACAAAGAATAATACCTAGGATCTTGTACCTCTTCTCAAAGGAAGAAAACTAGTTCTTCTCAAAGGAAGAAAACTTGTCATATGTAAATGGGTGTATAGAAATAAGTATCCATCGGATGGAAGTGTTGAAATACAAAAGTCTTAGTTAGTTTCCAAATGGTTCTCTCAAGTTTAAGGCATTTATTATAATGAAATATTTCCCCTATAGCCAAAATGAATTCCACCCACATTGTTCTAGCCCTTGATGCCTCGCATAAACGGGAGGTCGATCAGATGGATGTTAAATTTTCCTTCTTGCATGGGGATTTGCAAGAAGAAATAAACATGGAACAACCTCCTCGATATTTCCAAAATGAATCCAATATTGTTTGTCATGTTAATAAATCTCTTTATGGTACTAAGCAAGCTCCTGAAGCTTGGTATGCCAAAATGGGCAACTTTCTTCTTGACACTAACTTTTCTAGATGGAATTATGACCCTAATGTATATAATGAGAAAGTAATAATCCATATCATAATTCTTTTTATTTATGTTAATGACCTTATCCTCACTGGTAGTGGCCCTAAACTTTTAAACCATGTGAAATCAAGACTTAAAAATAAATTTGAAATGATAAACATAGGTCATTTTCATTATTTCCTTGGCCTCCAAGTTTTTCAAACTAAGGAAGTTATTTTCCTTTCCCAGTCTAAGTATGATTTTGACATTATCCATTTCTTTCACATGGAATATTATAAACCAATGTTGGACACACCTACCACACTTATAGGAGGGGGGTGAATGAGTGTGGGGATCTTTTTCCCAAAACTTCCCCCTTACACAAAAATCCTTAGTTAACATTCAACATTTACTCATTACTCATTCCTATCATTTATAATCAGTTAGATGAGAATACATATCAGTGACATATATCAACAATATATCATCAACAAATCATTTCCAGAAGGAACACAAACCATACAAGATGTATGTACAATTTTTCTTTTTATTATGGACTTCAATCCGGGGGTTTTTCAACAACAACTGAATAGAGTACAACTCTACAAGAGCACCAGATCTATATGCAAGACTCAACTTACATTCTCAGCACCAACTAAAATGAGGCAACAATCTTCAACAGATATCAATCTGTACTATAAACAAGTGCATCAACCATGCACCAACCTGTGCAAAACAACCTATAATCAACATGTACCATAAACAAGTGCATCCAACCATGTACCAAGTACATACCAATCATGTGTCAACTACTCATCAACAATGACTCATCAATATGTACCAACATCATCAACTATACACCTCATGTATGTGCCAACTCATCAAGTGCTTGTCTCAACCATGACTAGTTTTGGATTAGTCAACAACCCTAACTTGAAATAATCATAACTTTGTACCTGTAATGAATAAAGAATTGAAACTGATAGAAAATATTCTTCAGTGTGTTTTATGCAATTCCTCCATGTGTCACTACTTGGAACCTCTCATAAAAGGAGTTATATTAAAAATGGCACACCTTTCCGAATTCTGGCTTATTCTAGAGAGCAACCTTGTAGAGCATGCCCCACATGGAATATTTTTTGAATAGATCTAAAACTATTACACAACATACTACGGACTATAATATAACCAAAAAAATTGGTCTCTCTGAATTTGGATATGTTATTAAGAAGTTATGATTTTTTTTACCCGAAACACTTGTTTTAGACTAGTTTCAGAGCTAGCCACAAACCCTATTTTCCACGGAGTGTATCTCCAAAAATAAAAAAAAACACACGCATAATTTTTTACCACAGATAGTTTGATATTTTTTCTCAATGGAATATCAATCTCACAGTCTGAATCATTATAGAAAAGTATTTATTACGAAAATGGTGAGATGACCTGTAAATAACATACCTTAGAAAGCAACATGAAAATAATTTATCCTCCCTTGAATTCCGATCATCTTTTCTTCACCTTCCCTCTGAAATTCATCTTAGATATCCTTTGGTGTAACATCCCGCTCTGGCGCACTGAGAGAACTTATTCCTTGAGGACACTTTCTCGCAAGTGATCCGGACTATTATGATATTAAAACATTTGTCCTTGATTATGATGTGTCATGATAGATGACATGATGTTTACTGCATTGACATAGACAGGTGCTATTGACTCAGTTTTACTGAGTGTGTAAGGTTTTGGACCTTGAGGATGTAGAGGCATCGATGGAACCCCTTGGACTCCGGATCAAGTCAGGGAGTGTGCTATTGGGGTTTGATTGTTTTATTATGATTTTAGTACGTTTGATTAGATGATATAATGTGGACATGTTCTGACATGATTGTTGATGATGTAGGCCGATGATAGCTTGTCGACCAAACTCACATATGGAGTAAAGGGGCCACACATGATTACAAGAGATATTGAGGGAGAGGTGTGGATAACAGTCGTGCCACAGCCTACTAGCACTCCCACCGTGGCTCAAACTATAGGTTAATGATTACCTAGTTCGAGAGGATCCACGATGCCATGAGGGCAGACTGCAACAGTCGCTCGAGATGACTCTAAGGGTTGCGCAATAAGGTGGGGAACTTATTCCTTAGAAGCCCTTAGTCTCCCACAAGTTCACCTGGCAGAGTATTGACTCCAGGGGTTATTGATGCCTACCAATCAGTCAAGAGGCGAGTGACACTCTTGGAGCACGTAGTGCATCCTAAAGGGCACATCGCACAAAAGAAGCACAAGAGGTGAGTGGCACCCTTGGAGCACATGGTGCATCCTAAAGGGAACGTCACGAAGAAGAAACACAAGAGGCGAGTGGCACCCTTGGAGCATGTGGTGCATCCTGAAGGGCACGTCACGCAAAAGAAACACTAGTGGCGAGTGGCACCCTTGGAGCACGTGGTGCATCCTGAAGGGCACGTTGTGATGATGGGGATAAAGGAACAAACCTAGACGGCCCTAAGAAAATTAGCACGTTAAGATTTAAAAAAAAAAAACAACTTCCCTAAATAAATGCCACCCAGTTCAGAATCTAAGTTCTAGGTCTAAAACTTCTCTAGGGGTAAAATTTTGTCTACCCTTAAGAAAAATACCTTATAAAAATAAAATAATAAATTTTAAACTAAAAACCACTTAAGTAATAGTTGTGGACTTCTTAAATTTTTGGGTAAAATGAAGAGAGTAAGAACTTAAATAAAATATGTGGATATCAAAGGCAAAGAAGAAATAAATTATTTAACTTGTGAAAGTGTAAAAAGATATTAAATTAATAATGAAAGGAAAAGAGTAAATAGTACAACTGCCATTTTGGCTCTAATAAAAAGGGGAAAGAAGGGAATAATAAAAATTAGGAAACTAAGGAATGGAGGAAACATAATAAGGGAAAGAGGGGAACTTATGGTAAAAAGCGAGGTCAACATAGTAAACAATCTGCAATTAAGAACCTTCTAAATTGAACTAAATTAGCAACTTCATTTTAGGGAAAGTATTTAAACCTGTAAGGGAATCTAGGAACACCAAGGAGTAAATTTAGGAGCAACTCTAGGTGGGTGAGGGAATTGAAACAATTATTAGTTTAAAACAAATATCTATTGGAGGAAAGTGCGGGATGGATGACACTTGTACGAAGGAGAATTATTACAAGATTTTTATTAAAACTTAAATTAAATGAGATTTAGGGAAAGTTTGGAAGTTCTAAAACTCCATAAAAGAGAGGAAAGGGGAGGAAGTAGGGGATCGACGGTTAGCGTAACGTTACACTGTCGGATTTGTGATTTGACTGATTACTTGTGGGGAGTTGGGATTTCTCAGCTCGGATAGGAGTGGTAGCTCGGCCTTGTGAGGCGAGCTGGTAGCTAGACGTACCATCTAAATAGTGTGTGGCCCCTTTGTGGCTCGGGGGGCTAAGGGGGAAGAAGATTACCCCTAGCGTTGGCTGGGAGGTACCGGTGAAGTCTTGACGGTCGACGAGTGGGAGCGGCACAGAGCGCACGGACGTCATTCGAAACGGGCGATCAGGCAATGGTACGCCCTTTAATTTTGTAGAGTAGATTTTCTTAAGACTTAAGCTTGGTTGGCTTGTTTATTGAAAATGGATTGGATAAACTTATTAATGTTCTGTCTGAAATTAGATTGAAATTGTTTCATGGCTGGAGGTTTTGTGTGCGATTTTTTTTATAAAACCAAAATATGGCTGGAAGTAGATGTTTGCATTTTGAATGAATGAAAAGAATTATCATTTCAGCAAATGTCAATCTGTAATGGCTAGCTATTGATCCTTGAGTGGAGATTTAGATAGGTAATTCTGGCTGCAAGTTCACATACACATTATTGAGTCGCTGATGATTTTTCCCATGAATTTTTTTATTATTATTTTTAATAATGATAGAGATGTCGAATGCCCCCGAATAGATGTAAGGGAGGTTGATTTAGTGGGCTGTTACACGTCCTCATTTGCTGTCGCTGCCTTAAATGACCCCGAATTACACCTGTTGACAGCGATTTTTATCACTAGTGACTGTGATCGAACCTCCCGTCAAAAATTTTACCCATTCCTTTTTGGATGTGGGTTAGAAACTTACTGCCGAAGACTTCCCTCTCTTATTCCCAGGTTCTATCATAGAGTTCACAACGTTTTCCCCTTTTAATTATCACAAATTTATTCTTAGATCAGCGATTGGAATAGCTTCAGTTTCCACCACGGATTTTAACTTGTGAACAACGCTGACCCTTTTTGGTGCTTTAGTTTAGCTAAGCGAGCTCACGGGGCTTACCTCCAACGTTGACCCGAGACCTCCATGGCTACCTTCGTTTTTCCCTTCTGCGTTGCTGAACCATTGGACAATGTTAAACCTTGGCCTTCCCTTATTCTTTTTTACCGGATATTTATTACTCTTAACCATGGCGTTAATTACAAAGCGTATTGATGCTCAGGACAACGCTCCCTTGATTGGTCCACATTTTAATTTCGTTTTAATTACAGATTTTCACTTGGAAAGATTTCACTGTTGCCAATTTTCTTCTCAAAGTTTACCTGTGAGTCACTCCAACGTTCCCTAGGTATCCGGGCATACGACGGGTGTCTTTCCTTTTTCTTTTTTCTTGCCAAACTCGTAACACAGCCACGCGAGTGGATGACAGGGATCCTTAATCCTTAGCAGTTATGACATCCTTTTAGCAACTTCGGCGTGACCATAGCAGATTTCGTGGCGGATTTTAAGGTGGATACTGGTTAGCTTTAGTCACGGTGGCAGCCTTGATGGTAGCTATGGCAGCTTATTTAGTTAAACCTTTACTGATATTCTTTTCAAAATGATATTAGCGTAGTATTATTTCGACGCTGGTACTTAGTTAAAATCATTATATTATTTTCAAATTGATCCTCTTTGTAATGGAATTTAGTTGAAAATTTGTTTACTAAATCTTGACTTGTTTTCATTTCCAATTGATCATCCTTGTAACGAAATCGAATCTAGTTGATTATCATATTTGACTAAATTGTTCTTTAGAATCATTTCAATGAAAAACTCTGAATGTAAACAAGTTTGTGCATATCAATGTTTTTACTTCTACCGTACATGTAAGGTTGAAACTAATGTTTTAAAATTTAAACCTTTCTTAATTGCAATTATTCAAATAACATATTAAGTCTACTTGTAAACTACTTCAATTTTTATTGTTCAAATGGGATAAACGGAATAAGGAGATAATATGGTTCACTAAGGCCTTTGCCTTAAAATAGATAACCTGGTTATTTGCTACATCATTGGTTTTATTATTGTTTATTCATTATTCTAAATTCTATAATAGTTTCTAAGTTCTTATAATTTGATTATATGTATTACCATCAATACAAAACTATAATAGTATTAATAAGTTAGTAATGACACACTATCGTATAATGCTAGTTGGATGAATGTCGGATTAAAGTTGGGGTGAATATTCACCTTGATAGAACTGAATGCATTTAGTGTCCATTGCTAAATGGCTTAGTTATAATTTTATTCATTCTAGTTGGCCTACTATTGATGTTACTTATGTTTCAACCTTGGCGAAGTTCCGACTGGCTTAATTGATTCTATTTACTGTTGATACGAATGGCGCCTTGAAGTAGTAGATGACTACCTTTGCATCTTGAATTAAAATAAGGTTGATTTCCTTGCGCTCGCACTTATGTCATTCCATGATGGGTGTAGTATTCCATTTCTCTCGCACTGTGGAATTCTTGTGATGTGTGTTGATTCATAAAACTTTATCGCGCAGTGATCATCATTGATGTTTGCTGATTTAGCATATTAGTTTTGGTCTTGATTGTGTCGGGCGGGATGTAGACACCTCCATGTTCCTCAGAACAATCGCTAGCCCTGAGACCTTAAATGGTTAAAATCGATGGGAACCTGGGCTTGAGCATTGCTTATGTGTCTTGGAGGTCCTAACCATTCCAGGGTAGGATGGGAGGGTAGTCAGTCTTAATTATTTTGTCGGTTGATGGTCGTACCTTGCTTGCAGTTACTTGATGTGCATCTTAGTTCGTTATGTTGTTGTTGGAGTTACATGCATCGTGTTCGTTGTCGTATGGCGATGAAGAGTCGAATGTATTTATTATCCTTGTACACACGTGCACACAAAAAAAAAATAAAAAAAATTGCACTTGTTATAAGAGGTTTGTCAACGTAACGGGGAGGTTTGTTACGTATGGTATCAGAGCGGGTTCGAGCCGCGACTTGGGATCGCTACGGATTTCGTTGACATGATTTGATTACACTATTGCTAATCGAGTTGATTGTGTGTGTGAAGGTAATCATGGTTAGAGGGCGCCGCAGAGGCAGACAACGGGGTGCTAGGGGAGGAGGCGCAACACCTCCAGTAGCATCCACACCTGAGGGGTCTAACCCCCAGGGAGACGAGCAGGTTCTCGGACAGGAGCAGATAGAAATTGGCGATGTTGTCGGGATGATGAGATCCTTTCAGTGCATGTCCAAGGCACTAATTAGCCATTTGGACAGAGATGAGGCCAAGGCGCCAACACCCACTGAGGTTTCGCCGCGTGCACCGGCTATTACTGGTAGCATTCACCATGAACTCGAGAAGGTCAAATTTCCCGAGTTCTTTGGTGCCCTGGATGGTGCAGCTACCGAGGCATGGTTGGAGAACCTGGCGATATGCTTCACACTTCATGATTATACCTCCAACATGAAGGTCAGGATGGCGGTCTTTCAACTGAAGGGGAGCGCTCTTCTATGGTGGAAGACACTCCTACCGTAGCTGAACATGGCCGTTGAAGATGTGTCATGGGAGTTACCTGGGATGTCGCCGTAGAGGGAATTGGAGTTTACAATAGACCTGAAACCGGGGACTAAACCGATAGCAAGGACGCCTTATCGGATGTCGACCTCGGAGCTACAAGAGTTGAAAATGCAACTGAAGGAGTTGCTAGACCTGAGACTGATACGTCCTAGTGTGTCACCATGGGGTTCACCTGCTATTTTCATACGAAAGAAGGACGAATCATGGAGGCTTTGCATTAACTACCATCAACTGAAAAAGGCTACAATCAAGAATCAATATCCCTTGCCGAGAATTAATGATCTATTCGATCAAATGAAGGGTGCGACGGTGTTCTCCAAGATCGATTTGCAATCAGGGTATCACCAGTTACGGATCAAGGAGGATGACGTCCCTAAAACTGCCTTTAAGACGAGGTTTGGACACTACGAGTTTACTATTTTACCATTTGGACTGACAAACGTGCCAGGGGTATTTATGATTTTGATGAACGGGGTGTTCCGCGAGTACTTTGACAAGTTCGTCCAAGTATTCATTGACGATATTTTGATCTACTCTTAGACAATGGAGGAGCATGATGAGAACTTGCGCTTGGTACTACAGTGTCTATGAGAGCACAAATTTTATGGGAAGTTGTCCAAATGTTCTTTTTATCAATCGAGGATTCACTACTTAGGGCATGTCATCTCCGGCGAAGGTATCGCCGTGGATCTAGCCAAGGTCGAGGCTATTATGGAATGGCCTGCGCCGACGAATGTCACAAAAGTGCATAGCTTTATGGGTTTAGTAGGATACTATCGACGGTTTGTCGAGGGATTTTCGAAGATAGCAAATCCGATCACGAAATTGCAGAAGAAAAACAAGAAGTTTGTTTGGACCAAGAAATGCGCGGAAGCATTTCGAAGGCTTAAGGAGTTGTTAACAACAACACCAATACTAAAGGTCCCTGACATGGACATGGAATTCTTGGTATGCACAGACACATCCAAGGAAGGTTTAGGCGGAGTCTTGATGCAAGATGGACGAGTGATTGCTTACATTTCGAGGAAACTAAGAAGGCATGAGGAGAACTACATGATGCATGATTTGGAGTTATTATCCATCGTATATGCCTTGATGGTTTGGAGACACTACCTTGTTGGGAAAAAAATTGAACTAAAGACTAATCATTGTGGAATACAACACATTTTTACGCAAAGCGACCTGAACGCGCGACAACGGTATTGGTCGGAATTGCTTAGTGAGTATGAATTTGAGATTACTTACATAAAGGGAACAATAAATTGAGTGGTGGATGCTTTGAGTCGGAGGCCACACATCTTTTCAGTGTTGCCTCTTCAGACGAATCTACATGAAAAGATTCTAACTTTACAGCATGACGATGATTGGTACAAAGAGGTCGAGGGTTTTATCAGACAAAACACAAAGATGGTACCACGATATGAGGGATTTTCATTTGATACCGATGGTTTATTGAGGTTTAAAGGTCATATTTACGTATCGCCTAACGATGATTTGAGGAGATTGATCCTGAGCGAGGCTCATAGAGTCGTTTACATGGCGCACCCGGGAGTCACCTAGATGAGGGAAGACCTTAAGCCCTTATTCTTTTGGAAGGGAATGAAGGCTGACATAGTCAGCTATGTGGCCAGATACCTCGAATGTCAGTAGGTGAAGGCTAAACATAGACACCCAATGGGATTACTACAACCGCACACTATTCTGAAATCAAAATGGGAGGTTATTTCGATGGATTTCATTGTTGGATTGCCACTGACGACGCAAAGACATGACTCGATTTTCATAGTAGTAGACACTCTGATGAAGAGTGCTCACTTTATTCTTGTGTGTACGATGTATTAGCCACCTGACATTGCTAGAGTTTTTATTAGTGAGATTGTGAGGCTGCATGGCATGCCTAAGAGAATTATATCCGATCAAGGATCGATATTTACTGGAGGAGTTTCCAAGAGGCCTTGGGAACCCAACTTAACTTTAGTACTCCGTATCACCCAGATACTGATGGATAGACCGAACGAACGAACCAAACCTTGGAGGACATGTTGCGCATGTACGTAATGGACCAACAAAAGCGTTGGGAAGAATTCTTGCCTCTAGTAGAGTTCGCTTACAACAACAGTTACCAGAGCACCATTAAAATGGCACCTTTCAAGTTTCTTTACGGGCGACCGTGTCAGATGCCCTTGAGTTGGGATTGGCTTGAGGATAGGGTCCTAGTGGGACCAGAAGCGATCCAAGAAATGGAAGAACAAATGAAAATAATAAGACAAAGGATTAAAGAAGCGTAGGATCGACAGAAGAGTTATGCCAATGCGCACCGAGTTGACCACAGTTATGAGGTCAGTGATCGAGTCTTCTTACGGGTTAAACCGCATAAGAGTTCGATCAAGTTTGGGAAGGGAGCTAAACTCTCTCCTAGGTTCGTGGGACCTTTCAAGATTGTGGAGAGAAAGGGGCCTATGGCCTATCGACTAGCCTTGCCTGATTCCTTGAGGCATATGCATGATGTTTTTCATGTATCTATTTTGAGACATTATATCAGTGATCCTACGCATGTTATTGACATGAGTTCCTTGCAGGTATCGGACGAGGGAGCACTCAAGGCTGAGCCTGTCCGCATATTAGATCATCGCGTTCGACAGTTACAACGTCGAACTGTAGATTAGGTCAAGGTCCAGTGGGACAATTATAGTCCACACTCGGTGACCTAGGAGGATGCATATGATATGCGCCAACAGTTTCCATTTTTGTTTGATAGAGAGACTTATGATACTGTGATACATTTATTTCAGCACTTATACTATGAAACTTTGGGACAAAGTTTAGACCAAGAGGGGGTTTATGTAACATCCCACTCTGGCGCACTGAGAGAAATTATTCTTTGAGGACACTTGCTCGCAAGTGATCTGGACTATTATGATATTAAAACATTTGTCCTTTATTATTATGCGTCATGTTAGATGACATGATGCTTACTGCATTGACATAGACAAGTGTTATTCACTCGGTTTTACTGAGTGTGCAGGGTTTTGGACCTTGAGGATGTAGAGGCATCGACGGAACCCCTTGGACTTCGGATCAAGTCAGGGAGTGTGCTATTGGGGTTTGATTTTTTTATTGTGATTTTAGTACATTTGATTAGATGATATGATGTGGACATGTTCTGACATGATTGTTGATGATGCAGGCTGATGATAGCTTGCCGACTAGACTCACATATGGAGTAAAGGGGCCACATATGATTACCAAAGAGGTTGAGGGAGAGGTGTGGACAGCAGCCCTGCCCCAACCTACTAGCACTCCTACCGTGGCTCGAACTGTAGGTTAACAATTACCTAGTTCAAGAGGATCCACGATGCCGTGAGGGTAGACTGGGAAAATTGCTCATGATAACTCTAAGGGGCGCGCAATAAGGTAGGGGCCTTATTCCTTAGAATCTCTTAGTCTCCCACAAGTTCACCTGGCGGAGTATTGACTCCAGGGGTTATTGATGTCTACCAATTAGTCAAGAGGCGAGTGGCACCCTTGGAGCACGTGGTGCATCCTGAAGGGCACATCGCACAAAAGAAACACAAGAGGCGAGTGGCACCCTTGGAGCACCTGGTGCATCCTGAAGGGAACGTCGCGCAAAAGAAACACAAGAGGCGAGTGGCACCCTTGGAGCACGTGGTGCATCCTGAAGGGCACGTCATGTAAAAGAAACACTAGAGGCGAGTGGCACCCTTGGAGCACGTGGTGCATCCTAAAGGGCACGTCGTGATGATGGGGATAAAGCAACAAACCTAGATGGCCCTAAGAAAATTAACACGTTAAGATTTAAGAAAAAAACAACTTCCCTAAATAAATGTCGCCCAGTTCATAATCTAAGTTCTAAGTCGAAAACTTCTCTAGGGGTAAAATTTTGTCTACCCTTAAGAAAAATACCTTATAAAAATAAAATAATAAATTTTAAACTAAAAACCACTTAAGTAATAGTTGTGGACTTCTTAAATTTTTGGGTAAAATGAAGAGAGTAAGAACTTAAATAAAATATGTGGATATCAAAGGTAAAGAAGAAATAAATTATTTAACTTGTGAAAGTGTAAAAAGATATAAAATTAATAATGAAAGGAAAAGAGTAAATAGCGCAACTTCCATTTTGGATCTAATAAAAAGGGGAAAGAAGGGAATAATAAAAATTAGGAAACTAAGGAATGGAGGAAACATAATAAGGGAAAGAGGGGAACTTATGGTAAAAAGCGAGGTCAACATAGTAAACAATCTGCAATTAAGAACTTTCTAAATTGAACTAAATTAGCAACTTCATTTTAGGGAAAGTATTTAAACCTGTAAGGGAATCTAGGAACACCAAGGAGTAAATTTAAGAGCAACTCTAGGTGGGTGAGGGAATTGAAACAATTATTAATTTAAAGAAAATATTTATTGGAGGAAAGTGGGGGATGGACGACACTTGTACGAAGGAGAATTATTAGAAGATTTTTATTAAAACTTAAATTAAATGAGATTTAGGGAAAGTTTGAAAGTTCCAAAACTCCATAAAAGAGAGGAAAGGGGAGGAAGTAGGGGATCAACGGTTAGCATAATGTTACGCTGTCGGATTTGTGACTTGACTGATTACTTGTGGGGAGTTGGGATTTCTCATCTCGGATAGGAGTGGTAGCTCAGCCTTGCGAGGCAAGATGGGAGCTAGATGTACCATCTGGATATTGTGTGGCCCCTTTGTGGCTCGAGGGGCTAAGGGGGAAGCAGAGTACCCCTAACGTTGGCTGGGACGTACCGGTGAGGTCTCGACGGTTGGCAAGCAGGAGCAGCACGGAGCACACAGACATCATTTGAAGTGGGCGATTAGGCAATGGTACGCCCTTTAATTTTTTAGTGTAGATTTTCTTAAGACTTAAGCTTGGTTGGCTTGTTGATTGAAAATGGATTGGATAAACTTATTAATGTTATGTATGAAATTAGATTGAAATTGTTTCATGGATGGAGGTTTTGTGTGCGGTTTTTTTTATAAAACTGAAATATGGCTGGAAGTAGATGTTTGCGTTTTGAATGAATGAAAAGAATTATTATTTCAGCAAATGTCAATCTATAATGGCTAGCTATTGATCCTTGAGTGGAGATTTAGATAGGTAATTCTGGCTGCAAGTTCACATACACATTACTGAGTCGTTGATGATTTTTCCCACGATTTATTTTTTTATTATTTTTAATAATGATAGAGATGTCAAATGCCCTCGAATAGATGCAAGGGAGGTTGATTTAGTGGGATGTTACACATCCTCGTTTGCTGTCGCTGCCTTAAATGACCCCGAATTACACCTGTTGATAGAATTTTTATCACTAGTGACTGTGATTGAACCTCCCGTCAAACGTTTTACCCATTCCTTTTTGGTTGTGGGTTAGACACTTATTGTCGAAGACTTCCCTCTCTTCTTCCCAGATTCTATCACAGAGTTCACAATGTTTTCCCCTTTTAATTCTCACAAATTTATTCTTAGATCAACGATTGGAATAGCTTCAGTTTCCACCACGTATTTTAACTTGTGAGCAGTGCTGACCTTTTCTGGTGCTTTAGTTTAGCTAAGCAAGCTCATGGGACTTACCTCCAGTCTTGACTCGAGACCTCCATGGCTACCTGCACTTTTTCCTTCTGTGTTGCTGAACCACTGGACAACATTAAACCTTGGCCTTCCCCTATTCTTTTTTACCATATATTTATTACTCTTAACCATGGCGTTAATTACAGATCGTATTGATGCTCAGGACAACGCTCCCCTAACTGGTCCACGTTTTAATTTCATTTTAATTACAGAGTTTCACTTGGAAGGATTTCAGTGTTGCCAGTTTTCTTCTCAAAGTTTACCTATGAGTCACTCCAGCGTTCCCTAGGTATCCAGGCATACGGCGAGTGTCTTTCCTTTTTTTTTTCTTGCCAGACTTGTAACACAGCCATGCGAGTGGATGACAGGGATCCTCAATCATTAGCAGTTATGACAGCCTTTTAGCAACTTAGGTGTGACTGTACTAGATTTCCTGGTGAATTTTAGGGTGGATACTGGTTAGCTTTAGTCACGGTGGCAACCTTGATGGTAGCTATGGTAGCTTATTTAGTTAAACCTTTATTGATATTCTTTTCAAAATGATATTAGCGTAGTATTATTTCGACGCTGGTACTTAGTTAAAATCATTGTATTATTTTCAAATTGATCCTCTTTGTAACGGAATTTAGTTGAATATCTGTTTACTAAATCTTGACTTGTTTTCATTTCCAATTGATCATCCTTGTAACGAAATCGAATCTAGTTGATTATCATATTTGACTAAACTATTCTTTATAATCATTTCAATGAAAAACTATGAATGTAAACAAGTTTGTGCATATCAATGTTTTTACTTCTACCGTACATGTAAGGTTGAAACTAATGTTTTAAAATTTAAACCTTTCTTAATTGCAATTATTCAAATAACATATTAAGTCTACTTGTAAACTACTTCAATTTTCATTGTTCAAATGGGATAAACGGAATAACGAGATAATATGGTTCACTAAGGCCTTTGCCTTAAAATAGATAACCTGGTTATTTGCTACATCAATGGTTTTATTATTGTTTGTTCATTATTCTAAATTCTATAATAGTTTCCAAGGTCTTATAATTTTATTATATGTATTATCGTCAATACAAAACTGTAATAGTAGTAATAAGTTAGTAATGACGCACTATCGTATAATGCTAGTTGGATGAATGTCGGATTAAAGTTGGGGTGCATATTCACCTTGATATAACTAAATGCATTTAGTTTCCATTGCTAAATGGATTAGTTATAATTTTAGTCATTCTAGTTGGCCTACTATTGATGTTACTTATGTTTCAACCTTGGCGAAGTTCCGACTTTCTTAATTCATTCTATTTACTGTTGATACGAATGGCGCCTTTAATTAGTAGATGACTACCTTTTCATCTTGAATTAAAATAAGTTTGATTTCCTTGCGCTCGCACTTATGTCGTTCCATGATGGGTGTAGTATTCCATTTCTCTCGCACTGTGGAATTCTTGTGATGTGTGTTGATTCATAAAACTTTATCGTGCAGTGATCGTCATTGATGTTTATTGATTTAGCATATTAGTTTTGGTCTTGACTGTGTTGGGCGGGATGTAGACACCTCCATGTTCCTCAGAACAGTCGCCAGCCCTGAGACCTTAAATGGTTAAAATCGATGGGAACCTAGGATTGAGCATTTCTTATGTGTCTTGGAGGTCCTAACCATTGCAGGGTAGGATAGGAGGGTAGTCAGTCTTAATTATTTTGTCGGTTGATGGTCGTACCTTGCTTGCAGTTACCTGATGTGCATCTTAGATCGTTATGTTGTCATTACAGTTACATGCGCCATGTTCATCGTCGTATGGCGACACGAATTTGAATGTATTTATTATCCTTGTACACACGCACACACACAAAAAGAAAAAAAAATAAATTGCACTTGTTATAAGAGGTTTGTCGTTGTAACGGGGAGGTTCGTTACATTTGGTTACCTCAGTAACCTATATATATTCAATATGCTCAAGTTTTCAACACCAAAAATTCTCAAGAAGCTCTCACAAGAAGCTCTCCACCAATACTCCAAAAGATATTCTCATAAGAAGCTCTCCATTGATCCACAAAAAGGATGATCTACAAAAGACCATTTCTATCTTATTTATACTTTCATCCTCTAGGTCACTTAACCCATTTCTATGTCACTTAACCTATTTTCCTTATTTTAGGGTTAACCACTTTCCATAAATAGAAAGTTCTCCAATACTTTATCATTTAAATATTCCTTCTTGATTT
>ML777250.1:2800092-2813328 GCA_009831015.1 Picea engelmannii
TATAAGTTGAAGAGGATAAGGTGAGGAGGTTAGGATGATCCCACTAAATCATGAAAGCGAGTAAGATCCAAACCATTCGGATGCCACCTCACCATGGAAGTTTCTCCTTCTAGAAGATTCAAGAAAATGCTCGTTTTTCCCACATGTAAGCATTCTCTCACCCTGCCTATAGTGCAACCTGCGAACCTCTTGCAACCCAGCTATGGTGAAACCTGCGAGAATCAGGCATTCTCGCACCTTGCCTATATAGCAACCTGCAGACTCCCTTTTTTATGGGGTTTTTACAAAGGAAAATGCAACTTCTTTTCTTAGGAAAAGTTCTTCTCCCTTCCTTCTTCAGGAACTCTGGCCACTGACCCCTATGAGGACTACAAATAGGTTTACATCATTAACAGTCATAGGGATGATGAAAATAATGTGTAACAAACATATGCATATTAAACATCTAATTTAATCACAATTTCATAACCATTTACTTGCTAGCTAGGGCTTAACAATAATTATCAAGTACTTTCATGCATGTAGTATAGTTAGGATATCTTTAGAATCTTTCCCTTGCAATTGTTTCTCATTTCCTTTATATTCACATGTGATATTGCAGAACTAGGTCCCCTTCCCTTGCATTTGTTCTAGTATTTTTCCTCTCTCAAAACTGCCCTTCATGTAATTTTACTAACATGTTTGTTATGCAAGTGCGATAAGAATATACAACAATGGCATTAATGAATAGCATAGGCTATAGTAACATAAGGAATCAACACTTCATAATCTCAATTCATAACCAATAAAAACAAGATCTTCATCAAGCATGTTATTCGTGTCGCACATCATTTCAACATAAAAAAATGAACAGATCTGCTCTCCAATAGTTCAAGGGGGTCCCACCTACTAGTATTATTTAGTTTTTATAATAATGGGCTTTAGAAACAATTTGCAGGTGAAACTTCGTTGATGTTTTCAATCGTCAATAGTTGGGTGGCCATTAATTTACAGCTGGAGGTTGTGTAGGGATTCAGACATCTTGGAAAGTGTAGAACCCACAATTACAAAGAATTACAGAAGAATGTGATGAGTTAAAATTGTCAAGAGAAACTAGTTGGAATAGGTGGGTGGCCACCAATATCCACCTGGTTCAGTCCTCCCCCCTTAAGGAGAAATGGTGTCCATTGTGTTGAGTGCCCCCATCAGGTGAAGAAATTTCTATTTAATTTGGCTTTGGGTGAGCCACTTTCCTTGGTGCAGGATTTGTCATGCCTTGACAACCCGATAAAGATGGATCCTCTGTTGGCGAGTGCCCTTGACATGTGTCCACTATATGATCAGTGGATTCCTATTCCAAGTAGACAAGATTGAGCTCTTTTGGTGTCAATTGTTCTGCAATCTTTGAGGTGTCCAATAATGGTGGAAAATATGGCTAGAGGAGGTCCACATTGATCATTGGGTGCAATCCAAGGAAGGGGGAGTGTTGAGCTCAAAATCATTTTCACCCATAGCCTTGGTGATAGTGTAAGGCCCATAACAAATTGGACAAAGATTCTAATGGGGCCATGTAAGGTGTTCCTTCTTAAAATTTAACCAGACCTTGTCTCCCACCTGGAACTTGTGCGGTACATGGTGTTGATCATGGAACTTCTTGTACTTAGCATTTGATTTCTACAAAATCTCATGAACCTATTGGAGGAGCTATGGAGAGCCCTATTGTAGCTATGTTGAACATAGGGAATACTCTCATCCCATGTACGTGTATTCTTAGAGTTATACATGCGCAGGATGTGCACAATCATCTGATTGACGTCCTTTGTTTGGCCATCGGTTTGAGGGTGGAAGGAAGTGGATTTAGTGAGCTTGGTGTCCAACAGTGACTAGAGAATTGACCAAAATGTGCTGAGGAACCTGTTGTCTCGATCGAAGATGATGGTTTGTGGTATCCCAAAATGAACCCACACTCGTTCAAAGAAGAGATTGGTAGTATCTTCCACTATCATGCTCTTCTTCTAGGATGTGAGAATGGTCATCTTCGAAAACTGATCAACCACAACAAATACACAATCATTGCATTTCCTGGTGGATGGAAGGACATAGATGTAATCCATCAAGATGGATTCCCAAGTCATCTTGGGAGTAGGAAGAGGGGCGTATAAGCCTTGCTTCTTGACGGTTGCCTTGGAAATGACATAGTCAGTGCAAGCTCTGATATATTTGTTGATGTCTTGTCGAAGTTTTGGCCAATAAAAATGTTTCTGTAGAATGACCACAATTTTGTCCATGCCAAAATGTCCTACCATCTAACTGTAGAGAGCTTCCCAAATCAAGTTTTCACACTTGCTTCCAGGAACACATAAATGGTCAAGATGGCATAACAGTCCATCCTGAATGTGAAAATCGATGAAATTCATGCATGTACCCAAGAGATGATAGGTGGTGGCGAATTCTGAATCTTGTTGATAAATTTGGGGCCACTCAAATGCATCATGTCCACAGGAATGGAAAACGATGGTGAGTGCAGCCACGAGAGTTTGATTGAGGCAGTCAATGACACAATTTTTTCTCCTTGTCTTATACTTGATGTTGAGATGGAATTGATGCAGGTAGGTGAACCACTTCTGATGGCAGTTTTTCTGCAACCTCCCCTATGTCTATATGAACTATAGAGGCTTGTGATCAGTGTGGATGATTGTCTCCTTTCTCAGAATGTAATGTTTCCATTGACGATGGGCATGTACAATGGAATACATTTCCTTTTCATAGGTGGGGTATTTCCAGAAAGTATCTGAGAGTGTCTCACTATGGTATTCTACCATATGAACTTGCTAAGTGAGAATTACGACTAGATCATAGTTAGATGTATCTGTTTCAATATCAAACGATTGTTGCAGATTGGGTAAGGAGAGTATTGGAGATGAGAAAAAAAGATGCTTCAGATCATCAAATACTTATTTTTGTGCCTTTCCCCACGTGAATGTTTCCCTGCCACCGCCCTTTTTCACTTAGCTGAGGGCCCATACAATATGGGAGAATCCCAACATGAACCATCGGTAGAAGTTGCTAATTCCCAAGAAGATCTGAAGCTCGGTTAGTGTGGTCCGGGCTGGCCAGTCACAGATGACTTGGATCTTAGTTGGATCCACATGTACCCCATGCTCATCAACAATCTATCCCAAGTATTGGACTTTGTTCATGCCAAAGGATCATTTTTCCAAGTTGGCATATAGCTTGTGCTATTGCAGAGTGCTCAAAACCTATTGAATATGTTGCATGTGCTACTCCCAAGTTCTGTTGAAGATGAGGATGTCATCCAAATATACAACCACAAAAGAGTTGGTGAAGAGTCTCAATACATCATCCATCAACCTCATGAAAGTGGCTGGTGCATTTGTTAAGCCAAAGGGAATGACCAATCGTTCGAAGAGACCTTCTTTAGATTTGAAAGTTGTCTTCCATACATCAGTGGGTTCAATGGGAACTTGGTGGTAGCCAGACTTTAGGTCAATCTTATTGAAGAACTGTTCCCACTTGAATTGGTCAAGAAGGTCATCAATTCATGGAATTGGATACCGACTCCTGATTGTGATTTTGTTTAATTCTCTATAATCAATGCAGAGCCACCGGGTATTGTCTTTCTTCTAAACTAGTACAATCAGTATTCTGCAAGGGAAGCATCTGGGTCTGATGTGCCCCTTTTGAATCAACTCTTGGATCTGACACTTGATTTCTTCATTTTCCATCAGCAAGCGATGATAGACTAGCCCATTATGTAGAGGTTCATCAGGATTTAGATAAATTGGATGCTTGACTTGGCAGTGCATCGGTACCACAATGGGTGAGGAGAAGATGTCTCTGTACTCTTCCATGATCCCATCCACTTGCTTTTGCTGCAAAGAGAGGCTCTGTGTAGAGACTACAGATGTGGCAATGACCTTCGGCTTACTGTGAGAACGAATCACAAAGAATACGAACTTCCCAGTCTGTGGAATGACCTTACTGCATTGCTTAGCAAAGATAAAAGAAATAGCGCTAGGCAGCGCTACCTCTAGTATCTTGTACAATTGTCCACCCAAAGTAATAATAAAACTGTGCGGTCTAGACTCATACACAACATGTCGCTTCTAGAAATATGGTTGTCCTAAAATAACATCACAAAATTCAAGGGGAGAAATATCACACAATACCTCATCTTTGAAAGGCTTGATGTCGTAGGGTAGACAACATTGTTGGATGATGCAAAGATCTCTTCCTTGGAAAAGTGAGTCGATGGTGTAGGGCTACAGGTGCAATGTCGTCAACAGGTCCAGCTGCTTGACGAACTCTGTTGATATCAAGTTCTTCTGACTACTTCTATCAACAATGAAAATAAGTGGAGCCCCCTTTAACCACATCTGTGAGTGAAATAAGTGTTCCCCTTCCTCTGGTTCCTTTGATTCATTTGGCTGGAATTTGGTGGTAGCGATAGTGGAACTGGGTTTGACATCGATAATATACTTCCCTCCTTATGGATTTGATTCAGAGTCATAATTTCCCTCTGACTCAGAAGATTTCATCTTGGCCACCAGTGATTTCTTGGAGCAACATTATTCGGTGTCATGCCAACGGATTTTATGGAATTCACACCATTTTCCCGTGTCCTTATTCGACTTCTCATTACCCCTCTTGTGTTTAGGCTTGGATTGGTTGTCCTGAGAGTGGCCATCATTTATCTATCCCTTGTTTTTTGGGTTGGGGCCGCCTTTTCCCTACATTGGCTGTGAGGATTTTGCAGATCCAAACTCTCGCCTCTTTTGCTTAAATTTTTTCTCGATCTTGATGACATATCTATAAGTCGTACCCAATGATGCGATGTCCAAAAACTTCATTTCTGTTTGAAAGTATCTATGCATACATCCGTGATATTTGAGCACCATATCTCGTTCCGAGTATTTGATACCCAATTTCATGTGCAGGGTATGGAAAATATTGGTGAAATCTGGTACTGTTTGGTCCCTTTCCTGATGCAAGGTGGTTCATCTTGTGTATTGGTCCTCGTAGCTTCCAATAGTATAGTATTGTTCTTTAAGGGAATCCATTAAGAAATCCCACATGGGGGAGACCACAAATATTGAAGATTACTCTATGGCCCTTTACTCAGATTAATTATTGCACCAGTCCTTAACATGGGGAACGACCTTGAGGAGTGCAAAAGTAATATTTTCCCTATCGAAAAAATTGTGGACCAAAAAATACCCTTTGTGCGGATTCAACCATTTATTTATAACATATGCATCTATCAGTCCTTCAAATAATGGAATATAAAAATTTACATGTACCTTGAAGGGGGTTGTATGGCCACTTGATGAAGATGTGTCTCTTGTGGGTAGTTGCCGAAGGATCTGTGCAAAGCTATCCATCATTTCATTCCTTTGTCGCGCAAGGGATTCCTTGAGAAACATTTTAAAAGGGTCTCTTGCTCCATAATATTTCGTTTCGTCCCCCATGGGTTGTTTTCGGGCTCAGCATGACCGATCTTGAAAAGGATCGACTGGTTCGACTCCCAACTTCTTGTACCCAGATCTTGTCGGGGACATGAACGAAGAAAAATAAATGAAGACAAGACTGCTCTGATACCACTGATCCAGATTTATGAGAAGAAATAAATGAATAACATAATGAATACATTAACAAAGAGATATGGAAAACAACAAAAGATACCCAGTGAACATAACTTCTATTGAATAAATAAAATAGGTTGAAACTGTAAAATTGCAGAACTGACAACAACTTGCTTGAATGGTGGTAGTTATCTCTCAGAAGAGATGTCGTTGTTATGTGCATCCGTCTGAGAAAAATGATTACAATGAATCTCCATAGGCCTTTTTTACATTACTCATGAATTCCAAAACCTTATACATCCAAAAACCTAACCCTAGGAGATGAAATGCCAAAAGTTATGTGGGCTCCGATGGGTAAGTTGGTACCTCAACTTCGCGAGGTCGTAACTTTTTCATACGGCCTCTGTTTTAGGAATGTGATAGCCCGTTGGAAAGGTATTTTTGAGAAATACACATTAATTTGTCAAACTCTAAAAATTTCTAAAGTTTGACTATGACAAGCCAAAAAAAACATTGTTTAGGGCCCCAAAACAACCCTGGAGTACATAGAGATGTACTAACATGAAAAATTCGAAATTAGGACAGTTGGATTAGGTGGGTGGCCACCAATATCCACCTAGAAGATGTGTAGGGATTCATATAGCGCTGAAAGTGAGAAACCACAATTACAAATAATTATAGAAGAACGTGATGAACTAAAACTATCAAGAGGAGCCAATTGGAGTAGGTGGGTGGCCACCAATGTCCACCTGGATCAAACTTGAATCTCCCCAATCAACTTCTGGGAAGATTCTTACACTCCATGATGCACTTCCCCACTATTCGATTTTCATAACGAATGTATCTAACAGATCAAACCCTTCTTATCCTCCACCTTTGTACTTCAGAATGAGGATGTCGATGCCAATGCTTTCATTAATGCAAATTCATAGTTGATTCCTTGATCTACATAACAAACTTCTCTCAAAGGCCGCACCTTTCTTCTCCTTCACCCTTGAACTTAATAATGAGGATGCAATGCCAACACTTCCACCAGTGCAAATCCATAGTCGATTCCTAGATATGCATAACAAATGTCTCTAAAAGGCCACACCCTTCTTCACCTTCACCTTTGTACTTCAAAATTAGGATATCAATGTTGACACTTGCATCAATGCAAGTATGTATCTAATCATACATGATAACAATTTTGCAATTTCAAAGAAATACCATACTACGCATGGACAAGTTTACAATGATTGTCAAGACAGGCCTTTGGAAAAATAATGCCTCTCACTCAATAGTGGCTATAAGACCCATTACAATGTTGTCAAAATGTGCCTAGGAACAACAATGCCTCTCACTCAATAGTGGCTACGAGATCCATTACAATGTTACCAAAATAGGCCTAGGGAAAATAATGCCTCTCACTCAACAGTGGCTACAAGACCCATTACAATGTTGCCAAAACATGCCTAGGAAAAAAAAATACCTCTCACTCAACAATGGCTACAAGACCCATTACAATGTTTTCAACAAGGCTTACAAGGTTTAGGCATAGAACAAATTGCCTCTCACTCTCCTCATCACTTTAAAGAGTGGCTAATTATAAGGTTTTACATCATTAACATTAAAGCAAATACCCCCAAATGTGCACTAGTGGCAATTCTATGGTTTTTAAAATCCCCCATTAAAAACATGTGCAAGATAACAAATAAGGAAAATTCCATCATTACAATACTCGTCTCACAATTATGAGACTTTTGGCTATAACATGACTAATTTATATCGAAGTGGCAAAATGTCCTCTTACCGCACCGTCTCGGTTTGCATGTAAGGATCAATCAATGGATATCTTGCAATAATTCAGATCTTGCTGCAACACTCAAATATCACCAAAATCTGCAACATAATTCATCCTCTTGCAATTTTCAAAAAGAGGAAAAAACCATAAATGCATAAAAATGACATTGGTTTTTGTGCCAAGGCACTCAAAGCATTGATCAAATCTTAGCATACATAGCACTAGCAGATCTTTCTCGTCATTTTGCAACTTTTGACTATAAAGTCGACCACCTTTCTTCATTTGCAACTTTTCCTAGAAGTTCGTGCCAAGTATTAATGAAAAAAGTGGGATTCTTCCATGAGCCCAAAAATCCATTGCCTGGATCCAACTTCTGACTGCACCAGTGGATTCATGGCGAGAAATCGTGCAAAAGTGACTATACTTTCATCAAATTTTGTGACCATCACTTATGGACCCCCTAGGCTATTTACCTCGAAACATGTGCCATGCATTAATGACAAAAGTGGGATTCAATCATGAGACCTAAAAATACACTACTCAAATCAAAATTCTAACTGAACTAGTGGGTTCTTGGAGATAAATCATGCAAAATTATTGTACTTTCGTCAAATTATGTCACTATCACTTCTAGGCCCCTCCTAGGCTCTCTACCTCAATTTGTGTGGCCTACAGGTCATACCACCTGCATTAATTGCTTGCAAGGATCTTGAAAAATGTGCCAAGGTGTGGTTATACCACGTGGCAGACTCTGAGGTTCCACATGGTGCCTCCTGGGAGTGCTAGATGGCATTTTTCTTAATTGGCCCAAGTGGCGGCCAAAAGAACCATTTCCAGGTGACATGTGGTGACCTCCAGTGTTTCTACATCACCATGTTGATGTCATGTTGATTTCATGTTTCCACATCATCCATACGGTCTTTCATGTCAGTTTTACGATTTGACACGTCAGTTCTATGGTCTTCCATGTCAGCACCCAGTCAACATGCCACATCATGTTGACATCATCCGTGTAGTCTTCCAGGTCAGTTCCTAATCAACATGCCATGTCATGATGATGACATTCGTATGGTCTGCCATGTTAGATGATGACATCATTTCCACATCATTCCATACTACCACATCAACATCCCATTCAACACCTATGCCACATCACTATTGTACTACCACGTTAACATCCTGTGTCTGTGTCTGTGTTTCCATGACAATTTGAATGACATACCACATCATCATCCTGCATCAACGTATGTACTGCACCATCAACCTATACGACATGCCACGTCATTTGTACGGTCTACCATGCCACTTTAATGGTCTGCTAAGTTAGTTGTACGGTTTTCCACATCAATTGTATGGTCTTCCACGTCAATTGTATGGTCTACCATGTCAGATGTATGGTCTTCCACATCAACACCAAGTCAGCATGCCACATCATCCTCTGTACTTCCACATCATGATGATGTCATCCATCATATTTCCATGTCAGCCACCATGTCAGCATCCATACAACCACTTGGCTCTGCCATGTTAGTATGCTAATGTTAGAACTACACGGACTTTGCCAGATTCACATGTTTACCGAAAAATTCAGATGGACATATCTTTGTCATCCTTACTCCATTTGACAAACCATTTACGCCATTGCAAAGCTATTTCCAAGCTCTTCAACTTGGTGCTAGTTTCATCAAATTCTGGGCACTTTGATTTTTGAGGTATTTTGGAGCCCCATGGCTCATTTAGGCTACCCATTTCCTATTTGTCTATATTAAAAGGCCTTATTTTCTCTTCATTCTCTACTTGGATGTTTTGGTTGATTTCTTCAATCTCTTTGATGCTTTTCCCATCTTGTCTTCAACACTTGCAACAACTGTCAATCCTTCTCTGATACCACTCGATCTGAAACTAGGGGTGACACTGATACCAAATTTGATTTGGTTCTAGGCCACTTAACTAAGGTCAAATTTACAATTTTGGATCAATTGAACTCGATTTCATCAAAGGTGAAAAGATGGACTTGTGAAGGCTTGGATCCAAATTGAATATTAACTTGGTGAGTATATTGTTAGTCTCATATATCCATTACTTGATGCATTAATAATCATAATTGTGGAAATAAAAACAAGCATAAGAAAAAATGAGACAAGAGATCAACGAGTTGTTAACGTAGTTCACTAGAACCTTCTGGCTACATCTATGAGGTCATAAAATCCATGAATCGCTTCATTCTCTTCTTCAAATACACTCTTCTTTACAATGCAAAGGGATGAATTCCCACATCAACAGGTGGTAGTATCATTCCCACAATGGGTGGCAGTAAAATTCCCACAACAGGTGGTAATATCAAAGAGATGCTCTCATGCAAAATTCAAAGAGCTATATTCTGTAAAGCATGTGGCCATGTCTCTCCTACAAAGATACAATATCCTCTAACAGTATAAGGCTATATCTATCACAATCATGTGGCAATGTCTCTCCTACAAAGAGACGTTCTCCTTTGAAAAAGGTTGATCTCTTACAAGAAAGTGGCATAAAAATGGACTCTCCCATCAGTGCCATAAAGGGACCCCTTAAGGGGTGATCCACCAAGGGGTGAAAACCAAATCTTACATAAGGAGTTTATATAGTTTTCTTATCTCCATAATTCAAGAAGACAAGATCCACAAATTTAGGATCTAATAACCACTGAAGGACAAAAATGAGAAAGCATCTTAACCAAATCATGAGACCCTTAACTTCCTCCTTGAGACTAAGAAACCAATTTCCCCTTAAAATTAAGAAACTAATTTGTGAGTTGGATTCTCTCACAAAAACAATTTCCCATTTTTACAATTAAATGAATAATACATGAGATTCTCAAAGTGACTTGAATCATTAATCATTTTTCCAATATGCATGACTAATACATGAGTTTCTCATATTCATTTCAAGTATTAATCATTTTTACAATTTAAATAATTTATTCATGAGCATTAATTATCATTTGTCATATTTTAATGATCCTCTCCATGGTATGCAAAATAATAATTCCTTATGTGGAGATCCTCCTAGATCAGAGGCCCTTGATTTATCCATTCCCATGGAGCAAGATGTTGTAGATCGAACAAATTTTTAAAGTACCAATGGCTTGGTGTGTTGTTTTAATGGTATTTGGCCTTGGCTAGCTGATCTTCATGATTGGATCTCAATCTCTTCAAAGCTAGAGATGAAAGAAGATGATCTCATTTACCCCTATGCAAAGGAGTATTTTATTGTTGAATTTGATCTTGCAAAAGACAAGCATCTGATCGCAAGACCATGCTTCTATGTCAATTCTGGTTTATGCATGAATCCTTGGACTCGTTTTTTTAATCCAATGACAAACATTTTACCCCCAGCTCCAGTTTGGGTTAGACTCCCAAATCTACCTTTGTATTTTTGGGGTTTACCCTCTCTTCAAGTCATTGATAAATCCCTAAAAGGTTCTATTAAAGAAGTTCAAAAACACAAATCCAAGGTATATACACATATGCTTAAATGTGTGCAGAAATAGATTTTAGTGAAGGGTTTCTAGAAAAACAATTTTGATAGGAAAAAAATACTCTTGGACATAGGAGTTGAAATCTGAACCTCCATATCAAGGCAAATCGTGAATTGAAAGAATAGCAAGGACCTCATCAAAAAGAAAGGAAACATAGACAACAGTAGTAAAGAAGAGAAAATCTCCTTCGGTAAGACAATCAATGGTGACATGAAGACGGGCCTATAATCCAACTTAAGCATAATTTTTTTTGTCTTTTATTATGTCAACAATTTGTTCGATTTTAGTCATGTAAGAAGTATCAAGATGAAGGTTTTGTGGACATAAGTCTTTTTTGTGTACTTGCCAAATAAGAAGCTCACAATTTTGCTTAAAATCCTAAGTCAACAAGGATGATGTAATTATTCTACAACTATGTTGCAAATTTTTTTTTAATATATTAATCTCCTAGCTATTATTTGAAAAATATAAAGAAAAATAATAGATATCTATTATACAATTTGAATGGTCCTAATGATTAAGAACATGTGTTTCCTCATAAAAAAAAATAAGATAAAGTTTAATACTCAAATCCCTATGCAAAAACTCTCTTCATTAAAATATATAACTAGGTTTCTCCTTATACAGATAATGCAAATAAAAAATAAAAAATACATTACCACGTTGGAGTATCTGTAGTAGAACTTTTAAAATGAGTGGCACGAATCATCTGTGATAGAAAACATTGACCTAAGTAAAATATAAGAGAGAAGAACGTTCAAAATTTGACCCAATGTTGTTCTCCTCCACTGCTCCCAAGGAGCATTACATAAAATATCAGAGAAAGTAGCCTTCCAAATTTGAACAATACACGATTGGTCGTTCTCCTGACACAATTTGACTCAGAAGATGAATACATGCACAAACCCATATCTCACTCATGACGGCTAGTCAACAATGGCTTAAATAAGTTCAGAATCTCTCGTCGAGGAATAATTTAAGTTCACGAGCGAGTCAACACTGGCTTAAAGTAAGGTCAAAATTTCTCAACTCATGTCCCATTTCATGAGCGCGAGTAAACAGCTTTAAAGTAAGGTCAAAATTTCTCGTCTAGTAGGTTAATTAGGGAGTAATCTTTTCTCCAGAGTTTAGTTTTTCAAGTAAAAAATATGTTTGAATTTAGCCAGATTTTTAGGGGTAGTTTGAGTTTCACATGAATCAAAGTTTCATACATTTCAGAATTTTATATTTTAAATTAATTTAGATATTCAAAACATAAATTAGAGTTTTGGATTGATCAAAAATTTAAAAGTGAATCGCTAAAAAACCTGAAAAAAAAAAAACTGGAAAGAAGAGTTAGTCCACTCCATAATTAAGAAAGGATTTAAACTAGCACAGCCGCTAACTCGTGGCTGGTGAACGCCGAAAGGCTTACATTTGAGGAAATCTGAGGTAGAGGAAACACGGAGAGTTGATTGATTAAATCCAAAATCTGTCTCGTTGATTTTGGAGGACGACTAAAAATATACTGACATCTTCAGTATGTAGCCATCAGATTATAATTTAAGATTAAAAAATCATTAATTGTGCCGTGTTTTCCCACAACAGTTGACAATAAAAAGAAAATAAAAAGAAAGATGATTGCGCATCGCCTCTTGCCAATAATTGCCAATAATAGGGCGGCCGCTCTACCACTTCGTAATCAAGGAGTCGGCTCGTGCCAATAATAGGGCGGCCGTTCTACCACTTCGTAATCAAGGAGTGAGTATCCTCCCCCGTGACCGGAACTATTGTCCTGGCGAACGACATCTATCCTCGGCTGCTTTATATGGCGTTATGTTGAACGTTCGCAATTGCCTGTTATCTTTCTTGAAATTGTGATTTCTTCATATTCCATGGCTGGTTTACAGTTAATTGGCGTGTTTTTTCTCTTCTCGACAGTACTGACAGCAGCTGATCCAGAGGCTAATCTTCTCGTTTCCGGATGTAGCCCAGTCAAAAGTACCAACCTCACCCTTTTCAATGAGAACTTGAATGCTGTGCTTGCAGCCCTGCGTGCCAAGATTGCTTCTTCTGATTTTGCTACTGACCAGGTAGACATAATGGGCACAGACCCAGTCTATGCCCTGGGGCAGTGCAGAAAGGATAAAACTCCCTCCGATTGCCTCAAATGTATAACAGTAGCAGAGAAGCAAGTTCGCAACTGCTCTGCCGTAACTGGTGGCAGAGTTATTTATGATGGCTGTTTCTTGCGATACGAGAGTAACAATTTCTACGCCCAAATCACGGACCAGGGTAACAGGCAGTTCTGCGGTGCCAATAAGAGCAGAGGCGATACTAATCAGTTTTCGGGAGATGCTCAAAGTTTGCTAAGC
>ML777250.1:2841890-2855239 GCA_009831015.1 Picea engelmannii
GACTCTTACTTCATTATTTAAATGATCTCTTTTGGTTTTTGTACTTTTACATTTCACTCATTATTTGTTATTATTACTAGTTTTATTAACTTGTAAATTTGAAGAATTTTATGTATATTCTCTCGAATGTTTCAATTTTAGAATAACATTAGCTTTTCTCATTTTTTAATTTTTTTTATATAGTTATAAATAAAAAAACATAAAAATTATAAATTATAAAAACATATTACATTCAGAATGAGGCTTTATCCATTTGAAACCTTGATTACCTTTCCCAGGCTTCAAAAACAGGGTGATAATCCCACCTACGTTGCTTAGCCTTATGAGGTTCTAAGTGTTTTGTGCGAAACATAAAAGTTTCCTACTCAACAAATGGTTGAGATGATTGTATATAGTGTGCTCACATGGGACTTGAACAAACTTATGGGAGCTTACAGGACTTAATTATGTTGCTTGATTTGGATTTTATTCCCCTATACCAAATTCTCAGTGTGTCCTTGAATGGATTCATGAAGTGAGTTGCAACATGCCATAAAACTATAACTGAGGATCTGATGGAAAAGCCATCGACTGTGTTGGAATCCTTACACCAAATTATAACTAGGGGAACCCCTCTCTTATGAATCTATTTCCAGGTAATTATTTATTCAACGATCTTCCAAAACTAGGATTTTGCTAAGTAAGGGACAATACAATTTTTGCACTAGGGGTCAATTTTGAAAAAAAATAGCTTAGGTGAATATCGATAGTTTGATCATGTGGTGCTTGCAAAAAAAACACTTGTGGGAGATTATAGAACTCAATTATACTACTTGGTTTATATTTTATTCCCCCAAACAAAATTCTCAATGTGTCCCTAAATGGATCAAGAAGTGAGTTGCAAATCACCATAAAACTCTCATCCAGTCTTGGATGGATCAACCATCTATTGTCTTAGACTCCTAACATCATATTATATATAGGGGAACCCTCTCCTATGATTTTGCTTCCCATAAAATTATTTATTTGATGATCTATGGAACTAGGATTTTGCTCAATAAGGGACAACAGATTTTTTTCACTAGGGGTCGATTTTGAAAAACAACGGATCAAGCTATTGTGGGTAGCATGATCACATGGGCCTTGTCCAAACATGCGTGTGGGAGATTATGAAACTCAATTATTTTTGTTCTTTTATATTTTATTCCCCTAGACCAAATTCTTTCTTAATGTGTCTCTGAATGGCGTTAAGAAGTGAGTTGCAACTCGCCATAAAGATCTAATCGAGGCACATATGGATGAACCCTGGATTGTGTTGGACTACTGAAACAAGAATCATGCTCATGGTATAATCATCTAGCCACATCCATCCCATGTTGAGCTACCAAGTAACATTTGTGCAATGGTGCACTTTTTAGTTTCATTGTTGAGATCAGAAAGGAACTTTCCAAAGGTTGGTCAATTGATCCATTTCATTTTCCAAAGATTCTTTAACACTATATGTACTACCTTAACCAATCTCATTTGGTTTACTAAATCCCAAAAATATAATAAAAGGATATTAAGTTGTAACTTATTCATCATAAGAAGCTATAACAATTTTTGGTAAAAGGATAAGTAGACAAGTTGATAGGGGGTCTTTGCTAAAAAAATATACATTAACAGGAGATTAGACAAACAAGGAAATATAATACAAGGGAGAGATGTATGGGACAAGACACAATGATATCCATAGTATCTTTAGATAAAATGATCGATAGACAAGTGGATTGGGGGTCTTTTCTCAAAAACATGCATTAAGAGGAGATGAGACAACCAAGGAAATATAAGACAAGGTAAGATAGATGGGACAAGACACGATAATATATCTAGGATGAAATTTGACATTTCGATTCTAAAATTTTTATTTTAAATATTGGTACAAGTTTATGATTGTTTATTTGAGTGCTATATGATTTTCAATAAAATGGGAGACTAGAAATGGCGAAATATGACACTATTATTTAAAGCATTAAGAAATAATTAGTTATTGTTAACATAAAAGTGTTGATTCTTTTCAAGGAGGGATCATCGATGTACATTGGCTTCATTATGTTTAATGATGGGTACAAGTGCATGGATTTAGTGAAGGTGAAGGAAATATTATAGTGATTTACATCACATATTTTGAGGATTTTTCATGGGATTGTTAAGTTCATAAAGGATTAAATGGAACACACACACATAGAGAATGATGTTGCAACACAACTTTGAGATGCTAAAAGAATGTTATGAAAAAAACCTAGATTTAATTTGTCATATTTTAGAAAGGCATTCCATGATGAAAGTAATGCAACTATTGGCATATTGTTAAGTCAAGAGGTAAGGTCAATGACATTCTTTAGATAGAATTTGAAAAGGCACAATGGAGGTATTATTCTTATGGTTTGGATTAGTGTGAAATTGTGTAGTCATTTATGCATTATAGGCATTATTTTTTGTTAAATGAGTTCATTTTGTACATAGACCATCGGCCTTGAAGTTCATAAATACTCAGGTGAAGTTAAATCAATGATATGTGATATGCCTTGAGTTTGTATCAATATATGTTTGTGTTGAAGAAAAAGTTTAAGAAATAGAACATTGCACATATGCCCCAAGTAAAATACTTATTGATTATAAAAAAAATACTTACAAAACATAATTAAGTATATATATATTATTAGATAAAAGTAATATACTTTGGTTATATTATGCATGTCAGAAAACATACCTTCTCTCATTGCGTCAGAGGAGAATTTTGAGCTAACATAGAATATAGTTGAAGAAGAAATTTTCAATTTAGTGTGGGGATTGCAACCTGATAAATATCCTAGGCTATATGGATTCACTATCCATTTTTACCAATATTGCTAGAATATCATCAAAATAGACCTCAAAAGGATGTTACAATATGTTCAAAATTTTGCTAAAATGGGATGTAACACAAAGTCAACTTTTCTATCCCTCATTCCAAAGGATGTTAACCCCACTTATTTTTCTATATTTTGTCCTATCTCTCTTTGCAATGCATATTACAATATTTTGTCAAAACTTATAGCGAACAAGTTGAAAAAGAGCCTTCATAAAGTAATATCTAAGAACCAATATGGGTTTATGGAGAAAAGTGGGATTGTGGACAGTAAAATATTAGTTGAAGAGGTCATGCACACTAGTTGAGACAACAAGGATAAAGGTATGATCATAAAAATAGACATGGAAAATGCTTTGATCGAGTTAGACATTCCTTTGTTTTTTATGTTCTCCATAAATTTGGTTTTTTGTCATCTTTTGGGTGTCATCATGTACTTGTACTTATTGGATAGCACGTTTAGTTAATGGTAGGCCAATAGGATTTTTTAAAGGGAGTATAGGTCTCAGGAAAGGTTATCCCTTATCCTCACTATTATATATTCTAATGGACGATTCATTGATTTGAAAGATGGATGTTGAAAGAAGATCTGATAGTTTTCCCAGAATCAAAATTGTAAGAGGAATGAAGAGTATTAACCATCTGTAGGATGATACTCTTCTAGTGGGAGGAGAATCCACCATAATTGAAATGATATTCAAAAGGATTCTTGATGTGTTCGTATATTCTTCAAGAGGAAAAATAAACTACAATAAAATGCAAATTTATGGTTGGAACATTAGTCAATATACACTTCAAACACTCTCCAGAATACTTATGTTTCCACATAAAGAAACTTGGACTTTGTAATACCCGTATTTCCACTAACTTGTAAATATAACTATAACCTGCCAAAAGATTGTGCCAGACTGAATAGGTGTGAATGTCGGATTTGATGAACCTATTGTTATAAAAGGTAATGTATGTATTTTTGTTATTAATTAAAAATGGATAGTGTTGCATAATTGCTAAAAGGGGGGTTTTCCAGGATAGATAATGATGCTATGAGAGAGAGATATATAGTGAGGGGAACCATAAATGGTTGAGATTACCCCCACCAAAATAGTACCTTGTTGGATTTAATTGCTCAGACCTAGAATAGTCCTCTGACCTAGAAATGAATTACTAGACAGGTTGGTAGTTGGAAAATCCCTCCTCAAGAGTTAATTAGGAGATAGGGAAGCGTACCCATCTGCAAGGCTTCCAGACCTGACCATGAGATAGGGATTATGAACCACGCAATATTATTGAGAAAGGAAAGAAAGGAATGGATTTTCCCTTGGGCAGAGGCAGATCGGTGAGAGAGAAGAGTCGAAAGACCAATCTCGAAAAGATAAAATAGAGCTTGCAGTTGTCCAGTTCGAAGAACAACTGAGAAACGAAGTCATTCTGGGTGCAAGAAGATGTTGGAAGCATTTTCAATCCAAGCTAATAAACGGGGCTGCAGAGAAGACAGGTGACTGTGGAAGTACTCGTTGGAGGCCCCCTTGCTTGGTACAAAGAAAACCGTTTGTTGAGTTCCCGTGGGAGGAGGAGAGTAACCTTCGTCCCTGACTGTCACTGAGAAATAAGAAAAAGCCTCTCTCAGAGCATCATGGTCTAGCTAGGGGGTGGCCAGTGGTAAATCTGTTCAGGAGTGGTTGTGCCTATGGTTGGGTGGAAACGAGCACCCCTTTCAGTAGTTTCTTCACCTTCTGGTTTCTTATAAGTATTTTCATACTCTATGTACTAAAATGGAAGTGATGGTTGAATGCTTGTATTTGTGGTTACATTTTACAGTGTTTGATAAATCATTAGAAATGCTTATTATTGTTCTGTAAACTTCTATATTTACATGGTTCCTATTTTCCTCATCTTAGCAGCTAGAGAGTTATGGGACGTGGATCTATAAGTGAGTCTAATATTAAGCTACGGTCTCTACAAAGGATGGAAATTTTCATAAGGGAGTTTTTCCCAAGGATTGTCCTTGTAATGCAAGAGAGTCAGGGTAGATTTAATTGGAATACTTGAGTCCTGCTGACCTCTCGAATTACTTTCGCAGGAATACTAAGTTTGAACTCTGTGGAAGGAGGGAGCCTCCTTCAAACCCTTCACCTATGTGACTGAGGTATTGTGTCCACAATTCTAACCAAATCGCGGCTAATTGTCGAGCATGCAGCCTCGAGGCTTGTCCAATATTCCATATGGCCAAGGTCTGGAAACCATGTGCTAGGATTGAAAGGAGCTAATATTTTTTGGCTTTGGAACTCTAGGAATCCAAATATCTCGGGTGTTATGGTCTTACCACTCTCAAACCGATCGAAGGCAACCTATTGGTTTGATTACGAATGAGATTGACCGACATATGGCAATGTCTATAACCTTGATAGATGGACCTATCCCACCGTTAAACTCTGACCCACTCACCAATCACGAAGTAACATGAGCCGCAGATCCGAGGGTAATCGAGAGTCTCCCTGACCATTGGACCCATGCCGAGGTGAGTCTGACATTGACTACTTTGGGATAAAAGAGGTGTCATAGCACCAAATTTCCTGAACGTTGGATTTGTGAATTAATGTGAGCCTTGTATCTGGGGAGTCCATTGAGAACCCCTCTTAACCATCTGATCAACCCATGTAGGGACTTGTGTACATCACTTCAAGGAATTCCTACCTAGGGAAAGTGGAGCTATCATAACACCAAAAATCTTGAATGTCGGAGCTGTGAATTAACGAGAACCATAGATCTAAGGACACTTTGAGATCTTCCTTGGTCCTTGGATCTATGCCAAGGTTAGTCCGACGTTGACCACTCCGAGAGAAATGGGATGGTAAACGAGCGGAAAACCTGAATGTCGAATTCGCGAAGTGATAAGAGTTGTAGATCTGAGGATGTTTCAGGATCTCCTATGACCATCGGATCTAGACCATGGTCATCCCAATCTTGACCACTCCGGGAGCAAAGAGGAAGTCACATGGTGGATCCACTGAACGTCGAAGTTATGAAGTAATGGATGCCATAGATCAATGGATCTACCTGGATGCATCTCGACCGTGAGATCTAAGGGCATCGAAAGGCTATCAGTCTAGAGTGATGTCGCATGCTGACATCACCTGGAGTGACATGGACCCATGTTTGGCATGCCGCATGTCACGTGGATTCGTACGTTTCACAGACCCTATGTTCCCATTAGAACATGACATCTATCACCCACTGATGAGGCCATGTGTTATCTCTTCCTTTCCACATATCACCCCCCCAGGAAGATATTTTCTTGGAGTACTCGGGACCCACCTGTCCTTGCCTCTGTGTTTAATATACCACCATGTGTAAGGGTGGACCCTTCGAGAGTCCAGGACTTTGTAACTATGGAGTTTTGGAGTGTATTTTCGTAGATAAGGTGAAAGGAATGAAGGTTAGAGACATGTGGAAATATTTTGGGATCCTTCAGGAGTTCAAGATTTCGGAACTTCAGAGGATATGTGCGTAGAAAGGAAAGGGGTCTTCAGCACTGAAGCATCAAATTTCGAACTCCCCTCTAGATTATGTGTTAAATGAAGATCAAGTCCCGTTGTTGGATTGGACGGTGGATGGAATTCCATTGTGGATGTAGGAACATGGAGATGGTACGAATGAGATGGACCCACATGGCTCTTGACTGATAACGCCTAAAGAAGACCTTCGAGAGGCCATAAATTGCAATCCAGAGCTCGGATTTGAGCATGGTAGCAGTCGTTAGAAAGATAGGGTTGAGTAGAAGAGGATGGAGACATCAGAGAGAGGATTCAATATGATTAAAGTAAGAAATGTTTTGATGTCACATCCCTAGAAAGGGTAGTTATGGGTTGGGTGTGTTACAAACTTCCTTTAGGTATTGAAGAATGTCAATATGCTTGACTAACCCAACATTTTTCTCTTGGTAAAGTGTATTGGAGAAGATAAGAGTGAAATTTCAACATTGGGGATCAAAGTGATTAAATATAGCTACAAGAATGGTCCTTATTAATTTGATGTTCTTATCCCTTCCCATTTTCCAATCTTTAGCAATGTTGTATCTAAAGGGGGAAATGCATTAGGAGGCCCAAGAATTAAGGAAATTTCTTTGGTTGGGGGGTAATAAAAATATTGAGAAATTTCACTTGGTAAATTGGAATATTGTCAAAGCAAATCAAGAGCATGGCAGATTTGGGATAAGGGACACTTCCATTATGAATTTGGAATTGGAATTTGGGAGAGAATATTATTTGGAGGGTAGTAATATGTAAATATGATTGGTGGGAGAGTGTTCTACATGAAAATTATTTTTCTAATGAAAGGCTCTGGTGCAGAGATGGAGATATAAAAAATAAAAAATATTCATTAATTCTAAAGCTCATCAAATCATAAACTATAATAATTTGTGACAATTCAACATGGATTCCAAACAAAGTGCTTGAAAGACAAGTATATATGATACCTTTGAAGAATTGGATGGATGGTAGAAATATAAAAAACCTTATATGATATACATGAATCATCATAAATCTCATGCCAATGGATGAATTGGTATATTAGAGATCCCCTTGCACATATCATTCCTCTAGCTCAAACTTTATTTGATGTCATCAAAGGATGCATTCCCTAGAACATATCATCCTTAAATCGTAATGGGTGGAGTTTGATGGACTATTGTGTTAACGGAGGATATCATCATCTACTCCAATATCATACTCTTCCCCAATATTCAAGATTTTGGGAGGAAATTTGGAGTTTGGATGGAATTCCGAAGGTAAACTCTTTTGTTGGACATCGATGAATTGTAAAATTTTGACTAGTGAAAATATTCTAAAACTATGGATTCAAGGGCCTTAGAGAGGTGCACTATGTCTTTCTTATGCATAGAAAATTCAACATCACTTTCTAGAGTGTGAATATGACATCAATGTATGCCAAGATGATTTCTTTAAAACTAGCCATATAATGAAAATAACAAAGAGATAGAACATCATATTTGTTCATTAGGTTGAAAGCTACAAAGGAACTTTCAAGAAAAAATGTGTCCTTAAAATATTAGGGTAGCTCTACCTAAGTACATCTGTTGGAAAATCTGGTTAGAGCACAACTAGGTTGTATTCAAAAAAGACTTGGATACCCTTCTTAGAGTAGCAATCAAAGCCAAAGGAATCTTAGCTGAATATATTAACTCCAAAGGTAGGTAGTTTCTACAAAGTAAATATTGGGAAGAGGATGAATATATTTGGATTCATCAATTCCAAAGTTCCCCTATTCCCTTTAAAAAGGTGAATTTCAAACCTTCTTTCAAATAAAATTGGTAGCTTTGATCAGATGTATATAAATTTAAATAATGGAGGTTAGATCAACATTCATATTTTTTTATTTTTTTATGGAGCATCAAAAAGGAATCCAAGGGTGGTAGGCACGGGGTAATCCTCACGGATATTAGAGGAAAAATTGAAATTTTATAAGCTTGGGGATTAGGAAGTTCATCAAATAATTAAGAAGAAGATTACTCTTTGCTTTGGGGACTAAGGTTAACAATGGAAAATAAAATTCAACACTTAATCACCTTGAAGGATTCTATAACTATGATTAATTTGATGCATAATAAAATTAATCTAGTTGATTATCAGCTTGCCTCTATACTAGCTCGAGTGAAAGAGGTTGCAAAAATTCAAAAGGTCTCCTTTTTCCATGTCCTAAGGATTCATAATAGCCAAGAATACCTACTAGCCAACAAGGAAATAAAATTTAAAATTAGGGAGATTTAGGTTAATGGTCAATTAGCCTTCCAAGATATACCTTAATCACCCGTGAATTTAATAACAAGTACCAAAAGAAAATTAATCTATGTGTTCCTCATGTGCCATCCCATCCACCAAGGAAGAGAAGTAAACATGACAAGACCCAAGGCTCCCTCAAAATGGTCTCACCAACATGGATAAAATGTATTGAGCACTCTAGTTTAACTCATCTTAAATGATTTGTAAATGGTAGGGCTATGGCCTGTCCATCTCACCAACAAGGATACTTCCACGAAATAAAAAATCATAACGTTGGATCTTTGTGTTATGGGAAATTCTCGACCAATGAAGCCACAAGTCGAGTATGTCAAACAATTATAGGGGAAGATATATGGAATTCAAGTCAAAACAAATGAGTTAGAAATATGAAATTCAAGTCGAAGGAGAAACAAATCAAACAAATCCAAGTCGACCAAGAGTCGGGTAAACCAAGAAGCCAAGTAGACCAAACATGGACCCATTCTAATCATGGGAGGATTTAGTCAATTAGATATTTTTGTTGATCGAATAGTGAAGGTGAATCGACCAAGAAAAAGACAAGTCATATGAAATTCGACCTGTGATCAGAGAAATAAATTAAAGGGAGGATTTGGTGGCCAACAATGAAAGGAAACCTTCTAGAAATTGAAATTAGTAACCAACATGCAAAGAAGAAAGTTTGAGGGAAAATTTAATTACCATCAATGTAAGAAAACGTTTTGGGATGAATTTTGGTGAGCCACGATGCACAAAAAATGTATGGAAGTCAATTTTTCCATTCACAGATAGAGAAAATGTTTGATAATTCAGTTTGCAATTTGATGACGAGGAAAAACGTTTTGGGGCAAATTTGATAGCCAACGAATGGGGAAAAATGTGTATATGATCCAAGGGAATCTAATAAACATCTTGACAATCCCATAATTTAATATGTAGGTCATCTATGACTTGTGCGAAAATAAAAAACACCCTGGAAAGTAGAAAATGTGCCCAACAATAATAAACTATATGCACAGGTGCTACAAGATGAAAATTTACTTCAACAAAGCATTAATAGAGAATTGCAACTCATAATAAAAGTACCTAAAGAATAGAATACATTAACTCACAGATATCAACATTTAGATGGGATTATTTTATTATGCTTGGGAGAAATTACAAATGGGTGAGTTATACACTGAATCTGTGTATTGTTACTCATGGTAAAGAACAAAATTATAGATTCCATGGCTCAAAGACACCTTAACTTACAGTGAATAGGCACATTAAATCCTTCATCCACTTAACCTCAAGTAGGTTGTCCTCTTCGAGCTTCAATTTCTGCTACTTTCCTTCCCTCTTTCTCCTTACATATCCCATTGTTGTCCTCTTTGTTGTTTCTCTCATTAATTTTAGTGGGTTGTTCTTGGAAGTCCAACAATCACAATTGTTTGTTTCACCTTCCCATTTTGTTAGAAGAAAAAAATAAAATGAAAAGAACAAAACAAGTTTATTTACAAAATTTACAAACATTTTCAAAGATCCAATTTAGATCATACCTCCCCATTTGAAGAATTTTAGTCCCCAAAAGTTGGACCATTAAGAAGATAGAAGAACAAGTATTCCATTTTCCTCTGCATATCCACCATTCCATTGTTGATGAAGGTGTCTTATTTCCTACTTGTCTTCCCTTGTTTCACTGCTAGAGGAGTTGTGATCTCTCTCTATTGATGTGATTTAACAAGGTATGCCTTTCCACCCTTGACCAAGCAGTAATTTTATTCTCTCTTGTAGAAGGTAGCATCCTTGTCTCACAAGTAGGGGCTACCCAACATAACTCCACAGGATTCCAATGGTGCAACTTCACATTCCACCTCATCAACATAGATGGCACAAATGGAAAACTTGATTTTACATCTTCAAGTGATTCTCATAACAATTTCCCTTGCAACCATAATAGTGAACTTGGTTGCACTAGATCGTAGGTTTCTATACCAAGATCATCAACTGGTGTTTCAGAAACCAAGATACATTGAGAAACATTATCGAACAAGGAATTTACCTTCTGGTTCTTCACTTGAAACTTGATTCAGAATATCACATGTTTATCTCCACTCACCCTTGGATGTTGCAATGTGGTGAAAACAACCACTTCATCTAGATCAAAGGTTCTTTCTATTACTTCTTCTTTTGTATCAGTAGATACCTATTCTTTCCCCTTGGAATTTAACCACTTTGGACGGAATTCGGGATGAAGTTTCCAACACTTCTCTTCCATGTGTCCATCTACATCACAATGTTTGCAATTCCTATTAGGATCCCTCCTTTTCTCGATTGTGGTAGCTATCTTCTTGTCTCTTTTCTTGTTTGTTTCTTCTTGGCCCATGTTCTATTTTATTTTCCTAGAGTCCAACTAAATGTATAGATCCTTCCTGCTCGCCTCATCTATTCTTTTTACACCATGAACTTGCAAGTGTCTTAAGATATGGATGAAAATTCCTCCAAGGTACTTCATCACCACCCTTAGATATTCCAAAGATATAACCAACCTGGTGGCCTGATCTAAAATTGAAGAAGACTTGAAAAACTTGAATAATTATTGCAAGAAATGTTATGTGTTTAAAGCAACAGGATCAATTTGCAACACATAAATTAAGGATTACTTATGCAAAATACATATAGACAGCAGCATAAACATTGAACATAAACACATGTGCATAGCAATTGATAAAGGATTTCACCCCTCTTCTGGGCTACATCTCCTGGTCCAGCTTCCAATGGATCATTATTATTAATTTCTCAAAAAGTGCTCAAAAACATGTCTTACAATGCTCAAACTGACAAACCGACTGCTCCAATGGTTTCCCGGCATCCCACAACCCCTGTATGGGCTCTTTCGGCACCTCAATCGGTCGAAAAATGAGAAAGATAGGCCTCATGGATGTCTCCTTCTCCAAGCTTGTTGTCTCTGGTTCTACAATTCGCACCCCCCTTCAACAAACCTGCCTCACACGCTCATTTAAGCGCAAAAACCCAGCACCGGGCGCAACCGCGCCAACGGTGCAAACCGTAGGATGGTTAAGGGCGTGCCAGCCCCTAACCGCCTCGGCACCTGGGCGTATGGCGCATATGACCGTGGTGCTGGAAAATAGGTGGTTAGTTGGTTACACAACTGTGTAACCCCCTCCGCGCCCGCAACGCGTGGGCATATGCAAATAGTATAAAACCACGGGCCACGTTCCAAGCCCCGCGCATATATATAATGTAGTGGCATATACAATGGTTATTACATTACATATAATATATGATTCGCACGCGGTTATTACAATGTTAACACACGGTTATATGTGTTGTGCAATGGAACCATGGGTCAAGGCTAAGCCCCGGCCCGCCCCCTTTCCGTTCAAAACTATGACCAAACTTAAATGAAATGTAATCCATATTCCTCACAAGGAATGAACGGCAGAAAATTGGTTATTGGAGTTTGTGAAAACACTATGCGGAGGAGAAGTCCGGGGGGTCGAACCCCGCAGCCTCCAATATTCTGTATATAGAACTCTGTAGCCAACCAGTGAGTGACACGTGGCGCCTTGGATTGGGCCATGTGTCCTATTATAGGCCACCCAATGACACGTGTCAAAATCCGACTCGCCCAAAATCAACCAATCAACATCTGCCATGTCACCACCGTACGGCCTGTATGGCCCTGCCACGTCACCGTACGGACTGTATGGACAGGTATAGTCAGCATCCAAAAATTTTGCCTGTTTGGCTTGGTGAACAGATCGCGATATATTCTCCATACGGAGTCTATTTCAGAAAGTAAATATACCGCCGGAATCAGGAAGACGGGATGGACGCAATGGCACTGTTTTTGTCGAATTCCAAGAAATTTGAAAATTGAGCAAAATTTGATCCCCTGATCACACCTCCCCATTGGTAAGCTTTTGGACCTCCAAAAGACTATCTCAGTCTATGTGAAGATGAGGGTATAGTTCCCTCACCCTTCCAACCTCAATCCATTTGGCCTTACTTGGATTCGTCCCTTTAAGACCAACTCGCAAATACTCCACATTTCCTCTCTTCGAAGTTCACATCCTCCTGTCAAGTATGGTGTCTTCCTGCAGTTCTGTTCGATACTCTGGAGAAAAATCATCTATGGAAGGAATCTGAACATTCTCTCCTTGATCATCAATCAATGGAGGCTCATACAACTTCAAATTCTCAACATTAACAATTGCATACATCTGCATATATGGAGGCAATTCTAAACGAAAAGCATTGTTACCAATCTTGTCGACAATTTTGAAGGGACCATATCGAATTGGTTTCAACTTTTTACCTTCTCCTTTAAGCCTCTCCTTGCTGAGGTAAAGCCACACTTCATCACCAACTTCGAAACTATGATCAATATGATGCTTGTCATGTCTCGCTTTGTACTTGGCCTGACTCTTTTCCAACTGCTCTTTCACCACCTGATGTATCGACTGAACTTGTTCAATAAACTTCTCTGCCCGATCAATATCATATTGCCCATCAACAACAATATCTTTCCCAAAGATGAAATCTAAAGGCGACTTGGGCAAATAGCCAAAACATGTCTCAAATGGCGATGTTTGCATCGAAGAGTGCTTAGTTCAATTGTACGCATGTTGAACATAGTGTAAATGTTCATCCCAAAGCTTAGGATGCTTACTGAA
>ML777250.1:2873033-2889344 GCA_009831015.1 Picea engelmannii
AAATATATAGACAACTAATAAAGAAGAAATAGTATTGAATTAACATAATGTGTTGAGCACAAACGACCTAGAAATGTGTTTCTTGCACGATAGCCTTAGCCACTTGCAGAGGCCTTCCTGTGCTCGCTTGGGATTGTTTTGGCTATCCTTTTTTGTATACATATTTCTCTATGGCATTAGCAGGACTTGAGTTTGGATTTATTGATAAGAAGAATCGTAGCAATATCCAAATAGGTCCCTATAGAGTGTCACTTGAGGCTGACTTCAAGGACATAATCAATGGATCTTTTAGGGTGATTCTTATTTTAGATATGAAGCTAAGAATGTTTTCCATACTCTCCCTCCATCTTCAATTTTTTTTCTAGTGTAGGATGGTGATCTGAAACCAGGGGTGACATTGATACCAAACTTGATTTGGTTGTAGGCCACTTAACTAAGGTCATATTTACAATTTCATATCTATTGAACTTGATTGCATCAAAGGTGAAAAGATGGACTTATGAATCCTTGAATCCAAATTGAATAATAACTTGGTGAATATGTTATTAGTCTCATATATCCATTACTTGATGCATTAATAATCATAATTGCGGAAATAAAAACATGCATAAGAAAACACGAGACAAAAGATCACTGAGCTATTAATGGAGTTCACCAGAACCTTCTAGCTATGTCTCCGAGCTCATAAAATCCATGAATCACTTTATTCTCTTCTTCAAAGATACTCTCCTTCAAAATGAAAAGGGTCAAATTCCCACATCAATAGGTGGCAATAAAATTCCCACAACAGGGGGAAGTATTGAAGAGATGCTCTCATGCACAATTAAAAGAGATATATTCTCACAAGAATATGGCCATGCCTCACCTACAAAGAGACAATCTCCTCTAACAGTACAAGTCTAGATATCTCACAATCATGTGGCAATGTCTCTCCGACAAAGAGACAATCTCCTCCGACAAAGGTTGATCTCTCACAAGCATGTGGCATAAAAATGGACTCTCTCAGCAGTGCTATAAATGGACCCCTCAAGGGGTGATCCACTAGAGGATGAAACCCAAATATTACATAAGGATTTTATATAGTTTCTTTAGCTCCATAATTCAAGGAGACAATATCCACAAATTTAGTATCTAATAACCACTCAAGGACAAAAATGAGAAATCATCTCAATGAATTGATGAGACCCTTAACTTCCTCCTTGAGACTAAGAAACCACTTGTAATAAAGTGAGGAAAAGTCGAAACCAACTCATGAGACCGTTAACTTCCTCCTTGAGACTAGGAATTTGATTTCCCCTTAAAATTAGGAAACTAATTTATGAGTTGGATTCTCTCACGAAACTAATTTCCCATTTTTACAATTAAATGAATAATACGTGAGATTCTCAAACTCACTTCAAGAATTAATCATTTTTCCAATATGCATGACTAATACATGAGTTTTTAATATTCATTTCAAGTATTAATCATTTTTACAATTTAAATAATTCATTCATGAGAATTAATTATTCTTTTCCATATTTTAATGATATTATCCATGGTATGAAAAATAGTAATTCCTTGTGTCGTGATCCTCCTGGATCATACCTCCCCACAAAAAACACTTTTAATCCTCCAAAAGTATAGAGAAAAATTGTGACTTGTGATCTAGATTTATGAGCCGAACGAAATGAATAACAGACTGAATACAATAACACATATATACAGAGAACAAAAACAGATATCCAGTGAACAATAAGTTTTATTGAATAAATAAAATAGAATGAAAGTGGAAAAATGCAGAACTCAAAACAATTTGCTCGAATGGTGGTAGCTATATTTGAGAAAAGATGTGGCTTCTACGCACATCCGTCTGAAAAAAAGTATTACAATGAGACTCCAAAGGCCTTTTTAACATTACTCATTAATTCCAAAACCCTATAAATCTGAAAACCTAACCCTAGGAGATGAAACACCAAAATTTATGTGGGCCCCGATGGGTAAGTTGGTACCTCAACTTCCTGGGGTCATAAATTTTGCATGCGACCTATGTTTTAGTCATGTGACAGTCCCTTGCAAAGTTCTTTTCGATACCTACACACTATGTCATCAATTTGTGACTTTGTCTGCAATTTGGTTGTGGCAAGCCAAAAAAACACTATTTAGGGCCCCAAAATGGCCCTGGAAGTACAAAAAGATGTACTGACATGAAAACTTCCAAACTAATCCAGTTGGATTAGGTGGTGTTGAGGAAAAGATATGAAATAATGTCACTCAAGCATTTTCAAACTTTACTTGGCTAAAGAAAAGTAGACAGGAATATCACCCTATTTTTATAGACAACACAAATAACATCCTAACTCACAAGTATTAATTATGAGTGCTTAGGCTAGTCTTTTATCAACAAAACGTTTGCTAGAAGTGCACTTTTTATGTAATTTTTTGAATATAACAGTTGCTAAAATAAATGTAAGAATAGAAGTAAAGACACCAAGATTATAATCAAGATAGAAGAGACATAAAGCAATCCTTTATTTCATTCCAATTCACCAAAGAGTCATTTTCTTTACAAAATATCATAGAGAAATCTTGGACCAAAGTCAAACTTAGACATCCCCGATGGAACATACAAAGGGAACTCTGACGGAAAACTAAAATTGAACTCTAAAAGTTGGATCAACTTGCCACATATTGCTGCCCACTCAACTCTGCACAATAGCATTTATCAATCATGAAAATTAATTCACAAACAGACAAGTCTACATAGACTATCAAAGATAGATCAACACCTCTGAAAAAAAAGTGTCTGAATGATTTGATTCAGCCCTGAATATTGATGTCTACAATAAGACCCTGCTATCACAAAAGAGAATTAGGCTTTGATGAATATATGAATGAATGAAAACTGAACTATCTCAACATAACTCAAAGAGAAAACCTTAGCGTGCTTCTGCTTCTATCCTCCTCTTGTTCCTCCCTTTCTTCTTGCTTTTAACAAATTAGAATTGGTTGAGGTAGTTGAACCAACTCATTAGTTAATTTAATTAAAAGACTCAACTAACTTTAGTTAGGGGAAGAGTAATAATTATAATTAAGGGTCATAATTAAATAATAACTAGTAGTTGGGACCCCTTGTGACTCCCTTTAGTTCATAAAAATCATAAAAATCATCACATAACCATTAGTTAAGCAAAAAACACCTCATTGTGTCTCCCATCAACATATTCACTTTTGGTAATTTAAACTCATGAAATTTGAAATTATTTCAAAAATAATACTAGTATATCCAAAAATAAACATGTTGTCCAAAAATCCCCGAGTCAACTGTCATAAAACAATTAATATAACAAAAACTCAAAAGCCATATTTCCCAGTCTGTGATGCAACCCTTCCTTGGTTGTTGTTGTCGCCTCTTGATTTTCCTGAATTTTCCTTTGGCTGTGTAGAGCCTTTAGGCCTAATCTTGCTATTCACGTGGGAAAAATCATCCCTCAAATGCATCCGGGAAGACATGGATTTATCAGAGCCATTGGAGGGTGAGGATGGGGCAGCAATGAATTTTCCTTTATCTAGGGCATGGTGGGCCTCAATTTTTAATCTCTTGCTATCATGGGAGGATTTCACTAGCAAGTTTAGGGGCATCTTGGGCAATGGGGTTAACTAGCGGAGGAGCGGGTAAAGACAAGTTGGTCCATCCACGATGTTGGGAGATTGTTGAGTGGACAATGTCTTGCAATCCATCATTTTCAGGGACCTCGGTTTGTAATGAGACATGCAGAGGTACACGGATACTGGGTACTTGTGGGGCTTGGAAAGGAGGCCTTTCAGGTCTAGGTTGGACTATTCCCTACCCAATCCAATCGAAGAATCCGACATGAAAAAATTGGCCAAGCTCTTGTAAATCAGCGTCAAAATGTATAGAGAACCTGGGCCTTCTTGGGCCTTGGTTCCAATTACCTCTACCTCTGTTTTTTCAGCCATGGCGACCTCGATTGAAAAAAATCATCCTGTATGTGTGATCAATTAGCAGATAGTATTTTAAATAACCATACATGACAACTCTTAAAAATATGAAATAGATTTGTCTCAACAATGTATTAGACTCATTCAATCCAATCCATACAAATTGTTTTACTGTTAATCAATGAGTAGGGGGTTGAAAAAAGGGTTATGGGATATGTGAGGGGTTTTTATTGAGAGAAAATATGATATAATGAAAGGGGAGAAGACATGGTCACTGCTCGATGACCACAAAAATCAACTGTAAAGAAAACCAATAAAACCTCACTGCAATCTACACAAGACACTGCCACTTTCATCCACTTTAACAAAAACATCCTAGACTTGACTATAATCAATCTCATAACAGGGAGTGAAAAATGAATATGGGAGGTGACAGGGTTTGTAATTAGTGGAAAGTGAAAAAAATGGAAGGGAAGAAGGATGATCATTGTTCATGAAATTAATTAAGTGATCCACAAAACATTCTGTGAAAGGAGATGCATCAACCATCAATCACTTGACCAAATAATAATTTATGTGCATTTAACTAGTTCACTGTTCATAATCAAATATTCAACACAGTGCCATCACAAGACAATATGTATTCCACACAATTTGTAAGAGGTTATGTTTCCTTCATTCACATACTCTACATTTTATAACAATTTACGAACAATACCCATTTCCAATCTGTAACCATCAAAATCAACCACTACCCATGTATTACTTCAATCCATAATAATTCTCAAAAGTCACATTTTCAATTAACAATGAAGTCATTATCATTACAATCGGGCCCATCATTTAGATGCAATGACTTTCGTTGAACATATATGACAATAACCAAAATAATAAAGACCGAAATGCCACACTCGAATGACAATTAAACATACAACCCACAGTCACCATTTAGACCCAACTTATGCACAAGGTAATTTTCCCAGGCAATGTAATTCTGCCACTATAAAAAAAAACAATCCAATGTGGCTTAAAGAGATGGGCCATCCATCCAACATGACGAGGTCTTAAAAAAAATTCTATCTCAACCAATTGATTGGGATGCAACAAAACGTGCTCAAAACTCTGCGAGTATCTTTGACTATGAGGACTCAAGCCTTCTATGTTATACACAGTGCGCAACCAACAAAACCCTGTGATGCAACAATTTCACTTTAACAAAAACAACACACAGTCACGGTAACAACTCAACATTTCGTGTTGAGCCATCGATTTAATATAACATTGCTTCGATTTAGTCACACCGTGATCGAAAATGTTGTGAAAACTTAGGTTTATACAATCAAACAAGAATAAGGTTGCAGTGGATATACTCATTACGGTCATCCAGTTCAATAGTCATTCGGCCCCAAAGAAAACCATAGTTACCATGCCCATTGTTTCATTTTGCAAAAACACTATGCACATAACGCGACATGTGTGAGAAACATCAAACATTTGTAACCAATGCCATCTATCATCCAAATAGTCATTAGTGCCAATACCAGTGACTGTGTATCAACCTAACAATTCACCACTATTGTAAAAAGACAATCAACCTAACTAGTTGTGGCAACTACGCATATCTCTACATCCAATCAAATCGAGCAGAGGCCTTTATCATTAACAATACCAAGTTACAGAGAGAGCAATTGTGTGTACTTTGAAAGTGAAATCAGTAATGTAGGGTTCACCATTGTTATAACAAAGAGGGTGACTATGTACCAACCAACAAGACTGTCACACGACCAACTGGGCAAGCTCGTATTCAAGCTATTCGATAATTATACAACCATAACCAAGAAGGAAACCCAAGAGGCCAGGCTGGTATTCTGTATCACTCTTCAGACAGGAGGGCCAAGGTTTGTTGTGTAACCAACACAGGGAGAGTAGATCCACTCTTATAATGGTGAAAACCCAAGGCTAATGGTGTATACATAGAGAGACCCATTCGTGGACAGGTAACAAATTCATGATAGGGGGCCACAACAGAAAGGTGAAGCTTTAATCTCGCGTGGAAATGTTATTTAACATATGCAGGGTATAACCCTTGTGTTCTTCAAGTGAACAATCCTAGCCTAGGGATGAAGACAGGGACGAGGAAGAACATGAACCTCATTTTGTGACCCTTGGTGGTGCAGTCAACCAAATCCGAAGTGAAAAAAACAAAGTGACACAGAAAACCTCCGACCATTAAACCCATGAAAGGTAGAGACTGGATTTAGTGACAGTGCATGAAGATATCTATTCAGCCAAGAGTAAACAAAAACCCTCCAACCAAATGACAGTGATAACAAAGAGCTATCACCCGGGAGTACCAATAACCTCGATGGAATCAAAATTGTTACAGGAAGAACCATCCACTCTTCATTCCAAGAACCCAAATTTCACATAGTTGCAACACTTAGGAAAACACAAACCCGTACACCTGAGCCAATAATCATTTCATAACCAAAGCAGAATCATGAATGGACAAAAAAATACATACTTGTAATCGAATTCCTTAAAACAAGAACTGGTTGAGCAGTTCTTCCCTGCCAAAATTTCGGATCATAACCACAACAACAAGATCAAACAATAGCCCGATTAGGGTGGCAGCTAACAGAAGGGGTAATGGTGATGTGAAATAAATGCACGTCACCTCCACCCACCATTAATTTACTCATCAGTACATGCCAACCCCCTTTCAATTAACACCATTATTCTAACTCTGCATTGGGATCTGCATAGGTTACTTGCCAAATGCGCTTCCCATATCATATATCCAATTTCTTATTATATAACTCAAACAAAATCACATAAACATTAATGTTCACCACCTTTTCAAATGAGCCATCGATGTTCAATCTATCCAAATATACCATATGTGGATCAGACACATAATTCAATTAACCATTGCATAACCATTAGCACTATCACCTTGCCAACTGTGCCACCAACATTTCACACCATATTCATATTAAATATCTAATTTAATCACAATTTTATAACCATTTACTTGCTAGCTAGGGCTTAATAATAATCATCAAGTACTTTCATGCATGTAGTATAGTTAGGATAGATTTAGAATCTTCCCCTTGCAATTGTTTCTCATTTCCTTTAAGTTATTCACATGTGATATTGCAGAACTAGGTCCCCTTCCCTTGCATTTGTTCTAGTATTTTTCCTCTCTCAAAACTGCCCATCATGTAATTTTACTAACATGTTTGTTATGCAGGTGTGATAAGAATAGACAACAATGACATTAATGAATAACATAGGCTATAGTAACATAAGGAATCAACACTTCATAATCTCAATTCATAACCAATAACAACAAGATCTTCATCAAGCATGTGAGCCATGTCGTACATCATTTCAACACAAAAAATGAACAGATCTTCTCTCCAATAGTTCAAGGGGGTCCAACCTACTAGTATTATTTAGTTTTTATAATAATACACTTTAGCAACAATTTGCAGGCGAAACTTTATTGATGTTTTCAATTTTCAATAGGTGGGTGGCCACTAATTTACACCTGGAGGTTGTGTAGGGATTCAGACATCCCATAAAGTGTAGAACCCACAATTACAAAGAATTACAGAAGAATGTGATGAGCTAAAATTGTCAATAGCAACTAGTTGGAATAGGTGGGTGGCCACCAATATCCACCTGGTTCAGTCCTCCCCCCTTAAGGAGAAATGGTGTCCATTGTGTTGAGTGCCCCCATTAGGTGAAGAAATTTCTATTTAATTTGGCTTCGAGTGAGCCACTTTCCTTGGTGTAGAATTTTCCATGCCTTGACAACCCGATAAAGATAGATCCCCTGCCGGAGAGTGCCCTTGACATGTGTTCACTATATGATCAGTGGATTCCTATTCCAGGTAGATAAGATTGAGCTTTTTTGGTGTTAGTTGTTTTGCAATATCTGAGGTGTCCAATAATGGTGGAAAATATGGCCAGAGGAGGTCCACATTGAACATTGGGTGCAATCCAAGGAAGAGGGAGTGTTGAGCTCAAAAGAATTATCACCCATAGCCTTGGTGATAGTGTAAGGCCCATAGAAAATTGGACAGAGCTTCTGATGGGGCCATGTAAGGTGTTCTTTCTGAAAATTTAACTAGACCTTGTATCCGACCTGAAACTTGTGTGGTACACAGTGTTGATCATGGAACTGCTTGTACTTAGCATTGGATTTCTGCAAAATCTCATGGACCTATTGGAGGAGCTATGGAGAGCCTTGTTGTAGCTATGTTGAACATAGGTAATACTCTCATCCCATGTACGTGGATTCGAAGAGTTATACATGCACGGGATGTGCACAATCATCTGATTGACGTCCTTTTGTTGGCCATCGGTTTAAGGGTGGAAGGAAGTGGATTTAGTGAGCTTGGTGTCCAATAGTGACTAGAGACTGAAGAAAAATGTGTTGAGGAACCTGTTGTCCTGATCGAAGATGATGGTCTGTGGTATCCCAAAATGAACCCACACTCGTTCAAAGAAGAGCTTGGTAGTATCTTCCACTGTGATGCTATTCTTGCAGGATGTGAGAATGGACATCTTCGAAAATTTGTCAACCACCACAAATACACAATCATTTCCTTTCTTGGTGGATGGAAGGACATAGATGTAATCCATCGAGATGGATTCCCAAGTCATCTCAGGAGTAGGAAGAGGGGTGTATAAGCCTTGCTTCTTGATGGTTGCCTTGGCAATGACATAGTCAGTGAAAGCTCTGATATACTTGTTGATGTCTTGTCAAAGTTTTGGCCAATAAAAATGTTTCTGTAGAATGACCACAATTTTATCCATGCCAAAATGTCCTACCATCCGACTGTAGAGAGCCTCCCAAATCAAGTTTTCAAACTTGCTTGCAGGAACACATAAATGGCCAAGATGGCATAACAGTCCATCCTGAATGTGAAAATCGATGAAATTCACGCCTGTACCCAAGAGATGATAGGTGGTGGCAAATTCTGAATCTTGTTGATAAAGTTGGGGCCACTCAAATGCATCATGTCCATAGGAATGGAAAACGGTGGTGAGTGCAGCCACGAGAGTTTGATTGAGGTAGTCAACGACACAATTTTTGCTCCTTATCTTATACTTCATGTTGAGATGGAACTGATGCAGGTAGGTGAACCACTTCTGATGGCAGTTTTTCTGCAACTTCCCCTATGTCTATATGAACTACAGAGGCTTGTGATCAGTGTGGATGATTGTCTCCTTTCTCAGAATGTAATGTTTCCATTGACGACGGGCATGTACAATGGAATACATTTCCTTGTCATAGGTTGGGTATTTCCAGAAAGTATCTAAGAGTGTCTCACTATGGTATTCTACCGGATGAACATGCTAAGTGAGAACTACGACTAGAGCATAGTTAGATGTATCAGTTTCAATATCAAATGATTGTTGCAGATTGGGTAAGGAGAGTACTGGAGCTGAGAAAAAAAGATGCTTTAGATCATCAAATACTTTTTGTTGTGCCTTCCCCCACGTGAATGTTTCCCTTCCACTGCCCTTGTTCACTTGGCTGAGGACCCATGCAATATGGGAGAATCCCAACACGAACCATCGGTAGAAGTTGGAAAGTCCCAAGAATCTATGAAGCTCGGTTAGTGTGGTCGGGGCTGGCCAATCACAAATGACTTGGATCTTAGTTGGATCCACATGTACCCCATGCTCATCAACAATGTATCCCAAGTATTGGACTTTTTTCATGCCAAAGGATCATTTTTCCAAGTTGGCATATAGATTGTGTTGTTGCAGAGTGCTCAAAACCTATTGAATATGCTACATGTGCTCCTCCCAGGTTCTGTTGAAAATGAGGATGTCATCCAAATATACCACCACAAAAGAGTTGGTGAAGAGTCTCAATACATCATCCATCAACCTCATGAAAGTGGTTGGTGCATTTGTTAAGCCAAAGGGAATGACCAATCGTTCGAAGAGACCTTCTTTAGATTTGAAAGTTGTCTTCCATACATCAGTGGGTTCAATAGGAACCTGGTGGTAACCAGACTTTAGGTCAATCTTGTTGAATAACTATTCCCACTTGAGTTAGTCAAGAAGGTCATCAATTCAGGGAATTGGGTACCGAATCCTGACTGTGATTTTGTTTAATGCTCTATAATCAATGCAGAGCCATCAAGTCTTGTCTTTCTTCTAAACTAGTACAATCGGCCTTGTGCAAGGGAAGCATCTGGGTCTGATGTGCCCCTTTTGAAGCATCTCTTGAATCTGACACTTGATTTCATCATTTTCCATCAGCAAGCGATGATAGACTAGTCCATTATGCAGAGGTTCATCGGGGGTTAGATAAATTGGATGCTTGACTTGGCAGTGCATCGGTACCATGATGGGTGAGGGGAATATGTCTTTGTACTCTTCCACGATCCCGTCCACTTGCTTCTACTGCAAAGAGAGGCTCTGTGTAAAGAATATAGATGTGGCGATGACCTTTGGCTTACTGTGAGAACGAATCACAAATAAGACGAACTTCCCAGTCTGTAAAATGACCTTATTGGATTGCTTAGCAGAGATAAAAGAAATAGCGGTAGGAAGCGCTACCTCTGGTATATTATACAATTGTCTACCCAAAGTAATAATAAAACTGCGGGGTCTAGACTCATACACAACATGTCACTTCTAGAAATATGGTTTTCCTAAAAGAACATCACAAAATTCAAGGGGAGAAATATCACACAATACCTCGTCTTTGAAAGGCTTGATGTCATAGGGGAGACGACATTGTTGGATGATGCAAAGATCTCTTCCTTGGAAAAGTGAGTTGATGGTGTAGGGTTGCAGGTGTAGTGTCATCATCAAGTCCAGCTGCTTGATGACCTCTATTGAGATCAGGTTCTTCTGACTACTACTATCAATAATGAAAATAAGTGGAGCCCCCTTTACCCACATCTATGAGTGAAATAAGTGTTCCCTTTCCTCTGGTTCCTTTGATTCATTTGGCTGGAATTTGGTGGTAGCGACAGTGGAACCGGGTTTGACATCGATAATATACTTCCCTCCTTATGGATTTGATTCAGAGTCATAATTTTTCTCTGACTTAGAAGCTTTCATCTTGGCCACTAGTGATTTCTTGGAGCGACATTATTCGGTGTCGTGCCAAGGGATTTTATGGTATTCACACCATTTTCTCGTGTCCTTCTTCGACTTCTCATTACCCCTCTTGTGTTTAGGCTTGCACTAGTTGTCTTGAGAGTGTGCATAATTTCTCTATCCCTTTTTTTTGGGTTGGGGGCGCCTTTTCCCTACATTGTCTATGAGGATTTTGCAGATCCAAACTCTCGCCTCTTTTGCTTAAATTTTTTCTCGATCTTGATGACATATCTATAAGTCGTACCAAATGATACGATTTCCAAAAACTCCATTTATGTTTGAATGTATATATGCATACATCCACGATATTTGAGCACCATATGTCGTTCAGAGTATTTGATACCCAATTTCATGCACAGGGTATGGAAAATATTGGTAAAATCTGGTACGGTTTGGTCCCTTTCCTGATGCAAGGTGGTCCATCTTGTGTACTGGTCCTCGTAGCTTCCAACAGTATAGTATTGTTCTTTAATGGAATCCATTAAGGAATCCCACATGGGGGAGACCACAAATATTGAAGATTACTCTATGGCCCTTTGCTCAGAGTAATTATCGCACCAGTCCTTAACATGGGGAACGACCTTGAGGAGTGAAAAAGTAATATTTTCCCTATCGAAAAAATTGTGGAACGAAAAATACCCTTTGTGCAGGTTCAACCATTTATCTATAACATCTGCATCTATCAGTCCTTCAAATAATGGAATATAAAAATTTACATGTACCTTAAAGGGGGTTGCATGGTCGCTTGATGAAGATGTGTCTCTTGTGGGTAGTTGCCAAAGGATCTGTGCAAAGCTATCCATCATTTCATTCCTTTGTCGCACAAGGGATTCCCCGAGAAAATTTTTAAAATGGTCTCTTGCTCCATAATATTTAGTTTCATCCTCCATGGGTTGTTTTCAGGCTTAGCATGGCCGATCTTGCAAAGGATCGACTGGTTCGACTCCCAACTTCTTGTACCCAGATCTTGTCGGGGACATGAACGAAGAAAAAAAAATGAAGAGAAGATCGCTCCGATACCACTGATCCAAATTTATGAGAAGAAATAAATGAATAACATAATGAATACATTAACATAGAGATATGGAAAACAACAAAAGATATCCAGTGAACATAACTTCTATTGAATAAATAAAATAGGTTGAGACTATAAAATTGCAGAACTGAAAACAACTTTCTTGAATGGTGGTAGCTATCTCTGAGAAGAGATGTCATTGTTATGCGCATCCGTCTGAGAAAAATGATTACAATGAATCTCCAGAGGCCTTTTTAACATTACTCATGACTTCCAAAACCTTATACATCCAAAAACCTAACCCTAGGAGACGAAATGCCAAAAGTTATGTGGGCCCCAATGGGTAAGTTGGTACCTCAACTTCCCGAGGTCGTAACTTTTGCATACTACCTCTGTTTTAGGTCTGTGATAGCCCATTGGAAAGGTATTTTTGAGAAATACACATTAATTTGTAAAAATCTAAAATTTTCTATAGTTTTATTGTGACAAACCTAAAAAAAACATTGTGTAGGGCCCCAAAACGACCCTGGAAGTACCGAAAGATGTACTAACATGAAAAATTCCAAATTAGGACAGTTGGATTAGGTGGGTGGCCACTCATATCCACCTGGAAGATGTGTAGGGATTCATATAGCCCCTGAAGTGAGAAATCACAATTACAAATAATTACAGAAGAACGTGATGAACTAAAACTATAAAGAGGAGCCAATTGGAGTAGGTGGGTGGCCACCAATGTCCACCTGGATCAGACTTGAATCTCCCCAATCATCTTCTAGGAAGATTCTTACACTCCATGATGCACTTCCCCACTATTCGATTTTCATAATAAATGTCTCTAACAGATCAAACCCTTCTTCTCCTTCACCTTTGTACTTCGGAATGAGGATGTCGATGCCAATGCTTTCATCAATGCAAATTCACAATTGATTTCTTGATCTACATAACAAACTTCTCTCAAAGGTTGCACCTTTCTTCTCCTTCACCTTTGAACTCAATAATGAGGATGCAATTCCAACACTTGCACCAGTGCAAATCCATAGTCGATTCCTAGATATGCATAACAAATGTCTCTAAAAGGCCACACCCGTTTTCACCTTCACCTTTGTACTTCAAAATTAGGATGTCAATGTTGACACTTGCATCAATGCAAGTATCTATATAATCATACATGATAACAATTTTGCAATTTCAAAGAAATACCATACTACTCATGGACAAGTTTACAATGATTGTCAAGACAGGCCTTAGGAAAAATAATGCCTCTCACTCAATAGTGGCTATAAGACCCATTACAATGTTGTCAAAATGTGCCTAGGAAAAACAATGCCTCTCACTCAATTGTGGCTATGAGATCCATTACAATGTTACCAAAATAGGCCTAGGGAAAATAATGCCTCTCACTCAACAGTGGCTACAAGACCCATTACAATGTTGCCAAAACATGCCTAGGAAAAACAATACCTCTCACTCAACAATGGCTACAAGACCCATTACAATGTTTTCAACAAGGCTTACAAGGTTTAGGCATAGAACAAATTGCCTCTCACTCTCCTCATCACTTTAAAGAGTGGCTAATTATAAGATTTTACATCATTAACATTAAAGCAAATACCGCCAAATGTGCACTAGTGGCAATTCTATGATTTTTAAAATCCCCCATTAAAAACATGTGCAAGATAACAAATAAGGCAAATTCCATCATTACAATACTCGTCTCACAATTATGAGACTTTTGGTTGTAACATGACTAATTTATATCGAAGTGTCAAAATGTCCTCTTACCGCATCGTCTCAGTTTGCATGTAAGGATCAATCAATGGATATCTTGCAATAATTCAGATCTTGCTACAACACTCAAATATCATCAGAATATGCAACATAATTCATCCTCTTGCAATTTTCAAAAAGAGGCAAAAACCATAAATGCATAAAAATGACATTGGTTTTTGTGTCAAGGCACTCAAATCATTGATCAAATCTTAGCATACACATCACTAGCAGATCTATCTCGTTATTTTGCAACTTTTGACTATAAAGACGACCACCTTTTGTCATTTGCAACTTTTCCTAGAAGTTTGTGCCAAGTATTAATGACAAAAGTGGGATTCTTCCATGAGCCCAAAAATCCATTGCCTGGATCCAACTTCTGACTACACCAGTGGATTCATGGCGAGAAATCGTGCAAAAGTGACTATACTTTTATCAAATTTTGTCACCATCACTTATGGACCCCCTAGGCTCTCTACCTCGAAACATGTGTCATGCATTAATGACAAAAGTGGGATTCAACGACGAGCCCTAAAAATACACTACTCAAATAAAAATTCTAACTGAACTATTGGGTTCTTGGAGATAAATCGTGCAAAATTATTGTACTTTCGTCAAATTATGTCACTATCACTTCTAGGCCCCTCCTAGGCTCTCTGCCTCAATTTGTGTGCCCTACAGGTCATACCACCTGCATTAATTTCTTGCAGGGATCTAAAAAAATGTGCGAAGGTGTGGTTATACAATGTGGCAGACTCTAAGGTTCCACGTGGTGCCTCCTAGGAGTCCCACATGGAATTTTTCTTAATTGGCCCAAGTGGCAGCCAAAAGAGCCATTTCCATGTGACACGTGGCAACCTCCAGTGTTTCCACATCACCATGTTGATGTCATGTTGATTTCATGCTACCACATCATCCATACAGTCTTTCATGTTAGTTGTACGATCTGACACGTTAGTTGTATGGTCTTCCACGTCAGCACCCAGTCAGCATGCCACATCATGTTGACATCATCCGTGTAGTCTTCTAGGTCAGTGCCCAATCAACATGCCATGTCATGATGATGTCATTCGTATGGTCTTCCATATCAGATGATGACATTTCCACATCATTCCATACTGCCACATCAACATCCCATTCAACACCTACGCCATGTCACTATTGTACTGCCACGTCAACATCCTGTGTCTGTGTCTGTGTTTCCACGAAAATTTGAATGACATACCACATCATCATCCTGCATCAACGTATGTACTGCACCATAAACCGATACGACATGCCACGTCATTTGTATGGTCTACCATGCCACTTTAATGGTCTCCTAAGTCATTTGTATAGTTTTCCACATCAATTATATGGTCTTCCACGTCAACTGTATGGTCTACCATGTCAGTTGTATGGTCTACCACATCAACACCAAGTCAGCATGCCACGTCATCCTGACCTCATTCTTTGTACTGCCACATCATGATGATGTCATCCATCATATTTCCTTGTCAGCCACCATGTCAACATCCATACAACCACTTGGCTCTGCCATTTTAGTATGCTAACGTTAGCACTTACGGACTTTGCCAGATTCACATGTTTACCAAAAAAATCAGATGGACATATCGTTGGAATCCTTACTCCATTTGACGAACCATTTATGCCATTGCAAAATTATTGCCAAGCTCTTCGACTTGGTGATAGTTTCGTCAAATTTTGGGCACTTTGATTTTTGAGGTATTTTGGAGCCCCATGGCTCATTTAGGCTACCCATTTCCTATTTGTCCGTATTAAAAGGCCTTATTTTCTCTTCATTCTCTACTTGGATGTTTTGGTTGATTTCTTCAAGCTCTTCGATTCTTTTCCCATCTTGTCTTCAACACTTGCAACAACTGTCAATCCTTCTCTGATACCACTTGATCTGAAACCAGGGGTGACACTGATACCAAATTTGATTTGGTTCTAGGCCACTTAACTAAGGTCAAATTTACAATTGTGGATCAATTGAACTCGATTGTATCAAAGGTGAAAAGATGGACTTATGAAGGCTTGGATCCAAATTGAATATTAACTTGGTGAGTATGTTGTTAGTCTCATATATCCATTACTTTATGCATTAATAATCATAATTGTGGAAATAAAAACAAGCATAAGAAAAAATGAGACAAGAGATCAATGAGTTGTTAACGTAGTTCACCATAACCTTTTGGCTACATCTCTGAGCTCATAAAATCCATGAATTGCTTCATTCTCTTCTTCAAATACACTCTTCTTTACAATGCAAAGGGATGAATTCCCACATCAACAAGTGGTAGTATCATTCCCACATCAACAGGTGGTAGTATCATTCCCACAATGGGTGGTAGTAAAATTCCCACAACAGGTGGCAATATCAAAGAGATGCTCTCATGCAAAATTCAAAGAGCTATATTCTGTAAAGCATGTGGCCATGTCTCTCCTAC
>ML777251.1:3948-30499 GCA_009831015.1 Picea engelmannii
TGGTACATTATGACTCCATGCCTAATGAATTCTGGAACTAGTCTAAAATAAACAAACCTCTTGAAAATATTTGAAGATCATTATGGCATTTCAACTCATAGCAATCCTCATGACTAATGTCAACATGCTTGAGTGGCTATCACTAACATGATGGGTCTATCTCTAATGTTTTCTGACATTCTCTAATGCTTGAGTGGCTATCTCTAATGTTTTATGACATTCTTCCCCACAGACTTATACTGAAACAAATATCTATTTTTTGTTCGCCGAGAAGACCCGCAAACCCTTTTTGAAGCGTCATTATTATAGAAAACTTGTCGCTACATCCGTCAAATGCAACATATTTATAGATTTTGTAACGTCACAATTCCGACGTAAAAAAATCCTAAGTGACCGTTGGTATTTTGACTTGGTGAACATACTAAGGTGACCGTTGGAGGGGAAAACCTAGTTTCGAAAACGTCTCAATTGCAACATACATTTTCACAAACATGGCAAGAGAGACGTTCCAGTGGAAAACGTGGCAAGAGTGACGTTAGCGTGGCAAGACTGACGTTAACGTGGCAATTGCGACATACAGCTTCACAAACGTGGCAAGAGAGATGTTCCAGTGGAAAACGTGGCAAGAGATACGTTCTAGTGGAAAACGTGGCAAGACCGACGTTAACGTGGCAATTGCGACATACAACTTCACAAACGTGGCAAGAGAGACGTTCCAATGGAAAACGTGGCAAGAGAGACGTTCTAGTGGAAAACGTTGCAAGAGCAACGTTAACGTGGCAAGAGCGACGTTAACGTGGCAAGAGCGACGTTATCGGGCAACATGATTTTTTTTTTTTTTAATTTCCTCTATTTTGCGACAATATGGACAATTTTGTCCATAACGCCGCAAATAAAACGTCGGAATTTTTACAATATGTAGTAGTGAACCTCATTTTTGCATCTTCAAAATCCACTTATTCTAAGTCTATAAAATCATTGAACCGGTCTAGGTGTTTTTGGGCTGACACATTGCCTTAAACATCATACAACTTAATCCTCTGATTATATTCCTGGGGAAAATCATGTAACTTAGCAGGTAAAAAATGAGGGCTAAAACTAGATTCCATGGTTGTAGTAAGGACTTGATGTTGTTGTTGGTTATGGATCATAATAGTTTTAGCAGAGGAAGCTAAAATTAAATCTTGGAACCCATTCTCATCAAACATGATTTAGTTCAGACAAGACTCAGATTTAGTGTTGAACAGAGTTTGCTCAAATTTCGAATCAAAATTAAGATCTTCAATGCTTATCACTCCATATTTGGGAAAGGATAGATATTTGTCTAGATACATGACTGGGCTTACTATATTTTCTTTTCTTTTGTGTACAATTTTATGAGGATGATACACCGGGATCACTGCTTCTGGGTCTAGATTTCTCCCAGTATGAATTCTCTTGGGAGCCAGAGTTTCTAGCTCAAACTACTTGATGCTACTGGTTTCTTTATAATGGAGTTTCTAGGGTTAATTTTTTCTCAACCAATAACGTGTTTGATTCATTGTGACCCTCAAGAATCAAATATTAATATTTAAGTCATTCTCTTCCTAGGGAAGATTTCAATTTCGTTCCCCGACAACAGTGCCAGAATGTTAGTACTTTCTAAATTTGTTTGGTTGATTAAAAAAGCAACAGAGTTAACCTACAAACCAACTTTAGAAATGGGTACTAGCCTTCTCAACTCAGAGAGGGATCTCTCGTGTCACTTGGTATTTATATGACAATCAATGGCTAGGTTTTGTTGTTTTGGTTTTTTTTTATAAATTTGTTGTTAAGGAAGGGGAGGGACACTTAGGGCTATGGAGTCAAAATTCAAAAAATGAATGAAGACATTGACTTGTCTGTAGAACTCTCCAGAGGATAAAGGCTAAATGAGGTGATAATTTTGAGTTATAATTTGTAAATTTGCAGAGTGTAGGAAGAAAAAGAAAACATGTAACTGCATCAGAGTATTAAATAAATGAATTATGAATTAGTTAGGAAGAACTTGACATAGTTTAAATTGCTTCAGCCAAGAGAATCACAAGATGAATTATGGGTCTTTGAATATCCAATTTAAACAGAAGATAGTGAAATTGAAATAAGAAATATAGTAAATAAATACAAATAGAGGAGACAAAACTAACATCACCACCATTAAAACATTTTCATGGTAACTTCAAAGACTTATGCATATGTATTCAATTCAACTTCATGAAATTACAATTGAGTTCAGAACAACTAGAATTGTGTCCTTGCACTTCTTCCAACATTAGTATATTTGGAACTCCTAATAATTATACAATTTGAGTTTCTTCGGTTAGAAACTGATTACAATAGCTGAATTGAAACCTTTCAACTTCTAAAACTGATTACAATGATTACAAATGACAGTTTTGGTATGGGAACTGATTACAATGATTAACAAAAAAATGTTTTATGATCCAACTTTCGATTCCTCTGATGCTTCAAATTCTTATTTTTCCACTTGTTCTTTTTTGGTCTTCTGTCTGATCTGCCAAATTTGATGACACATGGACACCATCTGTTGGATCCTAGAAAACTACACTTTGTTTTACCCAGCCGCACTATCTCCTTCAATTGCAAGTGAGAAGGGATATCATAGTCCATCATTTCTTTGATTACAATCTCCAGGTCAATGCAGGAGGCATTTGTCATGACTGGTAGTCCAATCTTCACTATTTTGAACTGATTCAAAATCTCAACATATGTAATCAAATATTCAACCAAGGTTTCATCTTTCAAGTTTTCCTCCAGGTTTTCAAACTTGGAGTGATCCATTATGCATTGAGTGAGGTGAGAGTTGTATTCCTCCTGATCATATAACTTTCCTTTTCCATCCCAAAATGGTGGCAATCCTTTGATGAACAACTCTTCAAATAGATCCTTGAATTCTTGTACACTTTGCTCCATCTGTGTGGCCTTAGTTTGGAATGACTTTTGCAGGTTATGTTTGGCAATAACCCTCCTATACAAGATGATTAATGTAGTCCTATCTTTGACCCCAATGGTCTGAAGTTCTATAGTAGGGATGGAGTTTAGCAGGTTTATGGAATTTTGGGCCCACTTTGATGGTTTCTTTGCTAAAGTCTCATTTACAATAGTACACCTTCTTCCGGTTGTGATGGCCATGTTGTATTTATCACTGATGAAGTTTATGTACACTCTGAACTTGGCAGCTTCAAGAGCTATAGAATCCCAGATGATATGTTTGTCTCCCTGCAACAGTCCTTTTCCTCTTAATCTTATTTTCAACTTGTCTATCCTCTCCTGCATAGTTTGGTTTTCCTTTTGAAACTGATCCATTCTTTCATCCTTTGGTCTCATTTCTTGTTTCAATTTCTCTGTGTCTCCCTTTAACCCCTTGATTTATCCTACCTTCAGGCTAACTTGTGACATAGCCTAGACAAGTCCTTCAATTCTTGCCCCATATTTTGCAGTAGAAGGTACAACTACAACCATGTTAAGTAGTTTTGTCTATAACTGTGATCAATTCTTCTTTTCTTGTTCTAGCTATAATACCTTGTCCTTGTAGTTCAATGCCTCTTTTCAAAATGCTTCCTTTTCCTATTCCAGAGAAACTAGTTCTCTTGTTTGTGGATGTTTTGTGGTATATATTTTTAGTTTCTTCTTCAAGATTTCAATCCACTTGTCCTTTTCATCTAATGAGGATTTCACTCCCTGGGGGCCTTTAGATTATAGCCTCTTGACCTAAGTCTTCCAAGCTTTGTTGGATGCCTTTTATTGACTTAAGTTCCCTTTCAACTTTATTGCATAAGTTGACAACTTTGAATTCTTCAAGCTTAGGCCCAAGTAATTTGAATACAACATATCACTACTATTCCTGTGGAATTTCACTTTGTCTCGATCACTGATGTTGTCATATTTTATCTTGATCTCAGACACCTTTTCTTTGTCTCCAACTGCTATAATAAAGGTTCTCTTTTCTTTATCTCTTACTGTGAATAGAGAATAACTCCAGGGAAATAACTCCAGGAAAATAAGGCTAAGAAATATTTTCTACTTTAGGGAATAACTCCCTCATTTCACCCATGGCCAAGTTTCCTTTTTCAGCATATTATTTTGCCAAATCCTCTTTAGATTGATAAGATGCTCCAAATGCCTTAACAAAGATGTGATTTTTGCTGCTGAAATTTCTTGAGTTGCCTTCACTTTGGAGGTTTCTTTCTTTCTCAACCTCTACAGTGTTGGTGCAACTCTCCACCATATCCATATTCACTTTCTCTTTAGGTTGTTCCTCCTCTAGATTCACTATCTGTGGGGATTGTGTGATTTTCATCTTATTAGGGGCATTATGTTGATCACTGGTGCCCAGGGCCTCTGAACTGCTTCTCTTGCTGTAAACACTTAATTTGGCGACTTTAACTATCGTCTTTTGAGGATTTTGTTTTGTTTGAGTTTGTCGCAGGGTTGCCTCCATATCAACACAAATATCTATATTTGCCAATTTTTCAAATCCCTCAACATGTTCAAGCTCATAAGGGCCTTATTTGTTCATCAATATTCTCTTGGATATGATCTGATGTTGATCATATCTTCTTCCCTGTAGCTATGCAAATCAAACTCCTTGATCTTTTCCTCGATTTGAGATAAGCATTATCTAGTCTTGACTATGAAGAGTCCAATGATGAAAGGGAATTTGAGGTTGGAGGCTTTGTGCAATTTTAGGAAATGATTTGTCTCTGATATAATTCTTTGTCTGATGGATTCAAGGGAAAAGAATCTTGGTGTCAGAAAAATAGGCAGAAGGTAGGGGGATTCATGACAACCATAAACCCAGACCATTGTTGAATTAATGAATAGTACCCAGTCCCCAACCCTATTTTTTGGATTTGGTTGTAAATAGCTCCTCATGTAATATAGGACTCTTGGTAGGTTGGTGCTGAAAATCAGGCTGTAAAACCTGGACATGACTTTGTTGATGAAAATGAGCAATGTGATCCTTTTACATTCAGTTGATATGAATGTTTATTTAGGGAACTCTCTCTTATTTGTTTCCAGGAAAATCTTCAACAAGTATGTGTAATATTTGAAATGTCTTAGTGACTAAAAATTCACTAGCTGTTTGTGGATATTATCAACTATGAATTGGTCAAAACTGACATGGACCGATGGAATAGACTTTGACTGAAAAAATGCCAACATGAAAACCATCATGACCTCGACCACATGATTTTCATTATCTAGAACTAAAATTTGACTCAGTAGGGAACATACCCATTGGACCTCAATAACCATGATACTCACACTCATTGACAAAGGCAGACTTTCAGAAAGATTATTTGGTCTCTGACTTCTGATGGACACTCCCTATAATCCCTAATTAGATTTTATTCCTCGAATGGCTTAGACACTGTAGAGAAGGACTTTGGTATGCTTAGGGAAACTCGGATGTATTGAATCTCTACCCTAGATAGGACTTTGGATCCCTGTTTATTGACGATAACTTTCCCTTCCTGTGAATATTTCTCTGCGCACCAACCAATGAATTCAGAGAAAGGGAAAACAACCTCAACAACATAAGGGACTACAGTGGCCTCGACTGCTTCAAGGAAGGGTATCTTGTTCCCTACATTATCAGACAGATTAGCTCTGGACATGGAGATGGGGAAAATGGTGATTACAATGTCGAACACATCTGAATCTTGACCAATTAGGGCTTCTTCATTTGATACAGGGTCTTTCTTTGTTACTAAAATTATTATAGGATCCATGGTGGCGATGGAAAATACCTATAAATGAGTGGAAAATGCGTGAGCTTGGCATACTGTTGAGCTTCAGTTTGAATGGAGTGGTCACAACAAATTTCAACGTTACATTATTTGAAAAATAATGAAATAAATGCCAAGCACCCCTTTTATATACTTTCCCAATTTCGGGGGCACATGTAAGTGGTTTGGGGCAAGCCACTTCTCACCCCAAAATGCACCCAGTGGCACCATGTGGTCCCAACCCAAAACCATGGTTTATTTTTTGTCCTGCTTTCGAGAATTATCTACCGCACAACTCCTCTCCCCAAAACGATCCCCGACCGTTGATTTGGCACACTTGCAATTTGCGACCTATCGTGTCCCATAAACATAGCACCCACCAGATATAGCCTCTTCCCACCATACTTGGCCCTTTCCTCTAGTTTTTCATGCCTACACATCATATTAGAACCTTGCTAAGTATTGAAAACTTGATTTCACATAGAAACATTTTATGGTGATAACAAAGTCAATGCCCCATTCAGAAAATGGACCAATGGAAAATATGGGGTAAAGAGGGTAAGGATGAGATCAGATCTTATTGTTATACGTTTGACAAGCATGGAATTTTTGGATGACAATAATGCAATCTTTAAACAATGAAGGCCATAAGTAATGAGCTCGTAAGATATTTTTGGCAGTGGCATACCTAGACATATGACCGCCACATGCTCTAGAGTGACATTCATTCAAAGATTTTTGAGCTTCATCATAGGTGAGGCATCATCATAAAATTGAATCATTTCCACGATGATAAATGGTATCACCAAGGATAATGTATTGACAGGATTGATACCAAATACGAAGATGATCCACACTAGAAAGATCGGGCTGGAAAGTTTGGGTTTGGAGATAGATGATAATATATCCATAACATAATTCAAAATAACTGATCAGAAAGAGAGACTCATCAAGAAAGGAATCCCGTGCCATAGTTTTTGTCTCAGTAGAGGGAAGGTCACATATCAATTCGACAAAAACCAAATATTTCTTTGATTTGACACACTCAAATTCCAAATCAAACTCTTGGAGAATGACTATCCATTTAGAGTATTTCCCCCCCAACCATTCTTGAGTAAGTATGTGTTGCATAGGTTTGTAATCATAAATGATGGTGGTTCTACGTAACAAGATATAATGAAAAAAATGTTTAACAACTTGAACAACTGCCAAGGCCAATTTCTCCACATGCAAATATTTGGTTTCGGTGATCATGAGACTCCGACTCAAATAGTAGATGACATGTTCATATGGTGAATCATTCTCTTGGACTAGAACCATAGCGATGGTAGTGTCTGAGGTAGATAAGTATAAGAAATAATATCAACTATAATCGGGTGGAAATAAGGGTTGTGTATGGGTTAAGGCAAGTTTCAAAGCTTCAAAGGCTTTGTTGGCAGTTTTGTCCCATAGAAAATATAGACCCTTTTTAAGAAGTCGAGTAAAACCTTTTGTCAATTCATCATAGTTACGGATGAATCGATGTAAAAAAAATTCCCTCCCTTGCAAACTTTGGATTTGGTGCAATGTAGAAGGAGGAGGTAGATTAAGAATAGTTTCAAACTTTATAGGGTCCACCCTGATCCCATGTGTAGAAATGATAAAACCAAGAAGTCATTCAGAATCCACACAAAAAATGAGTTCATGTGGGTTCAATCATATGCGATAATAGCGACAGTGTAGGAAAATGGCTTGCAAATGTGTTGGGTGATCTTGAAGACACATGGAATGCACTGGTAAATCATCTAGGTAAGGTTGTACAATGTGCTTAATTTCATGAAAAGCATAAGACATAATGCACTAAAAAGTCACACCAACATTCTTGAGACCAAAAGGTAGTTTTCAGTATGCAAAGGTTCCCTAAGGGTAGATAAAAGAAGTCTTATGTTGATCTATAGGTAAAATATTGATTTGGTTATAGCTGGAGAAACCATCCATTAAAGAGAAGATTTCACTCACGGCACATTCGTCAACAAAAGGGCTTGGATAATTGTCTTTAAGACAAGCCTTGTTGATATCCCTATAATCTACATAAACATCGATCGTGCCTTATTTTTTTGTAACCAAAATAAGATTAGATACACAATTTGTCAAAGACAAAGGATAAACAAAACCAACTTTAAGAAGTTTTTCAACTTCGAGTTTAATAGAAGCAAATTTGCATGGATGTACTGGGAGAAGTATCTGTAAAATAGGTTTAGTGTCTGTTTAAGTCTTAATCTCATGTACAAAAATATCTAGATCAATTCCTAACATATCTTTGTAACTCCAAGAAAAAACGTCATGGAATTATTGGAAAAGAGATTTATAAATCTAGACCTCATCAATAGAGCATGAGGTTCCAATGCGAACATTTTCCACGACTTCGGGTTTAATCAAAATATATAAAGGGATGGTGGGTGAAATGTCACTCAAGCTCCCCACATACAAAACATCGTGTATTGGTTCAGGAAGAGGGGAAATAGTAATGACATTATACAGATACAAAATTCACTGATAGCTCTTGATGGTCTCGGATTCCAGGAAGAGAATATAACAATGATGCCCATCATCCCATGGGGTATCTTCCATAGAAATGTTTGTCATAATCATTTCATTAGTATGAAAAGCTATGTGAAATGGATCCAGAGACATATCTAAGAGAGAATGAGTAGAGGGAGTTTTCGATTGAATAGCTTGATAAGCCAATTCTACCGTACTTAAAGGCATTATGTCACCGTAACGAAGAAAGTCGTCAGAGTTATGTGTTATCCAAGGGTCATAAGACTCAAGGATTTCACTAAAAGTGGTTTCCATCATGTTAATTGAGGCAAAAAAAGGAGTAGGAATATCGGGTGGTGGAATGGGGAATGTAACCATTAACGATGAATATTTGAAGAGACCCACACTAAAATTTTTATAACCAAGAGGTGTTTTCTCATTGAAAGGTAGGTTACTAGTACATTAATCAGAACTAAAGAAGGCAAGGTAATCGACAGTAACAATTTTTCCTTGGTGAGGGAAACATATCACATGAAAAATACTAGAAACAACTGCATTCAAGGAATCAATCCAACTAGGGCCAAGTAGAAGGTTGTAATCGTGAGGTGCATCAAAGACCTCAACCTCAACAGTCACCGTATTTCCTTCTAACCTAATAGATAATGAAGGAAGAACACCGTAAGGTTTAAATCCTATACCATTAAATGGTTTAAGAGTATTTTGTAACTTGGTAAGGGAAAGAGAGCCAATTTATTTCCAACAAGTGACGGACATGACACATGTTGAGGCTCCTTCATCAATAACGGTTCCAGAAATATTTTTATTTTCTATGATAACTTGTATCTAAAATGCTAATTAATGAGGAATCCTTGCAATATGATATTCCAAATCAAATATTATCAAGTTTGTATCAGTAGGATCAATTCCATCAATATCCTTTAACAACTCCTTCCATTGCATAGGACAAAGTTGAAGGACTTCGGGAGCCGACATCGCAGAAGGTGCATGTGAAATATCTTCTACAATACTATAGTTTTGAGTAGCACGTGCATGAGGATTAAATGAAGACTTACGAACAATGCCCTTAGGAGGAGGATGAAGAAATTTATCTAGAATCGGTTGTTTGGTATGAAGAGGATCGTTGGGAGGTGAAGTTGATGGAGGAGGTTGAATCAATGGAGGTGGTGAATCATCAAATTTATCTTTCGAAGGTGAGTAATCTTTGTCTCCAGTAGAGACTATAACTTCATTCTTATTGGAGTCACTAATACACATAAGGACATAAGATGTGGTAGAGGGAGAAGGTTGGTATTGAATGACCAATTGGGCTTGTTGTTGAGAAGGAAAAGGTTGTGAAAAAATGGCAGGTGTAGTAGGTGTCCCGGTCCTTGTAGAAACTTAGTAACCTCGTCATGTCGTGTACAATAATTTGTATAATGATCCTCACCATAGATAAGATAAGCATAATGATTTTTGTGATTTTCTTTATCATCAGTAGGCACAGTGTTGGGTTTATCAGTTTGTTGATTATAATTGTTTTCCTCATTCTTTCCCTTCCCTTTCTTTTTATTTTGATTTTTATCAGTAGGTGTATATTGAACCACATTAACTTCAGAGGTTTTACCGGTAGGAGTAAGAGGAGGATTATTTTGTACATTACTATTATTAGAATTGGGATTTGAATGAATGGCTTGTTTAAACTGAGTCTCAACGTGGAAAGTTCCAATCATTCCATCAACAACATGAGAATCTATTGGAGGTGTTGGGCTTTGATTTATAGACAACCGAGGAACATCAGGGATCAAGTCATATAGTGTTCCTGTTTGTGAATAAATGAGATCCAAGTATTGGGAATGACTAATCACCTTCTCTTCAGTAAAGACACCACCCATGGAAACATCACAAGATATAGGACCAATGAGTGACTTGGTAAACGACTCAGCCAATAGTTGATCAGGAAAGGGAACTTTGATTAAGCGTCTTCTCCTCCTCCACTCATGAATGTGATAAAAATTTTGAGTGGAAGAGGATTGTTTAAATGAACTCAAAATTTTGGTTCTTGTCTCGTATCGAATTGGTAGTTGGTAATGTGTTAAGAAATCCATAACTAAGGTATTGAAGTCATTGAAGAATCCTCGTGGAAATTCAATATACCATTTGGTTTCTGAACGCATCAGAGTTCGTTGGAAAATACGTAATCTAATGGATTCATCCATCAAAGAGTTGGATGAACACCAAAGATGGAAATTAATGACATGATTATTTGGGTCTTCTCTTGATCGATCGTCAAATTTAGGAATGTCTTATGGTAACTTGGCAGGTATGAACTCCAACAAGAATTTGAAAACCAGAAGGAACAAAATGACTTGTGCCTCTCATTTTATTGGATATACTTGGGCTAGGACAATTAGATCCTCCAGGTGAAGATGGAATAGGAATGATAGGCCCCCCAGAGAGAATTTGGGTAGGTGTAGGAACATAAGTACTCACAGCATTATACCCAAGAGGAAAAAAAATATTGGACCCTATGGATGGATTCTGGGAAGGATTAGAAATAGAAGTATTTAGAGCGTGATACCCAGGTGGAAGTGATAGATTTGGTATAAGAGGAAGTGGTGTTCCAATAGGATCTTGAGTGATTACTACACTTTCTATAGAAACATGCGTAGTTTGTGGGACCATGGTATAGATATCTAGCTCAAGAGGAAGAATTATATGAGAACCAACCAACAATTGGTATGAGACTGTGACAACATTACTGGTTGTGCCAGTAAAATGATCTAAGCGTATTGTATAGGAAGTGGAATTCACATGCGTATGTGATTCCATAGGTTGATTAGAGGTCCTCTAGCATAGATGACTCATTCCTATCTTTTCAAAATATCTTGTCCCGAAGAAGTTCTTCAAAGAGAATGAATAGGACTAGAAGAGCCAGGATCAAAATTTCCAGCAGTATGAACCAATGTTCTAAATGACTCACTCTGAAAGACAGGATCGTCTTGCCAGACTCTGTATGAGGTCCAATAGGTATTCCAGTATAATCTTCAACAACAATGTCTCCCGATGAATTTATCCAGAGGAAAAGTGGATCTCGTACAACACTCAATAATGGATTTACTGGAAGTATGGATTCATCCAATGGATTATAACTTCCAATCTCAGAGGTTATTTTTTTATTGAATACTCCTTTAGGAGAACCCTCTGGTGAGCTAGGAAGAAAAGGAGTATATTATTCTGGATCTTCTGGAGGTAATCCTTGCATCCTAGGTGAACGATGAAGTCCAATGTTGGACACACCAAATAAAGTGTGAAAGAAAGATATGAAAAACTAGAGAAACAAAAAACACTCACCAATAAAATCTAGATATTAGACACACAAACTAACCTTCTTATTTCGAAGTCAATGGTTGGTGATGAAATCCAATGTCGCAAAATCAAGACAAGAAGGAGCTGGGATAAAGTGGGTGGAAATGTTACGTTGAGGACTTTCTTAATGGACTTACACCATGTTGAAATCTCCCACCCATAAACGTGGGTATACTTTCCAAGGATCCGGAGCGAGTTTGTCCAATGTCGATTCTAGGTATTGTGAAGGCTTTCCCCTCCACAGTCACCTCGTGTAAAGTCTCTAAAGAGATAATCCATGAAGGTTACCAATTATGATAATGATTCCTAGGGAAGCAGTCGATAGTCTGATCCAGGCACAAGGACATGGTATCTAAGCTCGAAATCAACTCGAGAAGGTCCCCACGGGATTTTCTTCTCAAGTGACCCCCAATAATATGTGCAATCTCTACACTATGACCAATAAAGCAGGGCGAGTAACTCTTTCGACCCTAATGTGACCTTGTGACCGACCCTTGTGTTAGAAGGGCTTCCCAGGACAAAATGTAGCAAGTGGATTTGTACTCTCCCTATCAAAAGATACTATTGTGTGTTTTTATGCTTTGGAGAATGTTCCTTACAACCTATTCCAGATCACTATCCTAGCTAATGTTGTTGTAGAAAAGTTCTATAAAATAAAAGTTTCTAATAGATTTTAAAATTATGATGTATTTTAAAGGATGTTGATTACTCAAAAAGGGAAACAGAACTAAAACTAATGATATGTTTGACGTTGACCCAATAATATGCAAGAGATATGAAATACAAACATTTTATTCAATGAACTCTAATTACAGTATGGAGAAGGTTTCTCTTTTCCATATTACAAAATCTACAAGTACAATTTCTCAATTTTTGAATGATATGAATTCCAAACAATCAAAGCTATCAACTTTTCAAATTTTCTCTTTTCAAAAAATATATGAATGCAAACATTTCTTACAAAGACTACTAAAAAGAAGAATAAACTTCATTTCTTTCCTTTTAAAATCAGAACAAAAATGTAATGAAGAAAGGAATGAATGGTCCAAGAAAACTAGTGCACTCTCAACACTATTCCAAAATCAAACTCACAATGTAATAAAAAATGAAATGATAAGAAAACATTTTGTCAAATGAAAAATAAAAGTTGTCTCTTAATCAATCAAAAATCCAAAAAGTAAAAACAATCCAAAACTCAAAAGAAATCAAGGACTACTGATCAAACAAGAACCCGGGAACAAAATCTTGAGATTGTACCCTTGCGACAGGAAGTCAAGAAACAAAACTTGCAAATCTTGTAAATAAGACTTTCAATCTTTTAAAATCAATCAAATCTGGGATTAAAAGTTATAAAACCATATTTCACCAGTTTCAAAAGTTCCTCCCGGGCAGTAAAGAAAAAATTGGGCAAATAAAATAAATTCAACTCTCGCCCAACAATTCCTACAGGAATCGTTGTAGGCTGCAAAGGAGTATAGTGCGATGATATAAGATCATCGTAGGATGTCAAAAAGGAATAGTGTGATGTTGTCACTCTGGTATGCACAAGTAGAGTGCGACAAAAAGGAATCGTCCCAGGTTGTCAATATGATACAGAGCAACGATCTCTGAATAAAAAGAAAAATGGGAAAAATGACAAAATTTCTTAATGAACGTTCATGACTAGAGAGTCAAGATGGATCACCCATAGACTCAAAGAATGAATTTGATCAAAAGAAGACAGACTAAAAAAAAATAAGACACAGAAAACCAAAAAGAGGTTTTATCCCTAGTATGCTTGCCAATTTTGTTATCGGACAAATCGGTAAGTGCAGACAAAAAATAATCTCCCTAACTTCCAGAGGAATCTAGAACAAAACAAGACAGAATACAAACTTCACCTTAGACTTCATTGTCATATAAACTAGTTCAGAGAGGATTGAGTGACATACCTTTTAAATGACGCTTGATCCTCACTAGTGTCGTCCTTGTTGCTCCATATTTGGATTTGCGGTATGGTGAACCTATTTAAGAGTCACAAACCAACAAAGAGAGAGAGAACAAAGACATATATATTCCAATGAATTCTATGTATAAGTTCAAGGAGTTATACAATAAAAGCCAAGACACCTTTATAGGGAAGAAATGTATTGTTGTATTATATTAAAATGGAAAGTGGAGAATACAACCCATGTCTTGATGTTGCAAGATCCCTTTCAATGGATCTTTTCTCCAACACACACACCTTTGCTCCAATGCCTATGATGAAGAAGATCCACAATCTAACTTAGAGAGATAAAGAAAAGATATCTCAAGTATAATCTATAGAAAAACTCTTCATGCATATGAAAACCTTAGCCTTTTAAACCTTATCATTTTCCATGAGAGATCTCTCTGTATATAGGGTGAAAGAGGGACTGATGAGGAGATTATGATGATCGCACTAAATCAAACAAGCGAGTAAGATTCAAACCGATCGGAGACCACCTCATCTTCTAGAACATTTGTGAATTTTGATTTTTCCCTTTCTTAACCATCGTCGCACCCTATACACAGACATCCTACGATGATGTCACAGTCAATATTTGGTGTAGAGTGCGACGATCAAACATCGTCGCACCCTAAGAATAGAGTAGGGTGCAAGGATCTTCCTTGTCATAGTTTTTGAGGGAGGAAAAGAAAACCACTTTTCTTATAGATAAAGTCTCTTTTGATATTATATGGGAACATGTAAGTGAGTTAAGAAAATGTCATCAATTGATCACTGGCGTGAGAAAAATAATGTGTAACAAATATGCGCAAAGGATGAAAGCTATATGAAATCTTAGAGCTAAATTAAAATGGGGATGCAGAAGGATTAGAAAACCTTCTTGTAGTGCAAGACTTTGCAGACATGTTTCCAGAAGAGTTATGGGGTTTACTGCCTGAAAGAGAATTGGAGTTTACAATAGACTTGAAACCTAGAACTGAACCGATAGAAAGAACTCCTTATCGTATTTCAATTCTTGAATTGTAGTAGTTTAAAATGAAATTGAAGGAATTGTTGGATTTGGGACTTATACGTCCAAGTGTGTCACCTTGGGGCACACTAGTTATTTTCATAAGAAATAAGGATGGATCGTGAATACTTTGCATTGACTATCATCATTTGAACAAAGCGATGATCAATAACAACTATCTGTTTCCAGGAATAAATGATTTGTTTGATCAGATGAAAGGAGAGACTATGTTTTTGAAGATTTAGTTGAGATCAGGATATCACCAATTACGTATTAAATAAGAAGAAATACATAAAACAACATGAGCCAAAAAGGATCCAGAAAAGGATAATAAAAACTCATAACACTCAGAATGGCTTTAGTAGACAGAGAAAGGGAAAAATTTCACAGTTCCAAAAACATAGTTAAAATGCATGATCACGAAGAGTGTGTCAAAAGATTTCAAATGGTGCAAATGGCTTGTCCAACAAAGATCGTATGAAAAAGATATAAGAGGTCAAAGTTCAGGTCAAACTTCGTCAAAAGTCAAAGGTCGCGGGGACATGTGTCACAACTGCAAGGGTAACACGTGACACAGTTGACGTGGAAGAGTGTTTATTTGGCATGGGATGATGTGGTGAGGTCATACAGGTTTGATGGCAGATACGTGGGAAAATTAGTTTGTGACAAGTGTTAGTTTTAGGGGAGAATTTTATGGGTCCATGTGACCTAGTCGTGGGCTACCACGTGGCACCCATCTAGTCATTGGCATGTGAAAAAATTTATATTACTCCATAGGAATCAAACCTGTAACCTCCTTAGCCCAAAGGCCTTACAACTCTGTGCTAGCCAACCTTCCACTCTATGGATCTTGTTTATAACATGGAGAAAATATCATTTGACTTTAGTAATGTTCTATTTGCATGGAAGAAAAGGGCTAGGCCCTTGGCCCAACCCTTGGTTCTATGCCAATCCATATAACCATGTCCACCGCCAACGGTCAAATGTAACGGCCCACCATTTTAGTGGCATGTCCACCATTTAAGACCATTTGTCATATTTGGTAGATGCTCTACTATATTTATCACACAAGCCAAAATTTCGGTTGCAATTATATGCAAAAAAGGGGTGGCCCGTGGGATTTGAACCTGGGACCTTCTCCAACTAAGTGCCTTAAAATAGCCTGCTAACCACCATGCCAAACCGTCACATTATTCCATAACCGTCTGAGTTTTTGTATAAAATGGGGCTTTCCACCAGTGTATGAAAAGAGAGGAGAACCAAGGCACACTCGTATGGATTTTGGTATGGATTGTGTCATGCATTTTGAGATTTTACCAATCATTAATTCCATAGGCAGGGCACGAAAATTGAGGCAGTGGTGTCTCTTGGGCCTGAAAGTGTTATACTCAGATAAGGGCGTGGAGATAGTAATTTTAGGTAATTCGATGCCACGACCACAGTGGTGATGTTAGTTTTATGATCTTAACAAATATTCTATAGCTTGACTCCAGAATGAGGTATACTTATGTATTTTGCCCAATTGTTTTGTGGAGTTAATAAAAATGCCTACCCATTTGAGAGGACTCAGAGACGGAGTCCCCCGGGGATGAACCATGCTATTAATTTTCTTTGTGTTAATTTTGAGTGCTTATGTCTTTTTCCTTTTGATATTTTTCATCTTTATGGTGTACTTTAGTTTCTTCTCATTTAATACGATTCTTTAATGAGTCACCTGAAGAAAATATCAAGGATCATGTTGGTATCAGAGCAGTCGTCTTTGACTTGAATTGTTGAGTATGAATGCTTACTAGGGCCAAGGATAAGCAGGGTGAAGGAACTCTTAATAATTTCAATCCCAGAGTTGGTCGTGCATCCCAAAGGAAGAAGATGGCAGAAGAGGACAAGCATGATGAAGATGAGAAAAAATTTCACATGGTCTGTTATCGCATGTCAGAAATGGTCGAATGAATGTATGGAGATTACGAGAAGAGGATGAAGATGAAAGGGAATAAAAAGGAAGCACCACCTGATGATGATGCTTCAGTAAACCAAGGGGCTGGAGGAGATCATCTTGAACCTCCATCTTCACCTTCAAGTTCTAGTTCTTATTCCTCTGAGCATTCTCATCATTCTCATAATTCTAACCATAAAGCCTCTTTTAAGAAACCATTATTAAACATTGATGTAAATTTTTCTCTACCTATGTTTAATGGAGATGTTAATCCTGAAAAAACTATATAATTGCATCTGATAGGTTGAAGCATATTATCGTGTTCAACATATTGACAAAGAGAAAGTTAAAGTGCAACTAGCTTCTCTTCAGTTGAAAGACACCACTCTTGTATGGTGGGAGATAAAGCTACAGGACAAAAGTAAGTGTGGTAATATTGTTTTATCATGGTTGGAAGTTAAAACAAAGATAAGGAAGAAGTTCAATCCATTAGGGTATTTACATAAAGCGATGATCGAATGGAAAACTTTAAGGCAAGGTAAAGGTCAAAATGTACAAAGTTTCATAGAAGAATTTAGGAAGAAAGCTCTCGCATTGAATATTCCTTTGGATTCTTATGAAACTTTAATGAAGTATATTGGTGCACTTCACAGTTATATTCATCATACTTTGCTCTTGTTTAACTCCACTAGTATTGAATGTGTGCAAGTCACTCACCTTGAGAACAAGGGGAAACATGTTCAAGAAGATCCCATGAAGAAACCTTCCAATTTCCCAAAAAAGACTTTCAAGATTTTTAAAAGGAAGGACAAGAAGACCGCTATAGTGATGGGAGAAGGAGGAAAACCATCTTGCACTCATTGCAAGAATATTGGTCAGGATGAACATTGTTGTAAACTGCATCTAGAAAAGAAACTGAAACAGGTCAGTGGAAAGGGGAAGACAAAGACTGTTTCTAAAGTGCAACAAGATCTTGGTTCCGATTCAAGAGATGAGGGAAAGATCACAATAGATGGAGTACAAGGTAAAGATTCCATTCCTTCTAGTTCAATCTCTAATAATGAATCTCATATTGATGAACGAAAGAGGAATGAGTTATTTCACATATGAGTTGTATCTAAACATACTAAGATAGATACATTATTTGATCTGGATTCCCAAGTAAACTTAATATCTGAAGAACTTGTCAAGAAGATGGTTCTTGTAATGAAAACACATCCGAAGCCTTATCCTCTTGGTTGGGTATTTGATAAAGAAAAACTTAATGTCACCAAACAATGTAGGATCAGATCGGCTATTGCTTCAAAGTTGATTGATGAAGTGGATTTGGATGTTGTACCGCTTGATATATGTGGAATAGTGTTGGGAAGTCTGTATCTTTATGATAGAAAAACAATCTTCTTTTGTCATGAGAAAAAATACCACCTTAATAAAGGGGGAGTGGAATATATTGTCAGATCTCACAACATGAGGGTAAATACAACACTTGTTAGTACAGGATAAATAAAAAGACTCATAACCACTAATAATTGATATGTACTCATGGTCATCAAAGAGAAATATGTTGGGACATCCAACGCTTTCCAAGGGTGTGATCCATCTCATAAAAAGGAATTAATTGATATTGTTTCTAAGTATGATGATATTTTTCAAGAACCAGATGGATTACCTCCGAAGAGGGAAATCCAACATGAGATACATCCTCAGTAGTATTCTTCTCTTCCTAATGTGGGAATGTATATGATGTCAGTTGTGGACATGACATAGATCAAGAAGTAGGTACAGGGATTATTGGATCAAGGGGTCATTAGGCCCAGTTCAACTCCTTGTGGTTATCTGATTGTGATGGTGCCAAAGAAAGATGGCACATGGAGAATGTGTGTCGATTACTGGGACTTAAATAAAATCATGGTGAAAAATTGATACCCTCTTCCTTGTATAGATGATTTACTTGATCAGTTGAAGAATGTTGTTTATTTCACTAAATTGTATTTGTGTAGTGGATATCATCAAATCAGGGTCGCAGAATAGGATGCATGGAAGATTGAATTTAAAAGCAAACATGGATTATTTGAGTGGTTAGTTATGTCATTTAGGCTTTGTAATGTTGGACAACTGAGAGGGGGCAGGGGTGAATCAGTTTTTACCGAGCTTAAACAATTATGCTCATTTTAAACTCACTACAGAGCACTTAATGACAATCACAATAATGCAGGGAAGTAAGCAATAGAACATTCAGCATCATTCACACATATGAGATACACAGAGACAGATATTTCCTGAGGAAACCCATAAAGGGTAAAAACCTCTTCTTCTTTATATGATAATTAATATTTACATTATGTACATTATCATACTTATGAGCACCAACTCCTAATGAGGCTACAACCTTTGTTTTTCAAGATACTACTTGTTGAGAGCACCAACTCTCTGGATTCTCTAGCACCCACTGGAAGGAAGCACCGACTCCCTAGTTTCCCTAGCACCCACTAGAAGGAAGCACCAACTCCCTAATAGTTCCAACACCAACTGGATGGAAGCACCAACTTCCTAAGAGTTCTAGCACCAACTGGATGGAAGCAACAACTTCTAGTTACACAGGCACCGACCTGTATATCAGAGAACCAATGTTCTCCCTTACACCACCCTGCCACCCTAGTTTCTCTGGCTGCAACCAGATGGAAGCTACGACTCCCTATGTTCAAGCACCCACTTGAACCTATAAGGACAACAGTCCTCCCTAGCACCTCCCTACTACCCTGAAATGTAAATCTTTGCAACTGAAACTTATTACAGTGATGTAATGTTCATCAATGGCTTACCAGTCTCATCACTATTCTGCTACACTTCCCTGCTCTGTCTGCCTCACTGTCTTCCTTCACACATGCCTTGCACTTTCTATTCTTCTTCCTTTTATTCTATTTGCACCATGTTCATTCAATGCACCATTCCTCTTCTGAGTATTTCAGCTGATGCACACTGCCTCCTTCTACACGCCTGAATCAATCTCAACAACAACCCTCATCTCTTCTTTGTTCTTCCTTCTTATATTCTATGTTCTCCTTGTGCATGCTATATGCATAATTCTTCTGCATGCACTCCCCATGTCGAGTTCTCTACCTGATCATCATTGCAACTCTTCAGCTTCTCTGGTGGTTATACCCATGCGTTCATCATCACTGGGTGTTATGTTGAGATTCCTTAGCCTGTCTAGCAGTCGAGACTCTTTGTCTTCTCTATCATAGTCGAGCTCATCCTCTCTGTTGCAATTACAGGCGTCAACTCTCTTCCATCTGTCAATCGCCTCTATGAACAGTCTTCATTCTACTGGAAGAAGCCTTGAGACTCTTCGTCTCCTCTGGCAATCACATTGAGGCCTCTTCTAGTCCTCTCGCAGAAACCATCAGTCCTTTATAGTAGTTACACTATGAGGTGAAACAGTAACCCTTCGATCAAGTTTCCAATTAACCAACAACATTGGATTAAATCTGAAGGATTTCACATTTATTTCGTATGCCCACTAGCTGTGACCAAGCGCTAAATAGAATTTGAATTTTTTGATTTTTCATCTCGGCATTCCTGTGATGAAGGGTCTCGACACTCTAAGTCGTGATCGTTGAAACTACGAGATGGAGCTTAGAACCGCTAGCTTCTTCCCCTCACATGTCCACCGGTGGTGATCACAGGCTGCGCCAAAAGGTGCTTCATATTTCGTGAACTTATGAACTTTATCAAGCCTGATCAACAGTCGATATCTCCAATGATTTGACAATCTAGATCTCATCACTATCTCTTATCTCACGATTCTTGTGATGAAGGGTCTCAATACTCCAAGTCACGAGCATCGAGACTCCAAGATGGAGCTTAAAATTGCTAGCTTCTTCCTCTCACGTGACCACCGATGGTGACCATAGGCTGTGCCAAAAGGCACTTCGTATCTCGTGAACTTATGAACTTCATCAAGCCTGATCAATGGTCGAGATCTCTAATGATCCGATGATCCACATCTCATCGCGATCTCGCATCTCATTATTCTTGTGATGAAGGGTCTCGATACTCCAAGTCACGAGCGTCGAGACTCCAAGATGGAGCTTAACACCACTAGATTCTTCCTCTCACTTGACTACCAACGGTAACCATAGGCTGTGCCAAAAGGCGCTTTGTATCTTGTGAACTTATGAACTTCATTGAGCCTGATCAACGGTTGAGATCTCCACTAATCCGACGGTCTAGAACTCATCGTGATCTCTCATCTCATGATTCCTGTGATGAAGGGACTCGATACTCCAAGTTGCAAGCACTGAGACTCCAAGATGGAGATTAACAACATGCTCTATTGACTCCTCCAATGTGCAAGTCAGCAAAATTCCAATCACTTGCCATGTATCCTATGACTCCAATGGTCAGGATTGCTGTTGGAATTTCGCAACTTCACAGGCCTTTTTTTCATGCTTGATCAATGGTCCATGATCTCGATGATTTGATAGTCTATATATTTTCATGATCTCGCATATCGCGAGTTCAAACCTCTTTCCTTTGGATTTCCTGATCTACGAAACTCCGAAATGAAACCTTTGTCGTGCTTTGACTGTTTTCCTCCTTCTGATCTTACACTGTTGATCTTTACATTATTGCTACACTACTGATCATGCTGATCTTTTCCATCTGATCGTACTGATCTTAGCCATCAATGACAAACATGCATACTATGCCTCTATCTAAAAACATTCCAACAATCTCCCCCTTTGACATTGATGGAAACCCCTTGAAAAACATCCAACTGTAACACTGTAGCATCCTTGAAATTACCACCACTGTAGCATCCTTGAAATTTACCACAACTGTAGCATCCTTGAAATTTAGCACACTTTCTCCCCCTTTGACATCAATGTCAAAGAAGAGACATGCTCCCCCTGAGTTGTTGCAGTACATATTCCCTTTGTCAACTATGAGCAACTTAGAAATATAATAGATATTCAATAAGTACTCCCCCTGACCAGGTGACCAATTTAAACGAAAGAAATTATAACCCCAACTTCTAACGAAGATATCCAAAAGGGGTCGCTATTAACGGTTTAGTAAAGATATCATCTATCTGTTCTATGGAAGGAATATAATTTAGCTGAACAATTCTGTTTGTAACTTGTTCTCTGAGAAAATGGTATTTTATTGGTATATTCTTAGTCTTGGAATGAAGAATAGGATTCTTGGAGACACTAATGGCACCGGTGTTGTCACAGTGAATTGTAATCGGATCAGTATAGTTTAGCTTCAAATATTCAAGAGTTTGGATCATCCACAAGATCTAAGTGCAACAAGTAGCAGTAGCAATGTACTCTCCTTCTATAGTGGAGAATGAACTAGATCCCTGCTTCTTACTAATCCATGCTACCAATGAGTCACCCAGGAAGAAGGCACCTCCACTGATGCTCTTTCTCTCATCCACTCAATTTTCCCAATCTGCATCTGAATAAGCAATTGACTGGAAATTCTGATTTCTAGGATACCATAGACCATAAGTCATTGTTCCGTTCAAGTATTTGAATATCCTTGTGACAACTACCAGATGAATTTGTGTAGGAGCAGATTGATAGCGACCTACCATTCCAACAACTTTCATTATATCAAGACGAGAAGCTATGATGTACAGAAGACTGCCTATCATTGATCGGTATGCCCTTTGATCAACATCGGGTGACATATCATCTTTACTAAGATTGCAACCAACCACCATAGGTGTACTAACATGAGAGGAATCCTCCATCTAAAATTTCTTCAACATCTCTTTCAAATATTTTTCTTGAGGGATAAATATTCCTGTAGAACTCTGATTTACTTGTAAACCAAGAAAATATGACAGTTCTCCTATCATGGACATATCAAACTCTTTCTTGAACCCTTTGTTTTGTAAAAAATTGTCCAGACTATAATACCAAGCTCGTGGTGCTTGTTTCAGTCCATATAAGGCCTTCTTCAACTTGCAAACATAATTAGGATTATCTGTCAATGAGAATCCTTCAGGTTGCTCCATATATACTTCTTCCTCTATATATCCATTAAGAAAAGATGACTTAACATCCATCTGATACACTTTAAATTTCTTATGGCATGAATATGCAAGGAACATTCTGATGGCTTCCAATCTTGCCACTGGTGCAAAATTTTCATCAAAGTCCTGACCTTCAACTTGTGCATACCCTTTATAGACCAATCTGGCTTTATTTCTAACAACTTGTCCTTTTTCATTCATTTTATTTTTGAACACCCATTTGGAACCTATTACATTCTTATCTTCGGGTCTAGGGACAAGCTCCCAAGTATTGTTCTTCTCAATCTGATCAAGCTCTTCATTCATAGCTCTAATCCAATCATCATGCTGGTTGGCTTCATAATTTTTTTTAGGTTTAGTCATAGATAAAAAAACAACATGATATTGTTCTGAGTCTTTAATCAATTTCCTTCTTGTCTAAACTCCTTTATGTATATCTCCAATTATCTGATTTTCAGGATGATTCTTTCTAACAATTCTGAGAGGTGAGTTTGTTTATTTCTGCTGATTTATGTCAGCCTGAGTATTTGTATCTTCATCTGATTCAGATTCTTCTCTTTCTGATCCTTGGACCTGTTCATATTCATCTTTAACTATATCTTGTATGTTTGGTTCATCACTGCTTACATTTATGACTGGGATTTCTTCATCAACTTTTATGTCTATACAATCAATCAATTTATGCAGTCTCTTATTGTAACATATGTATCCTTTACTACTTGTAGAATAACCCAAGAAGATACCTTCGTCAACCCTGTCATCATATTTGCCAATATTTTCATCATTGTTCTTGATATAACATTTACTCCCAAAGATTTTAAAATGCTTGATTGAAGCAGGTCTTACAAACCATAGTTCATAAGGAGTCCTATCACTGTGTGGCCTGAGATGAGCTTTGTTAAGGATATGAATAGCTCTCTGAATTGCTTCCACCCAATATGTCTGGGGTATGTTCCTTTCATTCATCATTGATCTTGCCATTTGTTGTAATGATCTATTATGCCTCCCAACAACTCCATTTTGTTGTGGAGTCCTTGGAATTGTGTACTCTCTTTTGATCCCATGTTTATCACATAACTCTTTAACGTTCCATGAACTAAAATCTCCTTTTCTATCGGACCTTACTACCTTCAATATTTTTCCTGTTTGATTCTTAGTTAGAGCCTTAAACACTTTGAATTTTTCAAATGCTTCAGATTTTTCCTTCAAAAAGGCAACCCATGTTAGTCTAGAATAATCATTAATAACCAACATAAAATAATTTTATTTTCCTGTACCTTCTTTCCTTTACGGTCCACATAAATCCATATGTACTAACTGGAGAGGTTTTTCTATTGAAGGAAAGTTTTTATATTTGAATTGAGTGTGAGTAAGTTTTCCTATCTAGCAAGGTTTACAAACAGAGTCGTATGGCTTTGATATCTTCGGAAGATCTTTTACTACCCCATTGTTTCTGATCTTGATTATATGATCCAAATTTAGGTGTCTAAGTCTCTTATGCCACAACCAACTTTCATTATATTTTATTAAGTGGAATTCTTCTTTTTCTTCTGTTAACACATAGACATTGTTTTCTGTTCTTATCCCTTTTGCAACTAGTTGTCCTGAATTCACAGATTTTATTCTACAATCTTTAGAGGTAAAAATGACTTCACATCCTCGGTCACAGGCTTGACTGACACTAAGAAAATTATGTTTCAAACCTTCTACAAACATCACATATTGATCTTTCCCTTTTCCATTACTCAAACTTACCATTCCTTTACCTTTTATTTTTCCTGGTGCATCATTTCCAAAAGTTACATTCCCTGATTTTCTTTCACTTAGAGTTAGAAACTTACTTTTGTCTCTAGTCATATGTTTGGAACATCCACTGTCAATATACAAGGGATTCTTTTGTCTTTGGGTTGATAAAACTAATCCATAGTATTCATCTTCTTTCTTCTTCCAAACCTTGAAGTTTTTAGTAGCAGGATTCAAATCTAGCTTATAGTTTCCTAAGCGACAGTCTACAGCTTTATGTCCATAATTATGGTAGTTGTAACATTCTGGTTCACTGAATAATAGATCATAATGATTGTTATGCTCATAAATTTTGTTGTGTTTCACCTGTGTCCTTCTCCCGGTCATCACATGATTTATAGTCTGTGATTGTTTGTTGCTTGACTGTCTCAATCTTCTTGAAAAACTTGATTGCTCATATCTAAATCTTAAAGAACAATTTATAGCTTTCTGACCAAAGTTAGAACAGAAAAAACAATATCCATAGAAAAATCCTTTGTATTTGGAAGAAGATTGTCTTCCTTGAGTGAGTCGATTTATTCCATGCTGATAGTTTCTCTAATATATAGGTTTGGTTCTGATACTTTTTCTTTCATTCCTTCTAGGTGGATGATTCTCTTTCTTTGTTTATGCAAAGTCACTGTTTTCAAGGTTTAAGGATTTGAAAAACTTGATAGGTTATGTATTAATTGGATGATCACTACTTGATCCTTCTTCATACCCCAAGCTAGCTTTCAAATTTTGGTTTCTTTGTTGATTTATAATGGAGGTTAATCCTTCTTAAGCTTTAATACTTGACAGCGTTTGGTGATACAATGCCTTAAAATTCTCCATCTCTTTTCTGGTTTTCACTACTTCTTCTTCTAAGGCTTCACACCTTGCTTTCTTCTATGATAAATGTTGTTTCAGAATGTCCTCGATTTTCTTTGCCTCTTCTAATTCCACTTTTAGCAGGGAAAAGTCTTCATCAGATTTTTAGTGCCTTTGTTGAACTGTATCAGAAATTGTTTTTTCTTTCTCTTCTTAAGTCTGAGTCTGTCAATCTCTTCCAAAGCGCTGATCAACTCTCTTTCCAAGTCAACCATAGCTTCTTCATCATTATCATCACTGCCTGTGATTTTATTATCATAATCCTCTTTGGCCATAAGCATGAAGTCATTTACCTTATCTTCGCAGGAAGAGTCACTATCGATGTCTTCTGAGGAGTCATCATTGTTTACACATAAACTTTTCTTTTTATCAAATATTTTGGATTTGTGCTTCTCTTCACCTTCAGAGTTCTGGTTCTTCTTCTTGTGTGGACACTTATTTGATAAATGACCTATCTTACCACAATTGAAACATTTGAAGGGAAGCTTACCTTTTTATTTTCCTGATCCTTTCTTTAACCTTCTCACAAATTTTGCCTCAATATCATCTAAATCTGAATCAATATTCTTGTCTACTTTAAAAGATGCTTTTCTAGTAATGGATTTATCTTTGTTGATTATCATTTCATATGAAGTTAAAGTTCCTAGGAGTTGATCAATGGACAAAGTTTTAAGATCATTTAGTTCTTATATTGCAGAGACTTTTGGATTAAATTTATCAATCAAAGATCTTAAAATCTTCAGAACTAAAATTGATTCTTCAATCTTCTCACCAAGACCCTTCATGGCATTCAAAAGTTCTTAACCTCTTAAAAAATACTTGCGAATTGTTTCATCTTCATTCATCTTTAGTTGTTCAAACTTCAACCTAAATGTTTGAAGTTTGGCATATTTTACTTTCTCATTTCCTTCATAGCTGCTAATAATTTTATCCCACATTTCTTTGGCATTTTGAATATGCATCACCTTTACAAACTTGACTTTTGAAATTCCATTCAAGATAGCATTCATTCCCTTAGCATTAAAGATAAATTCTAACTTATCATCATTGTCAGCTAGCACAACATGGTTTATGTATCCAGTCTCTACTACATCCCAAACATCAGCACCTAAGGCCATTAGATATGTTCTCATTCTAACCTTCCAAAAGGAAAAAAATGTTTCATCAAATAGAGGAGGCTTAGTGGCTAAAGTCCCTTCATGAATTTTCATGTTTAAGCTTACATATCTACCTTTAGATAAAAGGAACCTACTCTGATACCAATTGTTGGACAACTGAGAGG
>ML777251.1:38384-58723 GCA_009831015.1 Picea engelmannii
CTCCCCTTTTTTTTATAAATAAACCTGCATATATCAGTTAATTGACCATTAATGTATTTGTATTTTCAGGATCAAAGAGAGATTTAAGCGAAGGCAAACCAGTATAGGGGAAAGTAAATGTTTTACAAAAATGAATAAGGAGGACTTACGAGGAGGGATGGCGATGTGGTAAAGTGGACTAGACGAGTATGTGGGAGATGGACACTGGGAGATCCGGGCGATGGAGGTTAGTTTTATTAAGTAGACACGGATTAAGGAAGGGTGATGGTATGAGTTTTGTTTCCTTTTCTCTCTTTTTTTTTTGAATTTTCTGCTGTTAAGGCCACACTGAAATTCCCCCCCCCGGTTTCTAGAAGGTCCTAGGCTTAGGTTTTAGATTCTAAGCTAGACGAAAATTGGTTAAGGGTAATGCTTAAAGTTTTATTCAGGTGTTGAAGACTTAGGGCTAATTAGGCTGACATCCATCAACCACCTTTATTGCGACGCGCCCTTCAGGTCGCACCACGTGCGCCAAGGGTGCCACTCACCTCTAGAATTTCGTTGTGCGACGTGCCCTTCAGGATGCACCACGTGCTCCAAGGGTGCCACTCGCCGACTGAACTGATTGGTAGACCTCTATAACCCCTGGAGTCAATACTCCACCAGGTGAGCTAGTAGGAGACTAAGGGCTCTAAGGAATAAGGCCCCTGCCTTATTGCATGCCCCTTAGAATCATCGTGAGCGACTGTCGTAGTCGGCCCTCACGGCATCGTGGGTCCTCTCGAACTAGGTAATCGTTAACCTATAGTTTGAGCCACGGCGGGAGTGCTAGCAGGCGGTGGCAGGGCTGCTGTCCACCCCTCTCCCTCAACCTCTCTGCAATTGTGTGTGGCCCCTTTACTCCATATGTGAGTCAAGTTGGCAAGCTATCGTCATCCTGCATCACCAATAATCATGTCAAAAATGTCGTCATCAAATCATCAAATCAAATCAACATCATAATAAACATATCAACCCAAAAGCACACTCCCTGACTCAGTCCGGAGTCCAAGGGGGGTCTACCGATGCCTCTGCATCCTCAAGGTCACAAACCTGCACACTCAATAAACTGAGTCAATAACACCTGTCTACATGAATAGTAACACATCGTATCATCTGTCAATCACATCATAATCAAATATATAAGGTCCAACATCAAAAAGGGTCCAGATCACTTGCGAGCAAGTGTCTTCAAAGAATAAGTGTCCTCAGTGCGCCAGAGCAGGAGGTTACACTATCATCCTACGTTAAAAATATTATTTAAGCTGAATCTACTAAATCATTCAATTGATTTGAGCTCTGAACCATGTTGAAGAATGAAAAGGGGCCCATCCCTCTACTTTTTAAATTACCATACTATTCAGCTAAAGGTAAGGAATTTACAGTGCATGATTAATACTGACGCCTGGGCACTATCATGAGAAGACCAGCGAATAGCTATGCAGTTACCTTATCAACAGTATCGCATTAAATTTGCAGGGACCCTATAGTTTAGCAATGAAAGGCGATTTGAACAGAAATCCCACCAGGGCGCAAAAAGGGGAAAATTATACCGAAAACACATGGAACAAGGAAATTACCAAAAACAGTCGGGCAAAAATGCCTCTCTTACCATCGACTCAGGTATAATAAAAGAAATTATGCCAACAACAAATTAAACATATGATTGGTGGGTGCAGAAGGGGTTTTACACCAAAGAGAGTAACGGTGACTTGCCAAATACAACTGTAACAGAACACGCTCAATCAGATAATCAGCACAATCATAAAGAAATGTTCATTTAAATCGACACAGTCATAATACACTACTAGTAACGGTACAGGGTGTCCTCTAGGCGCAGGCATGGGTGTTTTAAAACGCTGACAGAGGTTAATTCAAACGCAACGATTAGGGCGCAGAGATATTATAACCACACAGAGGTGTAATGACGAGTTAAAGCAAAGACATGACGCAGAGATTCAGTAACCCATGATCCAGAGATACAACACTGCAAAATTGTAGCAAGGAAGAAAAATGAAAATCCAACGATTGTACATGAATGTACATCATTACACTCAACGAAAACCAACCACAATAAAAACGCATTGCCAACAGTTTTGTAGGAACACAGTAAGGGAAACAGCGAAATGCCAAACATTGGTCAGGAACAGATCATCTTTCCCTCAGTGAATTGCAGCAACCATTGAAAACACAATGCCAAATGATTATACCGGAATGCAAAAATGAATAACAAATTGCCAAACTATTTTACAGGAATGAAAAAATGAAAAAGGAAAAGCCAATGATTATAAAAGCTTCTGGATCAATGAACAACAATAGCATTCGAATTTGCCAGAATTAATCAGAAACAAGTAACCAGTAAGTAAATTTAACGAGGAGGACGTAGTAATATCTCGTAGCAGATAAATTGCAGAGTGCAAAATCTCCTTCATAGAGTTCATTACCAATCCAACGAAACTCATCTACGTAAAAATTCACTGCTCAAATTGAACTTAAAATGCACAGCAACGATTTAGACCCTAAGGCTTGGGGACATGTAGGCTTAGTCACAATCGACCTATAACCTCGGGAAGGTGAGAAACATGCAAACTCAGTGACTCAATATGTTAAGTTCGGTTTTGAGACAAATATAACATTCCAGAAATTGATTTAGGCAAGGAAAATTTCAGTCTTAGCATTCAGAAGTACGATTTGCAGTAAAAAAAAAAGGGTTTTAGACGCATAATTTCGGAGGCCGTTCAGCAAGCAAATTACAGCAATCAACTAGTTTGAGGGATGGGTTCCCGGCACAAAGTAAACATTTACCATTACTAACAATACACCATCAAATCTAAGTTATACATCATACACAATCAATCATTCAACCAAATAAAAACATGCCTTTTCCTATTCGCCTGCTTCGAAGGTCGTCCCGCGCTCCGTGCCTCTTCTCGTGCTCTGTTGTGCTCCTGCTTGCTGACCGTAGAGACCTCACTGGTACCTCCTAGCCAATCATTAGGGTACTCTTCTTCCCCCTGAGCCCCCCGAGCCGCAAAGGGGCCACACAAGATCCAGAGATAAGACTAGCGTCTCAGCTCGCCTCCAAGGCTGAGCTACCACTCCGATACAGCTGAGATAAACCCAACTCCTCACAAGCAATCCGTCAAGCCACAATCTGGCAGCGTAACGTTACACTAACCGTTCCCCCCTTCTTCCTTCTTTTCCCCTTCTTTTATAGAAATTTAAGACCCACCTACTTTCCTAAATCATTATTAATTAAATTTTTTATGAAAAACCTCTAAAAATTCTCTGTCGTCCAAGTGTCACTCATCCCCACAGTTCTCCAAAAATTTATTTCTTTTTAATAATTAAAAGACTCAATTCCCTCAACCCCCTTTAATCGCTCCTAAAATTGCTCCTAGAGTTCTTAGATCCCCTCTCATGCTTTTAATAACATTCCTAAAATGAAGTTGCCATAATTTAGTTCATTTTAGTAACTCCTTAATTGATGATTCCTTTTTGCTTTTTACCCTATGTCCCCTACTTTCCATTATTAAGTTTCCTTTATTACAAGTTTCCTTAATTCTATTATTTATTTCTCTCTTTTTATTTTTAAACCCAAAAGATAAATGTGCTTATTAATCCTTTCTATATTTTTAAATTCATTACTTTTATACTCTCACATGTTTTTTTTTAACTTTATATTCCCTTTTACCATTAACCCCACGTATTTTAATTAATTTATCCCCTTTCTTCACCTTACCCCCTTTAATTTTAAGAAGACTTTAATTACCACCTAGGAGGGTGTTAGTTTACGCCCTTATGTTTATTTTTGTAGAATATTTTCCTAGGGCTTGTCAAAATTTTATCTTAGAGATGTTTTAAATTTAGGTTTAGATTTGAATTGGGTGACAATTAATTAGGGGAGGCATTGTAAGAATTTATAAGGCGTTAAGGTCTTAGGGTCATCTAGGTTGTCTCATCATTATCACCAATGCGACGTGCCCTTCAGGACGCACTACATGCTCCAAGGGTGCCACTCGCCTTGTTTGCTTCTGTTGCACGACGTGCCCTTTAGGATGCACCACGTGCTCCAAGGGTGCCACTCACCAACTTCTGTTTCTTTTGCGCGACGTGCCCTTCAGGATGCACCACGTGCTCCAAGGGTGCCACTCACCAACTTGACGGATTGGTAGACATCTATAACCCCTGGAGTCAACACTCCCCTAGGTGAACTTGTGGGAGACTAAGGGCTCTAAGGAATAAGGCTCTCGCCTTATTACGCACCCCTTAGAATCATCATGAGCGACTGTCGCAGTCTTCCCTCACGGCATCGTGGATCCTCTCAAACTAGGTAATCGTTAACCTACAATTCGAGCCACGGCGGGAGTGCTAGTAGGCTGTGGCAGGGCTGTTGTCCACACCTCTCCCTCAACCTCTCTGGAAATCATGTGTGGCCCCTTTACTCCATATGTGAGTCTGGTTGGCAAGCTATCGTCAACCTGCATCATCAACCATCATGTCAAATCATGTCAACAACATATCATCAATCAACAACTATCATGGTAAATAAATCAACTCAAGTAGCACACTCCCTGACTCAATCCAGAGTCCAAGGGTTCCGTCGATGCCTCTGCATCCTCCAGGTCAAAAACCCTACACACTCAAATAAACTGAGTCAATAGCACTTGTATATACAATAGTAAAAAATCATGTCATCTATCATAATGCATCATAATCGATTATAAATGGTTTAGCATCAGAAAAGTCCATATCACTTGCCAGCAAGTGTCCTCAAATAATAGGTTTTCTGAGTACGCCAGAGCGGGATGTTACATACACCCCCTCTTGGTCTAAACTTCATTACGAAGTTTCTCATTATAAATGCCGAAATAAATATACCACAATATCATAAGTACCACAATATCATAAGTCTATTTATCAAACAAAAATGGAAACTGTTGGCCCACATCATATGCGTCCTCCCAGGTCACTGAGTGCGGACTATAGATGTCCCATTGGACCTTGACCTGATCTATCGTTCGACGTCGTAACTGTCGAACGCGATGTTCTAAAATGTGGAATGGCTCAGCCGTGAGTGCTCCCTCATCCGATACCTGCAAGGAACTCATTTCAATCACGTGTGTAGGATCACTAATATAATGTCTCAAAACAGATACATAAAAAACATCGTGAATATGCCTCAACGAATCAGGCAAGGCTAGTCGATAGGCCACGGGTCCCTTTCTCTCCACAATATTGAAAGGTCCCACAAACCTAGGAGAGAGTTTAGCTCCCCTTCCAAAATTGATCGAACTCTTATGCGGTTTAACCCGCAAGAAGACTCGGTCGCCGACCTCGTAACTACGGTCGACTCAGTGCGCATTGGCATAACTCTTCTGTCGACTCAGTGCGCATTGGCATAACTCTTCTGTCGATCCTGCACTTCTTTTATCCTTTGTATTATGGTTTGCATTTTCTCTTCCATTTCTTGGATCGCTTCTGGTCCCACCAGGACCCTATCCTCAAACCGATCCCAACTTAAGGGCGTCTGACACGGTCTCCCATAAAGGAACTCAAAAGGCGCCATCTTAATGGTGCTCTGGTAACTGTTGTTGTAAGCGAACTCTACTAGAGGTAAGAATTCCTCCCAACACTTTTGTTGGTCCATCACGTACATGCACAACATGTCTTCCAAGGTTTGGTTTGTTCATTCGGTCTGTCCATCAGTCTCTGGGTGATACGCAGTACTAAAGTTAAGTTGAGTTCCCAAGGCCTCTTGGAAACTCATCCAAAATCATCCGGTAAACACCGATCCTCGATCGGATATAATCTTCTTAGGCACGCCATGCAGCCTCACAATCTCACTGATGAAAACTCTCGCTGCGTCAGGTGCCTAATACGTCGTATGTACAGGAATAAAGTGAGCACTCTTCGTCAGAGTGTCTACTACTACAAAAATCAAGGCATGTCTCCTTGCCGTCAGTGGCAATCCAACAATAAAATCCATCGAAATAACTTCCCATTTCGATTTCGGAATAGCATGCGGTTGAAGTAATCCTGTCGGGTGTCTATGTTCATCCTTTACCTGCTGACACTTGAGACATCTAGCCCCAAAGTTGACTATGTCGTCCTTCATTCCCTTCCAGAAGAATAAGGGTTTAAGGTCTACCCTCATCTTCCTGACTCCTGGGTGAGCCATGTAAACTGCTCCATGAGCCTCGCTCAGGATCAACATCCTCAACTTGTCGTTTAGCGGCACGTAAATCCGACCTCTAAACCTCATTAACCCATCGCTATCAAAAGAAAATCCCTCATATCGTGGTACCATCATTATGCCTTGTCCGATAAAATCCTCGACTTCTTTGTACCAGTCATCGTCACGCTGTAAAGTGAGAATCTTCTCACGTAGATTCGTCTGAAGAGGTAACACCAAAAAGATGCATGGCCTACGACTCAAAGAATCCACCACTTGGTTCACTGTTCCCTTTATGTAAGTAATCTCGAAGTCGTACTCGCTAAGCAATTCCGACCAACGCCGTTGTCATGCGTTCAGGTCGCTTTGTGTGAAAATGTGTTGTAGTCCACAATGATCAATCTTTAATTCAAATTTTCATCCAACAAGGTAGTGTCTCCAAACCTTCAAGGCCTAAACGATGGCTAATAACTCCAAATAATGCATCGTGTAGTTCTCCTCATGCCTTCTAATCTTCCTCGAAAAGTAAGCAATCACTCGTCCATCCTGCATCAAGACTCTGCCTAAACCTTCCTTGGATGCGTCAGTGCATACCAAGAAGTCGACGTCTATGTCAGGGACCTTTAGTATCAGTGTTGTTGTCAACAACTCTTTAAGCCTCCTAAACGCTTCCGCGCATTTCTCTGTCCAAACAAACTTCTTGTTTTTCTTCTGCAATTTCGTGATTGGATTTGCTATCTTAGAAAATCCCTTGACAAACCGTGGATAGTATCCTGCTAAAACCATAAAACTACACACTTCTGTGACATTCGTTGGCGCAGGCCATTCCATAATAGCCTCAACCTTGGCTGGATCCATGGCGATACCTTCACCGAAGATGACATGCCCTAAGTAGTGAATCCTCGATTGATAAAAAGAGAATTTGGAAAACTTCCCATACAATTTGTGCTCTCGCAAACACTGTAGTACCAAGCGCAAGTGCTCATCATGCTCCTCCGTTGTTCAAGAGTAGATCAAATATCGTCAATGAATAATTGGACGAACTTGTCCAAGTACTCGCGGAACACCCCGTTCATCAAACTCATGAATACCCCTGGGGCATTTTTCAATCCAAACAATAAAACAATAAACTCATAATGTCCAAATCTTGTCTTAAAAGCGGTCTTAGTGACGTCATCCTCCTTGATCCGTAACTGGTGATACCCTGATCACAAATCGATCTTGGAGACCACCGTCACACCCTTCATTTGATCAAACAGATCGTCATCTCTTGGTAAGGGAGACTGATTCTTGATCGTAGCCTTGTTCACTTGACGATAGTCAATGCACAGCCTCCACGATCCATCCTTCTTCTGGATGAAAATAATCGGTGCACCCCACGGTGACACACTGGGACGTATCAGTCCTAGGTCCAACAACTCCTTCAGTTGCATTTTTAACTCTTGCAACTCCGGGGTCAACATCCAATAAGGATTTCTTGCTATCGGTTCGGTCCCCGGTTTCAGGTCTATAGTAAACTCCAAATCTCTTTCTGGCGGCATCCCAGGCAACTCCTCTGGAAATACGTCTGCAAACGCCTTCACCACTGGAAGGTGTTCTAGACCTTCTGCTACTCCCTTTTCGTTTAGCGCAAGGATCGCATAAAGCTTGCACCCCTTGCGCATACTCTTCCGTAACTGTAAGGAAGACATGAACCTCAGGGATACTCCCTGGTTTCGTCCTACGATCATCCGTCTATGTCCTTCATCATCGACCAAGCTCAACCTCTTCGTCTTACAGTTGAGTATTGCCTCAAGCGTTTCCAACCAATCCATGCTAATCATGATGTCATAAGATCCTAAGATCATGACGTACAAGTTGACCCTCATGAAAAACTCTCCCAGGTTAAGGGCACAGCCCGTAACCTTTCCTCCAAGCTTTTGGTTGGCTCCCGAAGCCACCTCCATGAAGCTAAACTCATCCTGTTCGACTGCCTTTAACTTAATCATTTTTAGCACTACACCCGAAATGAAACTCTCAATAGCACCTGGGTCTATGAAAATACTAAGGGTCTGGTCAACGATAGTACCTATCGTCTCGAGCATAGTAGAATGGTGCTCTGCCTCGTGGTTATTCACTGTTGCATGAATCCGATGGGTCTTCCCATATCTCCCACTGTAGCGGGTCTGACTGATCCAGACGCTCTGGTCCTCTCCACAGGAAAATCGCGCTGGTAGTGTGGCTCCCCACACGTCCAACACCCCTTCTTCAGCAAAGTAGTCCTGGTGCCCGAAGTAGAGGATGATGGTCCACTAGCCTGGAAACCCAGTCTGTTCTGCTGAACAAGCCTAAACTGTTGCTACTGCGGGCGACGCTGCTGCTAGTGATGTGGTCCTCGATAAGGTGTCTGTTGCTGAGGCAGCGGTCCTCGAGGTGTAGTGAATGTGGATCCCCTATGCAAGCCACGATATCCCGGCGTATGTCTCGCTGGTGTCTACTGCTGCGGCGTACCAGATGAACCCTGCCCTGTAGGTCTCGCGGGAGTCCTGGTCTGACCCCCACTGATAAGCACCTCCTCTACTATGAGGGCCTTTTGGACAATGTCGTGTAAGGTTTGAAGCATCAAAATCCTAACCTTTGCACGCAGGCTGTCGTTAAGGCCAAACATGAACCTGTTGACCTTGAGCTTCTCAGTGTTCAGGTGCGAAGCATACTGAAGTAGCTCCATAAACCGTTCCTCGTACTCAAGCACCGTACGACCTCCTTGTCGTAATGCATTGAACTCATTGAGCTGAAGCTCAATGAATTCTTTAGAGAGATACCTCTCTTGGAATCGTTCCTCGAACAGTTCCCATGACATGTCTTCAACGGGCATGTTTAGTTGCGGCAGGAGCGTCTTCCACCATAGAAGAGCGCTCCCCTTTAGTTGAAAGACCGCCATGCGGAACTTCATGTTGGAGGTATAGTCATGAAGTGCAAAGCACATCGCCATATTCTCCAACCATGCCTCGATGGCTACGCCGTCTAGGACACCAAAGAACTCGGGAAATTTCACCTTCTCGAGTTCACGGTGAATGCTACCAGTAATGGCCGGTGTGCGCGGCGGAACCTCAGCAGGTGTCGGTGCCCTGGCCTCATCTCTGTCCAATCGGCTGATCAACGCCTCGGACATGCGCTGAAAAGATCTCATCATCCTTACGACATCAACAACTGCAATCTGCTCCTGTCCGAGAATATGCTCGCCTCCCTGGGGGTTAGACCCCTCAGGTGTGGATGCTGCTGGAGGCATCACGCCTCCTCCCCTAACACCCCGTCGTCTGCCTCTGCGGCATCCTCTAACCATGATTACCTACACGCACACAATCAAATCGATCAACAACAGAATAATCAAATATAATCATGTCAACGGAAGCCGTAGCAAATCCCAAGTCGCGGGTCAAACCCGCTCTGATACCATATGTAACGACCTCCTTGTTACGGCAACAACTCTGAGAACAAGTGCAATTTTTTATTTTTTTTGTGTGGTTAAGGTGTGTGCGCACGTGTAGAAGTAACCAACACACTTGACTCTACGTTGCCACTCGACAACTAACAAGACACAACCACGATGTTCAACACAAGAAGACTGACGGCACACAACGAGCAACTGCAACAATGTACGACCATAGGCATACGATGCAGAACACAAAATTAAGACATACTGGGAGTGCACAGTAAGAACACAGAGGGAAGAAACCATGGTGTTAGGGTTACTATTTCTTCACAGGAAAGAAGGGCGTTTAGTCTTATGTCTTCTCGAAAGAAGATTAGACAGGCTCCTGGCCGACTGCTCAGGCAGAAACTAGTAACCCGACCTAGAATGAGACGCAAGCAATACGAACACAACAAGACGACCCTGACATATCACAGTGACAACAAGTGATAAACGTCCCTAGACATAAGGCGTACAACTAGCAGCTGTAAGCGGAAAACGACACCAGGTGTTAAGTACAATACAGTCACAGATGGAAGAATACAATAGTAGAGCTTACTATTTCTGCACAGAAAAGCAGGGATTTTAGTCTTATGTCTTCTCGAAAGAATATTAGACAGGCTCCTGGCCGACTGCTCAGGAAGAAACTAGTAATCTCTGTCAGGTGTGTCGCAAGAGTGGAAACCCTACCTTTAAAGGGCCCAAGACTCTTGATATGGCACTAGATTCTTTACACAGAAAAATCACTCACACAGACATGTCTCCTAAGGCTACCAGGGGGTGACTATATTCCGCCCGACACAACCGACCAAGAAACCAACTGAATACTATCAAGTACAACATAAACACAAAGACAATTGCGTCCCTTATCGAAGGCGCATGACGGAAGGACTCCGACAACGAAACCCAAGTTCAACATTATTCAATGAATCATCAACCCTCATTACTAACTATGAGTGATTTAATGTACGCAGTCCAGGACATTCACCATGTATGTCTTATCAATATCAATAGTTTACACTAACATTTCCATAAGATAACCCTATCATTTCATTCCTAATTACAATAACATTGAAATAAAAATAATGGTCATACAATTCAACTCTAACCTTGCAAATTGTTGATAGGGTAAGAACAATACAATTTCATATTCAGCAATATATTACAATTACGAAATTCCTAAAAAATTATTAAATGACATAATTATGCCATAACATTCTTCCTTTACCTATTGCAATTCCATAAGTTTCAACATCAGACATTACATCCTTTATCATTCCAAGAACCTTAATAGCCTTAGCCTTAGCTTGGCGAAAAGCATCAACCTAACAATTCGATGCCTTTCACTTCATTACGTTCCATGGAATTAATATTCACTAACATAACATTTCATTTCACTACATTATTTTGATAGTTACCCTAACATTGCTACCTCATAAAGCCATGGTTATTTAACACTAATACCATCAACATCATAATACTTTTACTACTATCACTTTAACAATTATTACAACCTTCATCAATATTACCCTAGCCATTATTACCATTAAAACAATAAAACTAGCCAGTGGTAATAAGGCCACTTACTTCCAATAGAATAAAACCATGTCACCCTTCATGAATGGAATAAGCATAACCTTCCCAACAATAGCATAACTAGACAATTTTAGTGCAATATGTAATAATTGATGTGTGGTTGAAGATAGTTGTAATAAAGGCAGAACCTTTCCCATAGAATAGCATAATTAGCAATGATGCGTACATACATATGTATTGACAATGATTGCATATCTTTTGACAATGATATATATGTATTTTTAAATATCATTTTAATTGAATGTACTAAATCTTATTAAGTATAATGACCCATCCCTCTATCTTGAGACTACCCCAACATATCTATATAGCCAAAGTTTAAATATCTTTCCAAAGGGGCAAGGATTGAACGTTGCATATATTTCATGATGTACCTAAAACATTAAGAAAAATCTTTCATAAAGGACAAAGATTTAAAAATTGAATATCTGATATAACTATCATCCTACATTAAAAATATTATTTAAGTTGAATCTACTAAATCATTCAATTGATTTGAGCTCTGAACCATGTTGAAGAATGAAAAGGGGCCCATCCCTCTACTTTTTAAATTACCATACTATTCAGCTAAAGGTAAGGAATTTACAGTGCATGATTAATATTGACGCCTGGGCACTATCATGAGAAGACTAGCGAATAGCTATACAGTTACCTTATCAACAGTATCGCATTAAATTTGCAGGGACCCTATAGTTTAGCAATGAAAGGCAATTTGAACAGAAATCCGACCAGGGTGCAAAAAGGGGAAAATTATACCGAAAACACATGGAACAAGGAAATTACCAAAAACTGTCGGGCAGAAACGCCCCTCTTACCATAGACTCAGGTATAATAAAAGAAATTATGCCAAGAGCGAATTAAACATATGACTGGTGGGAGAAGAAGGGTTTTTACACCAAAGAGAGCAACGGTGACTTGCCAAATACAACTGTAACAGAACACGCCCAATCAAATAATCAGCATAGTCATAAAGAAATGTTCATTTAAATCGACACAGTCATAATACACTACTAGTAACAGTACAGGGCGTCCTCCAGGCACAGGCATGGGCGTTTTAAAATGCTGACAGAGGTTAACTCAAACGCAACGATTAGGGCACATAGATATTATAACCACACAGAGGTGTAGTGACGAGTTAAAGCAAAGACATGACACAGAGATCTAGCAACCCATGATCCATAGATACAATGCCACGAAATTGCAGCAAGGAAGAAAAACGAAAATCCAACAATTGTACAGGAACGTACATCATTACACTCAACAAAAACCAGCCACAATTAAAATGCATTGCCAACAGTTTTGCAGGAAAGCAGTAAGGGAAACAATGAAATACCAAACATTGGTCAAGAACAAATCATCTTTCCCTCAGCGAATTTCAACAACCATTGAAAACGCAATGCCAAACGATTATACCAGAATGAAAAAATGAATAACAAAGTGCCAAATGATTTTACAGGAACGCAAAAATGAAAATGGAAAAGCCAACGATTTTAAAAGCTTCTGGATCAATGAACAACAATAGCATTTGAATTTGCTATAATGGATCAGAAACAAGTAACCAGTAAGTAAATTTAACGAGGAGGACGTAGTAATATCTCGCAGCAAGTAAATTGCAGAGCGCAAAATCTCCTTCATAGAGTATATTACCAATCCAACAAAACTCATCTACGTAAAAATTCACTGCTCAAATTGAACTTAAAATTCACAGCAGCGATTCGGACCCTAAGGCTTGCGGACATGTAGGCTTAGTCACAATCGACCTATAACCTCGGGAAGGTGAGCAACATGCAAACTCAGTGACTCGATATGTTAAGTTCGGTTTTAAGACAAATGTAACATTCCAGAAATTGATTTAGGCAAGGAAAATTTCAGTCTTATCATTTAGAAGTACGATTTGCAATAAAAAAAAAGGGTTTCAGACACATAATTTTGGAGGCAGTTCAACAGACAAATTACAGCAATCAACTAGTTTGAGGGACGGGTTCTCGACACAAAGGAAACATTTACCACTACTAACAATACACCAGCAAAACTAATTTATACATCGTACGCAAGGTTGAGCTACCACTCCGATACAGCTGAGAAAAACCCAACTCCTCACAAGCAATCCGTCAAGACACAATCCGGCAGCGTAACGTTACACTAACCGTTTCCCCCCTCTTCCTTCTTTTCCCCTTCTTTTATAGAAATTTAAGACCCACCTACTTTCCTAAATCATTATTAATTAAATTTTTTATGACAAACCTCTAAAAATTCTCTGCCGTCCAAGTGTCACTCATCCCGACAATTCTCCAAAAATTTATTTCTTTTTTAATATTATAAGACTTAATTCCCTCACGCCCCTTTAATCGCTCCTAAAATTACTCCTAGAGTTCCTAGATCCCCTCTCATGCTTTTAATAAAATTCCTAAAATGAAGCTGCCAGAATTTAGTTCATTTTAGTAACTCCTTAATTGCTGATTCCTTTTTGCTTTTTACCCTATGTCCCCTACTTTGCATTATTAAATTTCCTTTATTACAAGTTTCCTTAATTCTATTATTTATTTCTCTCTTTTTATTTTTAAACCCAAAAGATAAATGTGATTATTAATCCTTTCTATATTTTTAAATTCATTACTTTTATATTCTCACATATTTTTTTTAAACTTTATATTCCTTTTTACCATTAACCCCACGTATTTTAATTAATTTATACCCTTTCTTCACCTTACCCCCTTTAATTTTAAGAAGACTTTAATTAACACCTAGGAGGGTGTTAGTTTACACCCTTATGTTTATTTTTGTAGAATCTTTTCCTAGGGCTTGTCAAAATTTTATCTTAGAGATGTTTTAAATTTAGGTTTAGATTTGAACTGGGCGACAATTAATTAGGGGAGGCATTGTAATAATTTATTAGGCGTTAAGGTCTTAGGGTCATCTAGGTTGTCTCATCATCATCACCAATGCGACGTGCCCTTCAGGACGCACTACGTGCTCCAACGGTGCCACTCACCTTGTTTGCTTTTGTTGCGCGACGTGCCCTTTAGGATACACCACATGCTCCAAGGGTGCCACTTGCCAACTTGTGTTTCTTTTGCGCGACGTGCCCTTTAGGATGCACCATGTGCTCCAAGGGTGCCACTCACAAAATTGATGGATTGGTAGACATCTATAACCCCTGGAGTCAACACTCCGCCAGGTGAACTTGTGGGAGACAAAGGGCTGTAAGGAATAAGGCCCCCACCTTATCGCGCTCCCCTTAGAATCATCGTGAGCGACTGTTGCAGTTTGCCCTCATGGCATCGTGGATCCTCTCGAACTAGGTAATCGTTAACCTATAGTTTGAGCCACGGCGGGAGTGCTAGTAGGCTGTGGCAGGGTTGTTGTCCACACCTCTGCCTCAACCTCTCTAGAAATCATGTGTGGCCCCTTTACTCCATATGTGAGTCTGGTTGGCAAGCTATCGTCATCCTGCATCATCAGCCATCATGTCAGATCATGTCAACAACATATCATCAATCAACAACTATCATGGTAAATAAATCAACTCAAGTAGCACACTCCCTGACTCAATTCGGAGTCCAAGGGTTCCGTCAATGCCTCTGCATCCTCCAGGTCAAAAACCCTGCACACTCAAATAAACTGAGTCAATAGCACCTGTATATACAATAGTAAAACATCATGTCATCTATCATAACGCATCATAATTGATTATAAATGGTTTAACATCAGAAAAGTCCAGATCACTTGCAAGCAAGTGTCCTCAAATAATAGGTTTTCTCAGTGCGCCAGAGCGGGATGTTACACTTTCAATATTTTTAATAACAAAATGCATGGTTGGATGCAACACAAACAAGGACAAAGATAGGGTGATATGATTCCATGAGAGAGTGGGTCTAAAGGGGATAAGTATTTTTATTTTATTTTATTTACCCATCTTGGTTTTAGTTGGAAAAAGTGGTTACATAAAATTCTTCAGGAGGCCATGTGGTGATTAATTATATAAACCTTTATTTTGGGTTGTTTCGGGGTAACACACTCATTTGGTTACTCAATCATTGCTATGTTTTCTTCATTCATTCTTGTTCATCGTTGTTCTTGGGTTTGATGGAAAAAGAACTATGGGAGGAGAAGGGTCATTTCTTTTTGGTTGTAGGCAATTTTTATTTTTCTAGAAAGGAATGGATGCATGTGTGCATGCGAATGATGGTCGTTGTGAAATAATTTTCTATAGTTAAGAATCCTTGGATTTTCTAACATTAATATTTCTTGACCAGTAGCTCTGGATCCCTAGAAAAGAAGTGGAACAACTTGAGGGACTACAATGCAGATAAAGGGGTTCATTTATTTGGGTTGTGCAGGCTGAAGGGAAAGAGAGCTAGTAAACTAGGATTATTGTGTGGTTGGGAAAAACATGAGAGCTTGTTAGCTAACTTCTATGTGTTTTAGAGTTATCCTAGTACATGTCCTTGTGGATTCATAGCCTTGGATCGGGGGTGAGTTGTTGTTGAGAGATAAAACATCAACATATGGGGTTGGGTGGAATGTTTGGTGTATGCACCCTGTTAGGTTTTCTCTGTAAGCTATCTTTGTGTTTTCTCTGTATTTTATTTTCCTATATGTATTAATTATCTCGTTGTTGAGTTTTTCATGCTCATTTTTGTTATCATATGTATTGAGAATTGTCATGTAACTAATTAACATGTTCTTGAATATTGCATGAGTTCTTGTTTGGCATGAATATTTCTTGATTAAATAAATAATGGTAATAGAATTTTGGAATTTTCCAAGAAGACATGAATTTAGAGGTACCCAGGATGTCGATGCGTCACACATTGGTATCAGAGAAAACCTTCTTGTGTTTGTTTGTAATGACTACACTACATCTAGTGTCATAAAAGACTTTTGAATTTTGAGTGTTCAAGTGGATTTCATATTTGTGTTTTGTCTTTCATTATGTTTGTTGTGCACTCTGAGAGGTATCTTTTAGCTACACCATATGGGATCAACACTAGTTCATGTAGTGCCCCATTTTTTCTGTAAATTTCATAGTATTTTCATCATGGCCAACATTATTATATATGGAGGTCATAAATCATATCGGTCAAACAACATTGTGAAAAATCATCACCTTCTTATACATGTAAATTGGATATTACACAATATGATCTAACTACTCTTCAAGTATGGGTGACATATTATGTAGTGCAAAATGGAAAATTGATATTATATGTTAACATAGTGTGCATGCATAGTATTATGGTGGAAAAAGAATAATGTGGCATATATGGTGTTTATGGTGAATCTATTGAGTGTGACATCTAGGAGGTGCAAGTGCCACAAAGTGTGTGCATATGGTGGTTATTACATAAGTATGTTTTGGAAATAGGGTGCATGTGTTGTCTTCTAGTGGATGAAGTGAAATGTGGCATATATGGTACTTATTGTGCAACTATTGAGTGTGACATATAGGTGGTGTAATTTGTAGAAAGTATGTGCTTGTGGTGGTTATTGCAGAAGTATGTGTTGACAATTAGGTGCATGTACAGACTTGTGGTGGATAAATCACAATGTGGCATTCATGGTTCTTATGGTGAAACTATTGATATGCCATCTAGGAGGTGAAAGTGGCACAAGGTTTGTGCATGTTTGTTGTTATTACACAAGCATGTGTTGAAAGTAGGGTGCATGTATAGTCTTGTGGTGGATGAAGTGCAATGTGGAATTTGTGGTTCTTATGGTGCCTCTATTAAGTGTTAAATATAGGTGGTGCAAGTGGCACAAATTATGTGCATGTGGTGGTCGTTGGACTCTTATGGGGATATCAAACCCAATTTTTGATAGAATTTACCAACAAAATCCCCATAGGCATCAACATATTCAATCTTTAAGGAGTAAGGAAGGTTTCACTAGACATTCCATGAGAATCACAAAGAGCTTCGGTGCGGAATGATGTAGTACACCTAACGTTATCACACACTACCTTTTCCTTAGCCATATCTTGTATCTACATGGTGCGTTTTGTGAGCTAGGATCATACTTGTGCCATCTCTACCAAAGTATCACCACCTCCTGGTGTATATTCTAGGTGCATTGCAATATCCACGACCATCACTTGGGTCGTCACCTTTTGCTAGGGTAGCAGAACTTAAATATGATGCAAGAGCCCAATAATGAACCATTTTCTATTTTGGATGTCTTGGAATTGAAATGTGAACCAATCCAAAAAAATATTGAACTATTGGTCATAATCCCACGGTTTCACCAACTAATTGTTTGATATCATTGATTTTTGTGATGCATTTTGATTCTAATTTACATTTCTAAATCCCTAAATATAAATATCATTATATCTTGCAAGGATCTGGTTTGTCTCATTGGCATAGCATATTCTTTTTCCACATTAAATATCCATATCTGAAGGTGGTCTCCATATATGTAATTTTGTATTCCTCATATGTGAATCTCTTAACAAACCATATAACTTCACACATGAACTAGTGTCGCTCTGCATCATATCTTACCGTCCCATGAAATTTGGGAAGCCTTAGAGTTGAATCTCGGTTCACCATACTTGATTTATAAAAACAAATTCCTAAGTGTTTCTTGGTGTTGATGTTGATGCTCCTCTTTGAGAAGTATTGATGACTCTGACTTATTCTTCCCTCATATATTATTCTTCTCCTTCTTCTACTCTTATATTTGCACTTATTTTTTTCCTTCTTCTTGATGAAAAATTCTCAAGGGGAGTGGTTCAAAGAGGGGGTTCCTCCATACTCTCTCATATTCTCTGGTGAGGGATCCAAAAGAGCCCCCAATATCTAACTATGCAATCCTACTAATAAATTTTAAGGCCTCTACCCCTTCTTAGAGGGATTCACAATTATCCTCTCAATATTTTTTGTTATTTATCTACGCCTTATCTTACTCTGATGTGGATGCCTCTATTTCTATCCACGAGGGTCAGAATTAATGGTTGGAATCCAGACTCAAACTAATTATATTAACCTCTCTTGATACCTTTCTCCTAATAACGTGTTTCTTGGAATAACTCTCTTCTTTTGCACCTTTCTTTGGCACACAACTATATCTTGCACACCCTTCTAGTGTGGATCATTTTGTCTTCATCTTGGAACTAACCACTCATTCTTAACCCCTTTATTTCTTTTCTTGGATTCTATGCTTGAATTTCATCCTTATATCTACTCTTCTTATGTATCTTTCGGCTCTCTTTCTCCTATGCTCTTCGATATCCTCTCTTTTCTCACTTCATATTTTATTTTTCCAGATCCCTTCTCCTGGATACATTCTTTCTTTCTTCCCCCCCTTCTTTCCATTCCTCGACCTTCATGTGAGGGGTTTTACTCGACTATCCTATCAAGCTCCATGCAAATTATCCCCTTATCCACAAACAACAACTGAATCCATAAAGGAAGTTGTTCCAAAAATATCCTTCTAGGGTCTATGACAAACACCCTTTCAACATTGCTAAAGGATTTTTTTCACTCAATAGAATACTGAATGATATAAACTTACTTAACCTGGTCGAACTGAAAGTTTATTTCTCTAGCCCACTTACTATTCAAATAGTTTAGCATATTAACAACATTCTAGTTCAATGCTAGTGATTATTTGGATGACCAAGTAGAGTTAATCTTTGTCTACCTTTTTAGCCATTCGTGGAATAAACAAGTAAACTCAACAAAGAAAGTTTCAAGTAAATCGGTATGGATGTACCTTTGTTTCTAACACTCATAGTTGATATGCAATTTACGTGTATCTTGTTGCATAGATTCATCCTCCTTCTCATATACCCAATATTGTATTTATCTAAAAAAATTATTTTTTCAAGCTAATCATTAGTTCTTTATTGATAACTAATCTTTTTTCAGTTTCCAAGATCTTTAATTTGACAATGCTCTTTGCAATGTTATGTGATTTCTTTTGTTAACTAAACTTTTGACTTGCAAGTTAGTTCATGTAATTTTAGTGCATCCAGATATTAATGTGAAATGCATAAAATTTAAAGTTCAACAGGAAATGAGAAAATTACAACAAAAAGAAATCAGAAACAAAAAGATAAACATTGATAACGAAGTTCACCATACTTCTTTACTACATCTCTGGGTCTGCTTCCAGTGCATGACCACTTCATTATTGTAACATCCCATTCTACTGATCAAACTTATATTGACATATTCTTTGAGGAAACTTGCATTCAAGTGATCCAGTTATGGTACATTATGAGTTCATTTCGATTATGAGTTAGATATGATGATGATGATGATGATGTATTGTGACTTATAGTTATTTCAAATGCATATTTATTGACATATATTACTAAAGATTTCTCCTCAGAGTGTAGGACATATGACAGGTTATAATGTATGTTGATGGCATCAATGGACTTCCTTAGAATCTTGATTGGTTCAGGGAGTGGATTACATTTTGTTTGAGTATTTCATTTTACGCACATGTGATATATGATTGATTCATATATATGGATTTTGACACTATTTTTGTCAGTGGATGTAGGCTTGATGATGCTTGCTAATTCAACTCACATAAGCCGTAAAGGGGTCATCCACATAAACCATACATTTGAGGGAGATGTGTGATAGAGTCTCTGTCACAACCTACTAGAACTCCCACTGTGAGCAGAATTGTAGGTGAACAAATACCTAGTTCGTGAGGTACATGATGTCATGAGAGAAGACTGAGATAATTGCTCACGAGGAAATCTAAGGGGTGTGAAATAAGGTATAATATCTATTCCTTAGACAACCCTTAGTCTCTCACAAGTTCGATCGAATGGAGTGTTGACTCCAAGGTTCAGAAAAACCTTCAAACCAGTCAAAGGATAGTGGCACCCTTGGAGCATAGAGGTGCATCTTGAAGGGCATGTCAAGTAAGTAAAACATGAGTCAATAAATCATAGGTGGCCTAGAAAACATTAAAATGGTTAGACCTTGTTAGAATAAAATAATTAATTAGTCAATAAATTATAAACTAGAAGCCTAACAAGAGCCTAATCCTAAGTTTAACACTAAGTCTAATGTCTAAGTTTAAATGAGATAATAAATAAAAATGTTAAATAAATTAAAAGTATTGAGATAAAAT